>PVIA01000288.1:0-449255 GCA_004024845.1 Tonatia bakeri | reverse complement strand
ACATCTTAGAGTCTCTGGACACCTTGAGTTCTGGGCCCCATTTCAAATGTCCATTTGGGGTCCCCCCCCTCTTGGCTGCACCCTGTAACAGAATGACAACAACAAAAACAACAACAAAACCCTCTACCTGAAATTAGAGTCAACAGTCCAGAATTTGGTCTCATAGATGAAAACAATGCAAAACATGGAGTTTTCTATGGTTTTTAACAAAAAAGAATTCTGTGTTTGAGACCTCTTTTAAAATAACCTTGACAATATGTCGCTGAGGGTTTTAATTTTACTTAAAATTCAGAAAATGTTTGTGTGATGTTTGTCTTAAATACATTATCACCATGGGAAAAAAAAATCCAAGTCTTCTTTAAAAGCACACAGACCTTATCTTATAAAACTCTTAGTGGACCTCATTTTCTAAAGTCTTCTATATGTTTAGTTATCCTTGGGCAAAGAAAACAGAACTAGGAGTAAAAATATTGTGTCTTATAGAGCTTTCTCTCATTTTGATATAGATCGTGGGTCAGTGGAGATGGTCATTAACTAATTCTAGCGACCATTTCCTGCCTTTAGCCCCACATATTATATTTCTAATCCTGTTTGTCCCTTAGCTTACCTCCTCAGGTCCTGAGACCTGTACACAGAGAAGGATGTGAGGTATTCTTTCTAAATGCCAGCCCTGCCCCAGATAAGTTCCTTGACTTTTATAATTAATTACTCCCCAAAACTAGTTCCTTTCTTCCTCATTCCTTTGTTTTTTTGTTTTTAAAAATAACTCATGTTTTAAAGTTGAATATTTTACTCTGTTCATCCTTATACTGATGATAGCAGGTAGAATTTAAAAAATTCTGCTCTGACTACAAAACAACCATCAGAATTTATATCCTGCTATCATATGTACTTCTCAGCTACTTTGCATCTTTGCTCTCCCTATCAGCGTGCTTTTTCTGAGGTGGTCATTCAGGCTTTCTCCATTTTGGTTTCTTTACAATCATCCAATACAAATGATTGTTTCTTTACAATCATTCAATACTTTTTGAAGCATCACATGAGTAAATCAATGAGTAAGTTTGTTTTTTTTTGGAAGGTCGTTTTATTTCTGACTTCTCCCACAAATAATATAAATGCTGGAGCTTTCAAATGCAGCCCTCTCAACCTCTACCCAATCAACAAATAAATCCTCCTTTCCAAAACAATAAGAACTATTACATGAGTTATGAGAGAATGACAACTACAACTAAATTTCCGAGATTAGCTTTCTGTCATCCTGGAAACTAGCTGTAGTAGCTTGATAGCTTCGAAGTCTGTTGAGCCTGTTTCAGGGTAGTGATCCAACTCTACCCTCAGGACAAATGCTTCATTTTACTATCTATTAAACAAATAGCTTAAATCTCTTGCTGTATATCTTCTAATACTTTTATTTACTAGTTAATATATCAACTAGGGAATAAAGAAAAAAGTTAGATTTCTATCCACTTATTGTACAGTATTTTGGCAAATGCCAGTTGGCTTTCCCTGACAAAGGAGAAATTCTGTTTGAAATGTCTTGGCTGAAGGAGCTGGCCAAGGGTCAGGGTTAAGGGTCAAGGAGAAATTAACTCAAACTAGGTTAAAAAACTTAAATATAAGACCTGAAACTATGAAGCGCATAGAAGAAAACATAGGGAAAAGCTTCCTGATATTGGTCTTGACAATGATATTTTGGATATGACATTAAAAGCACAAGCAACAAAATGAAAAATAGATGAAAGGAACTACATCATATTTAAAGCTTCTGCACAGCCAAAGAAACAAATAACAACATGGAAAGGCAATTTATAGCTAGAGAGAAAATGTTTGCAAGCCATACAGCTGATAAGGGGTTAATTTCAAAAATATGTAAGGAACTCCTAAAACTCAATAGCAAAAACAAAAACAAAATAAAAAACAAATAACATGATTAAAAAATTATAAAAGGACTCACATCATCATTTCTCCAAAGAAAATATACAAATGGCCAACAGATATATTAAAACATTCTCAGTATCACTAAGCATCAGGCAGAATTATCACCTCACACTTTTAGGATTGCTATTATCAAAAAGAAAAAAAAAAGCAAACCGGCAGCTGACAGAGGGAAAGGGTTGGGGGCTGGGTGCAAAACGTGAAGGGATTAAGGGGAAAGAAAACCGAACTCATAGAGCCAGACAGCTGTATGGTGATTACCAAATGGAAAGGTAGGTGTGCGGAAGTAGAGGAATGTGAAGGGGGAATACATGGTGATGAAAGGAGACTTGGGGTGGTGAACACGCAATACAATATACAGATGATGTACTATAGAATGGTACGCTTGAAACATATGTAACTTTATCAACCAATGTCACCCCAATAATTCAATAAAAATTTTTTAAAAAGATAACATATTTTTGAGGTTGTCAACAAATTGGAACCCTTGTGCAGTGTAGATGAAAATGTAAAATGGTGCAACTACTATGGAGAACAGTGTAGTGATTTTTAAAAATATTAAAAATAGAACTACCATAATATCCATCAATCCCACTTCTGGATATATACCCCAAAGAATTAAAATCAGGATCTTGAAGAGATATTTGCACTCCCATGTTCATTACAGCACTGTTTACAATAGCCAAGATATGGGAAAAACACAAGTGTTCATCTACAGATGCGTGGATAAAGAAAATGTGGTATATACAAGCAGTGGAATTTACTCAGCCTTAAAAAAATAGAAGGAAATCTTGCTATTTACAATAACATAAGTAGACCTGAAAGACACTGTTGCTAAGTAAATTAAATCAATCACAGAAGGGCAAATACCACATGATTCCCCTTATATGAGCCATCTTACATAAACAAACTAATAGAAGTAGACAATGCAATGAGGGTTACAGGGGATGTGGGAGAAGATTAAGGGAATCATTATTCAATGGGTATAAAGTTACAGTATGAAAGGTAAGTTCCAGAGATCTCCTGTACAACATAGTGCCTATAGTTAAAAATGAGGTATTATGTACTTAAATTTCAGAAGATAGTTGTGTTCTTACCAAAAGAAAACCAACAAAATGACACAAGGAAACTTGGAGGTGAAGGATATGTTTATTACCTTGACTGTAGTAACATGAGTGTATATGTATGTCCAAACCCACCAAATTGTATACATTAACTCTGTGTGTGTGTGTGGGGGGGGTTGGTTGGTTTGTTTTTTGTACACTGATTTCACCTTGAAAAAATGGGGGAAAGAAAAAAGGTCAAGGGAAGCTGCACATGCTTGGAAAGAAAGAATTAATATTTTTACCCCCACTATATTTATAATGGTTGATAAATTGCATGGCTTGGAAGATAAATGTACTTCCTATATATGGAATCATAAGTGCTCAAATTAGAGTTTCAGTGAGGTAGCTATTAAGTGATATAATGTTCTCTATCTTTTATGTGAGACTATAGGTAAAATTTATTGGAAGATTATCATGAAGTTGAAAAAACCTTCAAAGGCCATCTAGAATCTTACAGAGATTTAAGCAGAAGAACATGCACCATTCAAAACTGTCCTTTGGAGAGAAGATTCTCTCCATTCCAGTAATCCATGCCATTAATGCAGTGTTCCTGTCCAACCACCTGCTGCATCTTTTGCAGGATTACAATATAGTATGTGTTGACAAGTTTTCAGAATAGTGGCCTTTTTGTCAATTACATACAGGGCATGTGTTTCAGACAAATTGTTCAGGAAAAATGTGATTAGGAGAAGTGGGAAATTTAATTTTCAGTTACACCTATTTGATGAATACAACTAAAGGAGCAATAAGAATGAGTCATTAGTTTGAGCTGCTCAAGGGCTGCTCGGCACTGAAATAACAAATCTTCAAAATTAATCCTTCCACCTCCTGCCCCCAATTCTCATATAGTTCTTTTTAATAGAATCTGGATAGGGATGTCTTGTTATGAATACTAATTACCATATTAAGTTGTCAAATACTCACTTTATGTAGAGAGATTTTGCTATTATTGTTATAATGTGCTTAGTTATAATTGAAATTAAATATAATTTTCTCAGCTTTTGGTAAAGCCATATGATCAAGTTAAAGCTCGTTGGCTTGCTCAATAATTTTTAAAAAATACTATTACAAGATAATATTAGCATGTAAGAAAATAATTAGTTCTAAAGTCTTACATAAAAAACAGAGTTCTTAGTACTTACTAAGTAAAAATGGTACTTATTGAAGTACAGTCATTCAAGCATATCAGAAATTATTTTTTCATTGTGTTGAATGATAATTTGCCTTCAGTTTAATTTGATGATTATTAATGTGGAACACAATCATCAAAATCAACTTTTAGATGCAAGGCCATATTCATATCTCTTTAATGGGCATTTGCAACAGGAAAATTGCTATCTATCAGTTAAATAAGACTTTCACATATGTTGATTTTGTGTTATATATATTTGCTAGAAAAATGGGGGGTATATCAGCCTGAACTTACACATCCTGCTTCTGAGGATTTATTGCATGAATTTAATAAGATGAAGTTAATACCTGAATTTTATAAGCTAATGATTTTGTAGCAAAATTAGAGGATGCTAATTGGAATTTTCACTCTGAGTTTTAGAGTATCACATTGAATTACGTAAGGTTAATACAAATTTTTTATTTCTATTAGATTATTAGCCTCAGTAACTTTATTTTAATGACATGAGAATCATGTTGGTAATGCCATACTTATGTTTAATGCTCTTGTGTAAATACATGCTCACAGTTTTTATTAATTGAATCATTTTGGCTTCTTAAAAGCTGTGTACAGAAATGGTCAAATAAGTAAAGAGAATGGATTTAAACACAAGAAGCAAACAGTTGGGTAAGAGAACATTAAAAAGTGTTTGCAGTGAGGTGCTTTAGGGATACTTCAGTGGTGTTTTATAACATACTGTTATTAAAAAAAGAGAAAGTGCACAATGGAAACTTAAATTTACAAATAAGTTTTAAGATGATTGGGGCATACTTCAGGCTGCATGCAGGATACAATTTTATACTAGCAAGTGAAAAGCCATGGATTCAGAGAATAATCCAAATCAAACTCATAAAGAATTCACTGAGGTCTGTGTTTAACACCTGTATTAATTTCCTAAAGCTGTCATGATAAACTATCACATGCTGGGTGGTTTAAAAGAACAAAGATTAATTTTCTCACAGTTCTGAAAACTAGAGTCCAAGATTAAGGTGTCAGAGAGTTGGTGGTTTATAAGAATTCTGTGGAAGAATCTGTTAT
This sequence comes from Tonatia bakeri, assembly GCA_004024845.1. Classification (NCBI taxonomy): domain Eukaryota; kingdom Metazoa; phylum Chordata; class Mammalia; order Chiroptera; family Phyllostomidae; genus Tonatia; species Tonatia bakeri. The sequence goes on along the minus strand of PVIA01000288.1, from coordinate 444,005 downwards.
ATGCCTGTTTTAGCCTTTGGGAGGGCTGGCAGTCTTTGGCAATTCTTGGCTTATAGATGCATTATAATCTATCCTTGTCTCCATGTTGCCTTCTCCGTGTCTTCACACAAAAATCAGCATGGCTGTGAAAACCTATTCCATGCAGATGGTCTCCAAAATTCATGATTAAATGTGGAGAGGTTCTTGGTGTTGTCCAGCAATTCTAACACTTTTCCCTAATCAATTCACTTTTCTAGACAAGTAAGTAGTTCACACTTCCTCCTCTCCCCTCCAATCTTCATCTCCGCTTTACTTCCTCACTCTCAGGTAATGACTTTAGTATTTTACTGAGAAAACAAAAGCAGAAAAGAAGTTTCATCTCCTACCACTAAAAGTACATGCATTTACTTACATTTGTACTCGCGAATCTGCCTTCAGCCTTCAATATGAATGAGCTACATTCCCTCAAAGGCTCACCCTCTGCTGTGCACTGGTGCATGTCTGCTCCCAGCTGTGCTGCTCCGACAGCTTTCCTTTCTCTCCTCCATCTTTGATTTTCCTACCCTACCAGATCATTCCCAATGACGTATTTATACACTGTACTAACAATCACCTAAAAACCACGTGTCCTTTTTTATCTCATGTCTCACCCCGTGTACAGCCCCACTCTGAAGAGTTGCCTGTTTTTGTAGCCTCTCCTCTCTCACCTCCTATTCTTTTTTGAGCCTGCCCCACTCAGGATTTCACTCCAACCATTCCATTCCATTGATAAACCACTCTTACCAAGTTTATCAATGACCCCTAAATTATCAAATCTAATAATTCTTTCTTAGCTCTTCCTTTAGATTACCTGTGAGCAGCATTTGACTCAGTTAATCACATTCTCCTCTTTTTAACGTCTTCATTTGAGTTCCAGGATACACATTCTCCTCGTTTATCTCCTGCCTCTCTAGCTACATTTTCTCATCTTGAACTCTTAATTTTACAACTCTTTAAATGTCAGTGATGTTCAGATAACACCAGCGTATTTATCTCTAATCTTGATCTTTTCCTTGAATATCAGTCAGGTTCATCCAATGCCTCTTTGTCATATCTATGTGAACATTTTAAAGTGCCTCCTGAAACTTGAAGAATAATATATCTCTGATCCCATTTCTTCCCTCCTCTAACATATGTCCCAGCTCTTCTTATAGTATTCCAGTGTCATCAAATGGCAGTTTATGTCTACCAATTGCTCTGGCCAGAAATCTTAGTGTCATCTTTGACTTCATTTGTTATCTGGAATCCCAGCAAACATTTTCTGTTCTACCCACTGACTATGTCTAGGATCTATCCTTGTCCATGTCACCATTGCTATTTGCCTAGATTCTTGCAATGGCTCCCAAAGGTCTCCTTGTCACCACTCTTGCAATGCAATGTTGTATTTTCTCATACATGAGAAACTCACAACAGTATTCTTTCATTTCCTCTGTTTTGTTTTTTCTACTGTTGTTATATGTTCTTCTTCTGCATGTGTTGAAACCCACAATAATTTGAATTATGAAAAAAATTATTATGTAATTTTTTATGTAAGTAATTTTAAATAGGTAAAAATTATGTCTTTTATTTATACTAACATATTTACCACTTTCAAATGCTCTTCAGTTTTTGGTAATAATATTTTTTTGAATTTCTAACTTATCATTTTCATTTAGCCTGAAGAAATTTGTCTAATATTTTTACTATGCAGGTCTGTTGGTGACAAAATCTTTTAGCTTTGATTGATCTAAAAATTACTTATGTTTCTGTATTCTTAAAATTTATACAAACATTTTATTTTAAAATAGTTTTAGGTTTACACAAATATTGCAAAGATAATGTAAGGTGTTGCTGTGTACTCTCTACCCAGTTGTCCCTATTGTTAATCTTTTTTTATTGAATTTATTGGGGTGATGCTGGTTGACAAAATTATATAGGTTTAAGGTGTACAATTCTGTAATACATCATCCGTGTACTGTATTGTGTGTTCATCACCCCAAAGTCAAGTCTCCTTCCATAACATTTACCCCCCTTTACTCTCCTCCACCTCTCACCTCCTCCCAGTAATCACCACACTGTGGTTCATGTCCATGAGTTTTTTTGTTTTTTCTTTTTTCCTCAATCCCTCCACCCTCCCATGTTAATATCTTAATTACTATGGCACGCTTGTCACACACATACACACACACACACACACAAACATACAAAACAGCAATGACGCATATATATTTACTAAACTTTATAATGTATTTAGGTTTTATTAATTTTAACCTACTGTCTTTTTCTCTGTTCCAGGATTCTTTCTAGAATACCACATTACATTTAGTTGTGCTCTATCCTTAGACGTCCCTGGGCAATGATGTTTCCCCTGATTTTCCCTGTTTTTGATGACCTTGACAGTTCAACTAATCCAATACTGTGTTATTGTTCATTCTAGTTTTTATCCATCCTTATTTTGAACCTTCAATGGTGAAAAATCTTTGTTCTCATTCTTGAAGGAATTTTTAAGAGACTATAGAATCTAGGTTGACATTTTTATTCAGTACTTAAAGGCATTGTCTGTTGTGCTTTATCTTACACGTTTTCTCATGAAAAGTCTGCTGCTCTTCTTAAATTAATTTTTCTGTGTATAATTGATTTTTTGTCTCTCTACTGTTAAGATTTTCTGTTTATCACTGGTTTTTATTAGTTTGTTTATCATGTGCTTTGGTATGATTTTCTTTGTGTTTTTCCACTTGGAATTCATTGAGTTTCTTTTTTTTTTTCTTTTTTTTTTATTTAAATGAATGTTCAAGTACAGTTTTCACCCCCTTACTCCCATTCAAGTCGAGTTTCTTGAATCTATAAGCCTATATTACTTATCAAAATTCTAAACTTTTCAGCCATTATTTCTTTTAAAATATTTTTGTCCCCTCAACTCAATGAGCCTACCATGCTCTCCTTAGGGACTCTTCCCTGCACTGGAGTCCAGAATGTGCCTCAGAGAGGGATGTGGATCGCAGTTCTATGCTGCCTTTTGTCTAAAATCAAATGTTTCATATATTTTGTTCAGTTTTGTACTCGAATGATGGGAAAGTAAGTTAGCCCAGAGTCCATGATCTATCATAGCTAGAGGAAGGAATGAATTTAATCTTTTTTTTTAACAGGTATTTTTTTTAAAGATTTTATTTATTTATTTTTAGAGAGGGAAGGGAGGGAGAAAGAGAGAGAGAGAGAAACATCAATGTGCGGTTGCTGGGGGCCGTGGCCTGCAACCCAGGCATGTGCCCTGACTGGGAATCAAACCTGTGATGCTTTGGTTTGCAGCCCGCACTCAATCCACTGAGCTACACCAGCCAGGGCTAAATTTTATCTTTTTAAAATTATTTAAATAAATTTATATTTTTATTTTCTATTTCATTTCTGTTGCAGTGTTTTAGTTTTATCATTTTTACACTTGGTTTTAAATGGCAGATAAAGGTTGTGGTTGCAGAGAATGGCAAATACCTTTTTCAAATAATTTATAATTAATTTATTTGGCATTTTCTATGGCCTGAATGTTTGTGTACCCCCAAAGTTTATATGTTAAAATCCTAATCCCTGAAGATGATGGCATTAAGAGGTGGAGTCTTGGGTAGGTAATAAGATCACAAAGGCAAGTGCCCTTTTGAATGAGATTAATATCTTTGCAAAGAAGTTCCAGAGATATCTGTAGTGTTTCTGCCATGTGAGAATAAAATGAGAAGCCTGTGACCCTGATGAGGTCCCTCACCCAACCATGTTGATACCCTCATCTAGGACCTCTAGTCTCTACAACTGTGAAAAATAAGTTTCTGTTGTTTATAAACCATTCAGTCTGTGGCATTTTGTTATATCAGCCTGGACAGACTGAGACAACATTCTAAACTAGGGGAGTAGATGCTATTCTATTTCTTAATGAATATTTAAATTTCTTAAATGTTGAAGACAACATATTTATGGTAATTAACTCAGAACACTTTATGATTTACATTTGTGAAAACAAATATAAAAGGAGTCACTTTAAAATAGAGGCACACTGTCATGCCCGAGGAACTGCTTTGCATGTCTTATCCCTCTAACCTTTGTAAAACAGAATAAAATCATGTTTGGACTGGGCCTAAAGCAACCTGCATCTCAAAGAACTGTTTGCCAAAATAAGTAGAAAGAAGATATTATAAATGATGGACTGATTGCTATCAGAGTGAAAATTAAAAACATTTTTAAAATTAGTGTTACTATGTTGACTTTCCTGCACCAATAGAAATGCCTTCCCTCTATTGATGTAATTTTCCCCTTTGCATTTCTTATAAATAACCCTTGTCTTTGTCTTCTAATAGGAACACGATTTGGGCTTTGCCTGAATTAGTGAATTATGGAATATCTCTTCTTTGTTATATCAAGTAAATGTCTGTTGCCTCTCACTTTGAAAGGCCTTTTATTTTTGGGTTAACATATTCCCTCTTATATAATAATGGTCTTTAGTTACATTTCAAAAAAAATAGAATGCTGTTGGTTTCTCAGAAAGGGACTCAAAAATGAAGAAAGCTCAGGGGGTATACCTGAGTTGTCAGGTGAGGTCCAGGTGAGGTCCAACCCTAGTGGGTTGTCTGGTAGGGTAGGCCAGTGAGGCCAGATTATGCAACAGAGAATCACTGAAGATTAGGGCAGGGGAATAAGCCAGCATGAAATGAGGGAGAAAGTGTGGCATTTAGTGTTAGAGGTTAAAACAGTCAGGCCTGACTTCATTTCTTACTTCATGATTGATGTAGACATGTTGGTAATTTTTTTTGAGAATGCATTTCACTAGAACTAATATGAGAATATTGTATTATGAGAATTAATTCAGATAACTTACACAGAAGCCATTGGTAAGTAGAAAAGTACTGTAAATGACTGTATTATTATAATTTTTATGAAGAGAGTGACACAAGCAGTATTTTGGAAAGGCTGTTTCGGTAATGGCATGCCAGTGGGAATGGTAGGGGGAGGCTGTGGGCAGGAAGTCTATAGGATGTTGTCCTCTTAGGTCTAGAAGTCTTTGAGACTCTGTCACAGCTAATGTTTGCTGAGTAGGAAAGGAGAGGACATTCAGATCTAGGGTGTCACTTTTCACCCTTTAATATGCATACAAATCACTCAGGGTGCTTGTTAAAATGCCAATTTTGATTAAGAGGTTTGGGGTGGGGCCTGAGATTATTTTTAGCAAACTCCCTGGCAATGCCAATACTGTTAATCCACAGAACAGGCCTTATGTAGCATGGATTCAGAAGTTGCTGAGGATGAAGGCCCAGAGGTTTGCAGATGCCAGGTGATAGCTTGTTTTTCTTTTAGATTTGGTCATTCTAGATAGTGAAAAAATCATATGTCTGTTACTGTGAAGGGTTTCCTAGCAGTGCATATTGAACACTGTGAGTTATATAATATTCAAACAGCATCTGTCTCCTTCATTGGGTTATATCTGTCATTTTCAATTGTCCTATTGTCCCTCATTTTTAACAAAAATAATTGTAATGAGGAGAAAGAAACATACCGCAACAAACAGATGATGATAATATATATTCGAGAAAAATAATGCCATCCTCCTGTGGTGGTGGTGTTAAATGCTCTTACATAAAAGTTTAACTTAATATTTTCTGCTTTCTGAAAATTTCATTTTGGGAATATATTCTTAATATTGACAAACTACTTATTAAGCTCTCTGAATTTCAAGTTTACCTCTTAAGGAAAGAGCCTGAGTTTTAAAGCCATGACTAACATATCTGATCATGAAAATTGATGGCATTCTTTCTTTCTGTAGATTTCAGAACTTTTGTTTAAAAGAAGAATATGTGACTAAAAATGAATTATACTGATGTTGTAAATATGAGTACTTATCCCTTATTTTGCTTTGAATATAAACTACCACGAAACAACTGGTTTGATTGACGATTGGCATGTAACTTGAAGGCTTCAATAGTTAAAGTATGGATTCAGCCTAGGGTGACCCAAATAGGAATAATTGTTCATGAAACATCTCACTTAAGAGCTCCTTGTAATTTTCATGCAACTAAGCTAAATATTTTCTCTTTATTAACAACTTTATTTGAAGGAATTAAGTACATGTTCCCATTTTAGTTTCAGTTTGTACACACTTCACATTGTGAATTAAACTGAAGTTTAATTGGAAGTTTCTTTTGCCTTTTAAAATCTTTTGCATAAGTATTTCAAAGTGAAAACTAGTTGGATGAAGCTCTTTAGGATCACTTAGCCTGTATTTCCATAGGCTATAGACTGCCCCAAGGGTTTTGTTAGATTATTTCTTTTATTGAAATGTTTGAGTAGGTAAATTGTGCACATGGTAAAAATGTGCAGAGATGTTAAGTTAAAAGTAAGTCTCCCTCTTGATCACTTTACTCTGTGTCAAAGCAAAAATTGCATTAGACAAAGTTGAATACACAAAGAAGTTTTTATGCAAAACTATTGCAACAAAGAAAGACACCAAAACTCAGTTTGAGTGCAACTCCATTAAAAAAAAAAAAGCAGGGTTGGGGAAGTTGGAGAGTTTTTAAGATATGGGCTGAGGAAATCATCTTAGGCCACCCTTTTTTGCTAACTGGCATTACCCAAGGGAAAATTAAACTTTCTCTTATCTTCCTGACAGGAGCTGGTTTTATAAATTGGAGCAAGACACTTCCCTAGGTGTTAGGCTCCTACTTTCCCTGCAGAGACTGGGAGATAGGCAGGCCTTCCTTGATGGCTACATTTCAGAGATGGATTCCTTGGCCTTTAGAAGGATAGTTCTGGTTATATAACTGGCAATGGGCTTTTTAAAAGATTTACATGTCAAAGGGATGAAGAATTTGAAAGACCAGTTTTTAAAAGTGCTGGAAGAAAAAGGATGTAAGGAGTCTGGAGTAAGGAGTAACCTGTCTAAGCTGTAGTCAAGCTGAAGGGAATGATAAGGCCATCTTAGTCACCATATCCCCTCCCTGGAGACACTGCTGACAGTTCTCAGATGTCCCTTTCCGGAGAGATCTATGCCTGTTGAGTGTAGATGCCCTATGCATTTTTGACTTGTTTTTTCATGTTACAATATATATTAAAGACTAGTATCATAATAAATGTTATACAGTTAACTATAAATAGTATCTGACTTTATAGATGTAGCAAACTATTTAAATATTTCTCAATTAATAGAAACTTAGGTTGTTTTTAGGCTTGTGCTATGACCAACCATGCTGCACATTGAAATATGCTTTGTTTGCACTCGGGAGGGTATTTTTTAAGGATAAATTAGTAGAAATGGTATTGCTGGGTTGAAAAGGTGCATTTCAAGTTTTGTTAGCTGTTACTAAATTGCCTTCCCTATGGTGTACAAATTTTGGCTCACATCAACCTTTGCAAACACAGCATGTTATCAAACTTTTTGATGTTTGCCAATGTTATAAGTGAAGAGTAGTCACTTTTTAACTTTTAATTTGCATTTTTGTATTATGAACATCCACACTGTCAGCACATACGCATTCAAACTGTGCAATGAATCAATTGTCAGTTGCTGGGTAGAAATGGTTTGCTGTGATTAACTGCCCATTACTGATAAAATGTCCAAATCATTTTAGGAAAAATGTCAAAAGTTGTAAAATGGTTAAAGGACATTTCCCATTTACAAAAACCTTCAAGAGACAGAAGTTAAGGGACAACCTTTGATAAAGGAAATCTTCATGCTTGTGTTTTTTCTAGTCCCTAAATTTCCCCTATCATGTTTCATTTCAAGCTATTTTTCCTTAATTTCTTTCCTGATTCTTGCCTATACTATAGATAATTATGAGATTAGAAAATTTGAAAGAAAGGGAGATTTTGAAAAAATAATTACTGGAAAGTTGAACCCTCATTTCCCCTGAATCACTTTTAAGGAAATATAAAGGAAGCTAGGTAAGGAGCAGACCTATTCATTACCTGAGGTCCTACTGAGTTAATTTCCCTGTACAAATGTTACTTCATTTAAGCTCCAAGACAACTTTCCAGGTAAGTGGTGTCATTTTCATATTACGTGTGTGTTGCCTGAAGTTAGGAGAGTGAAGCAGTTAGGCAAAGTTACTCAGCTTGGAAATGAAGCTGGAATTGTATCCCCTTTTCATGCCATTGCAAAGCCCTGCTTTTATCACATGGCATATTTTCTCTGCCTATGCCATGTTGTATAGGAAGCGTTTGTCAATTCATTATGGCTGGCATCCTATCCTAACTCAGAAAGACCTTTCCATCTTTTCTAGCTTTTACTACAGTGATATACAATGAGGTTTGTCTGGAAAAAGTCCAGCGATTGATAATATAACAAGAACGGTTTGTAAAACATTGATGTAACCAAGGAGAGTGGACTAGAATGCACATGCTGCATGAACAATGACAACCTCACTGTACTAGTTAGTAGGGCAGTATTCAGTGTTGAGTGAGCATGTGTACTGTGTGGCTGTCACATTCAAAATGACTGAGTCAGTAGAGCAAAGAATTCTGCATCATATTTTGTGTTAAGCTTGAACATTCCTCCATGGAAACTATTTGGATGATTCAGAAGTCCACAGTTATGGGAAACTAGTGATTAAGAGATTTCAGACCTTTGATGAGATTCAGGAAAATATGACAGGGCAACTGATGGCAATTGGAAGAACTGTGTGAGGTCCCAAGGTGCCTACTTTGAAGGGGACTGAGATGTCATGGGCCTATGTACGATGTTTCTTGTATCTTATATCTTCTTCAATAAATGTCTGTATTTTTCACATTACATGTCTGTAATATGACAGACAGACCTCATATACACAGACATTCTAGAAATTCAAGAGTTGGTACATATGAAAAAGCAATGTTAGTTTAATGGATTATTTTGAATAGGGGAATAAGTGAGAATATGGATTCATGTGACTCAGTGACAGAGAAACTATTTTGTTGATGTTCAAGTTGCAATTATTTTTTGCATATCTTTCCAAGAGGAATTTCAATATATACCTCCACAAGAGTATATTAAGATTCTGTGTTGACAAGGTAGACTGTTTGTTAATTGAACTCTGTTTTTCCCCCATAGGATATTTTAACACTACATGGAAAAGAATGCTCCAGCTTGAATTCCCTAAGACATGATTTCTTTAAAACGGTAATAAAGGTTATATGAAAAAAAGAATGTATAATATGTAAATTTGGGAAATGTTGTGGTTCTAAAAAAACATAAGCAGACTGACTTCTCGAGGCTTCAAGGGGACTTTGGAATGCTGAGTTTCCCAATCTCATTAGACCTAGAACTTTTAGTGAGTATTCTAAAGACCATCAATTTTCAAGCAGTGTGCCTTGGCGCACTGGTGAGCTGTAAGAATTTTTAAAACATACCATAACTGACTATTTAGCCAAGGGCACTGACCTCTTTTCCCTTAGATTGTCAAATTAAAAAATAACAACAGCCAACACAATAGCCATCTGGTGTGATTTAATCAAAATTGTACTTATTTTTTGTCAGGTCAGCAAAAATGTATTTTTTTTGGTGTGCTGCAAAATTTTAATAATTAGTTTATATGTGTCATGAGGTAAAAAAGGTTGAACTCACTGCTACAGACTAATGTGCAGGAGGAGTCCACTGTGAAGCGCTGCTGTAGAAACTGCTGTCAGTGAACAAGGAATGCAGATTCTAACCTGAGAACCAAGATATGTCTCAGTTTATACTATGGTCTTAGGTTTATTGGTTTCTAAAATGTAGAGAGCCTGCAATTTTTCAGGTACTTCTGGCCTGACTTATTTCACAAGTCTTTCACTCAACTAAGATCCAACATGCTTAGACTTTTTACTGCCTTTATGTGCTCAGAAGTCTGTCTGCTATACTTAATACTGAAGAATAGCCAGGCTTGTGACCATCAGTTGTTATACTTGTGGGTTAATCCCTGAAACCCTGACAGTTTGTGATGTAGATAAAGAACCAGATTTCTTTTATGAGATTGTTATATATTAAGTGTCTGAAATGTCATTATGACAAAGATTGTGCCATCTCAGAACATAACTTTTTTTCCTAATTTCTATTAAATATTTTATCTCAAAGCACTAAAAGTAAATGATGGTTGATTAGCAGTAGGTAGTAAAATTTTCAGGATGAGTCACTTATTTTATAAACTACCAGGTGTGTTGGCTACCAACAGCTCACAGCTGAGTGCCTCCTCAGAAGCTGCCCTCAGCAGGAGGAACAACTCACACCCAATGACTAGTGGTATGGCTGGCATACAAAGGCCAGGTCCTACTTCAGTTCTGGACAACTCTAAGGGGCAAGTGTAGTTCCAAATCTCCCTGTGAAGTCTATTGAGGCTTTTATTGCAAGTTCATCATGTTTTGCCTCTCTCTCTGCCCATCTAGCTTCCAATGTTCTTCTCACGTGTTGGTCCCAATGACCCTACACAATAAACTTCCTGAACACAGCTCTATATTTCAGACTCTTTTCTGATGGATCTGACTTAGGGAGTAGTATTTTTTATAAGAATCTAGGTCTGCTGGGTGTCCACAAGCAGAGAAGAATGGACCTTGTAAGGCTACTTGAGTGAATTGAGATAAATATGTGTAGTCCACACATCTAAAAGAAATATCCATCTAAAGTGCATTAACCAAAATTCTTTTGTAGAGAGAATTTGATCTTTAATGAAAATGAAGAGTTTCTACTTTTCTGAGTTTAGGGGAAGCTGGAGAAAATTTCATATGTATATGTGTGTGTGTGTGTGTGTGTATTCATCATAATCGTCATCATGACCTTTCCTAGGGAACTGGACTTGACTCATATTGTCAGTCTGTTATTTTCCATCATTACACCTCAAATACTGGGCCTAAATTAGGTGTAAGGAAGAGATGAAACCAGCTTGACTCTCCTTAAGTAGCCTGCATTTCTAAATGAAAACATCACATGTGAGGATTACCAAATCTTGACTACCTATCAAGCTAAGTCAAGAGCCTACTAATCTAGAGATACTCCAGTAGTTTTGAGAAACACTGTAAGTACAGAGAAGGGCTAAGCTTGAGGGAATGAGGTAAATTTAGTGATAGAGGAGTGAATGAAGGATAGTTGAGGGAGGGAATGTGATCATTTGACTTCTGACAGTAAATGCTACATAGTAATAATCATCTCTTTTCTCTCTTCCAACTCTATTCTCATTTATTCAGCACAATTATGTGTCAGACTCTGGGTATATTTTTTATCTTGTGTTATGTGATAGGCATTTTGTCCTCATTATGGAGGAAAAAAAATAATGCTTACAAAAATCAAGTAAACTGCCCAAAGTTACCTATCTAGGTCCAAAGCCACATTCTTTCCATTATATGTTTATAATATATATTTTAAAAGGATGTTTTGTGCTCTTTTATAGCAAGAGAATTAACCATTATCTATATTCAAAAGTTTCAGTTGCTCTCAATATATCAATTAGGTTGAATTTTGCCTAATAAATTGATATTGACAAGTAGATAATTTCATACTTGGAGCTATAACCAAGAGGAGTAATGGTAAAAGCAACAAAGATTTCAAAGGGAATTCATACACTAATTCTGCCTCTTTTGTAAATTAAGTAAACAGCTTGGAAAGAAAACATGCAAATGTTCATGGAATACATTGACATAAATGCAAAAAGAAAAAAGTATCATAATTATACCATTAAATGTATTGAAAATACTGTTTACCAAGTTGATTATGAAAATTAAGTGAATTAAATTGCTTTCTATAGTTGCTGAGTTTAAAAGTAATTTGGAAAAACTCAGAAGCACTGTGAAAACTCTCCTATTTCTCTAGGGTCAGAATATAACTATCTATGGGAACAGAAGGAAAACTGTATTATTCTCTCATCTGTGTATCACTTCTTAGACTACCTCAGAAGAGAAAGAGATTTGTGTCTATGGAGAATGAGAGAAGAAAAGATATAAGGAATTTAACTTCTGGTCCCTTGGTATCTACAATGAAACCAATCAGGATTTAAGAAAAAGTTTTAAAAGTAACTCAAATTTATACACATCCAGTCTTGGATAAAGTTGGAATTATAAATTAGGTTTCTTTATTTCAGGCTGAAGTATTTCATAGAAGTAGTTATGTTAAATATTTAATGTTGATGAATTATGTAGTAATATCAGCAAAATGCAAGATGTTTATCATTTGACTCGCCAATTTTTAAACGTGAGGTATATATTACTCAGGTTTATGTGAACTTTACCGTGATGAGAAGTATAAACATATGTAATTATCCAGCAAGATTATTAATATTGTTTAGGGTATCCATTTTATAATATGATGAAGGAAGAGGCATATCGGAGGTATAACAGAATCTTAACAAAGATGTATTGAGATAAATCAACAAAAAATGTTTCAGTTAACATATTCTCCATTTCACATTTTGATATGGCTGTATAGCAAAAATAGAATACAAACAAAAGCATTTTAAAAATAGATATTTCTGGAACTATTAGTCAAAATTTTGTTCATTATATTATAAATGCACCAATGGAAAGTCTAGTCAAAGGAAATCAATGGTAATCCCTCAGTAAAATAAGAACTTCATTTGAGATATAAAAATTATTTTCTGAACTTCTCAAGTTTATATTTATCTTTTTAAGTATAAATTAACATAAAATGAAGCATACAGTTTTATTATGATAATTTCTTGATCATTAATGTGTGCACAGGTGAATAAACACTAATTTGTTATTTTGCACATTAATGTTGCAAAGGCATTATCAGATATTTATATCCAAATACATATAGGTAATTTTTTCTCCAGGAAAAGGTTTTATTTTTCTTGCCTGCTGCAGTGACAATGAGTGTCCTACAGCTCACATCCTCTAAACATGCTTATTTCAGCCATTGTTCTGGAAGCTATACTTTGTAAATGCAGTTGTTTGCCAATATGGTTAATTATTGTTGGTTAATGGTTCAAAATTTTTAATGCATTATTTTAGTGTCCCTCATTCAGTTTCAAATTACTAAGGTCATGGTTACTTAATAGGTTACTTAATATGTAATCACTAACAACAAGAGACAAGATAGAAAAGTCTGTTGCCTGAAAATTTAATGAAAAACTAAAATGAACTTTAGATACAATGAATTTTGATATATTGTCCTTTCTTTATTCTTTAACAGTAAAACTGATGGGTGGATCTTGGTCAAAGGGTAGAAAGTTGAGGTTATGTAGGATGTATAAGTCTAGAGTTGTAACCTATAGCATGACAACTATAGTTAATAATGTACTGAATACTAAAATTTTCTAAGAGTAGATTTCAGATGCCCTCACAACACAGAAAGAAAAAGGCAGCTATATGAAATATGTTCATGAGCTTGACTGTACTATAAATTTCAGTGTGTATTATCAAATCACCATGTTGGTACCTTAAAGACAAACTATTTATATTTTAAAATTAAATTGTATTTCATCATTTAAAAAATAATGTAGGTCATTTAAATAGCGAATGCTATTAATAGTATAGTATATTTTTAAAATGTATTAACTTTAATTGCTAATTTATTTAGATAGGATAACAGAAAATATGAGAAATATATATTTTTTCATTGATCAGGAACAGCATCTTCTTTTATTTTTAAAAAAGGCAATGGCTTCCAAACAAAAGCTAAAAGCTTTCCCCTTAACATCAAGAATAAGACAAGGGTCTCTGCTTTCACCACTCTTATTCAACATAGTACTGGAAGATCCAGTCACAGTAATCAGACAAGAAAAAAGAAATAAAAGGCATACAAATTGGAAAGGAGGAAGGAAAACTATCATTGCTTGCAGATGACATGATAATGTACATAGAAAATCCTATAGTCTCCAGCAAAAAACTGCTTGGCTTAATAAGTGAATTTGGCAAAAGAGTGGGATACGAAGTTAATATTCAGAAATCAAAGGCATTTCTGTACATCAACAATGAAATATCAGAAAGAGAAACTAGAAAAAAGTCCCATCTGCTATAGCAACAAGAAAGATAAAGTACCTAAGAATAAATTTAACCAAGTAAAAGATCTGTACTCAGAAAACTATAGAACACTGAAGAAAGAAATTAAGGAAGATACAATTAAATGGAAACATATATCCTGTTGATGTATTGAAAGAATTAACATCATTAAAATGTCCATACTACACAAAGCAATCTATATATTCAAAGCAATTCCTATTAAAATATCAATCACGTATTTTATGAGTGTAGAACAAATATTTCAAATATTTATATGGAACCAAAAAATATCCCAAATAGCTGCAGCACTTTTGAGAAAGAACAAAATAGGAGGGATCATAATACCTGATATCAAACTACACTATAAGGCCACCGTAATCAAAACAGTCTGGTACTGGCATGAGAACAGACATATAGATCAATGAAATGGAGTAGGGAGCCCAGAAATAAACCCATGTCTCTGTGGTCAATTAATACTTGACAAAGGGGGCATGAGTATACAATGAATTAAAAATAGCCTCTTCAATAATGGTATTGGGAGAACTTGACTGGTACATGCAAAAAAAAAAAAAGAAAGAAAAAAGAAACTAGACTACCAATGCACACCAAACACCAGAATAAAATGAAAATGAATAAAAGACTTAAATATAAGTCATGATACCATAAAAGTCCTAGAGAAAACATAGGCAGTAAAATTTCAGATATCCCATGTAGCAATATTTTTTGCTGATACATCTCCTAGGACATGAGAAATAAAGGAAAAACTAAACAAATGGGACTACATCAAATTAAAAAGCTTCTGCACACCTAAAGAGAACATCATCAAAATGAAAATGGAACCAACTGTATGGGAAAACATATTTGCCAATGATGCCTCGGAAAAGGGTCTGATCTCCGAAATATATAAAGAACTCTTGTGACTCCACACCAGGAAGACAAAAACTCCAATTAAAAAATGGACAAAAGACCTGGACAGACACTCCAAAGAGGACATATAGAGGGTGTATAGGCATATGAAAAGATGCTCAACATCACTAGCCATCAGAAGGATGCAAATAAAAACCACAATGAGATATCACCTCACACCAGTCAGAATGGTCATCATTAATAAATCGACAAACAGCAAGTGCTGGTGAGGTTGTGGAGAAGAGGGAACCCTAGTCCACTGTTGGTGGGAATGCAGCCTTGTACAGCCACTGTGGAAAACAGTGTGGGGTTTCCTCAAAAAACTAAAAATGGAACTGCCTTTTGGCTCAGTTATTCCATTGCTGGGAATATATCCTAAGAATTCTGAATCACCAGTTCAAAGGAACTTATGCACCTCTATGTTCACAGCAGTGTTATTTACAATAGCCACGTGCTGGAAACAGCCTAAGTACCCATCAGTAAATGAGTGGATCAAAATACTGTAGTACATTTACACAATGGAATACTACACAACAAAAAGAAGGATCTCCTACCTTTTGCAACAAAATGGATGAAACTGGAGAGTATTATGCTAAATGAAATAAGCCAGACAGTGAAAGACAAATACCATATGATCCCACCTGTAAGAGGAATCTAATGAACAAAAGAAACTAATGAACATTGCCCTGACTGGTGTGGCTTGGTGGATCAAAGGATCCAGCCTGTGAACCAAAGGGTCACCAGTTCAATTCCCAGTCAGGGAACATGCCTGGGTTGCAGGCCAGGTCCCCAGTAGGGGACACTCGGAAGGCAACCGCACATTGATATTTCTATCCCTCTCTTTCTTCCCCTTTCCCCCCCTCTCTAAAACTAAAAAAATAAAATATTGAAATAAAAAAGAAACTAGTGAACAAAATAGAACCACAGACATGGAAACATGGAACAAACTGACAGTGACCACAGGGGAAGGGAAAGGGAGATAGCCGTGGAAAGAAGGGGAAGGGACTAGCCAAGGAACATGTATGAATGTCCCATGGACATGGACAACAGCATGGGGATTGACTATGAGAGCGGGGGTGGGATGGGCAGAGGAGGGCAAAGTGCGGTGCGGGGGAGGAAATTGGGAAAACTGTAAGAGAATAGCAATACAAAGAAAAGAAAGGCAATGACTTAGGCACCAGCATAGTAATGGGTGCAATAGATGTAAATACTTAAGACAAAAAATTTTCTCAAGCCACTTTATTTCAAAGAAATGTAATGTAGATCATTTTTTGTTGTTGTTTGTTTTGTAGGGGAGTAACTAAGAAAAACCTACATGGATAGTGCACTGCAAAAGCAGACTGTGAGTACTGAATACAGAAGTGCTTTGTGGTGGCAGGCATGGACTCTCTTTTCGTGGCATCTTCCAAGTGAAGCACAAGAGCCCTGATAGAGAAATGGGTTCTTACATAATGAATGATATAACAACTCCGGACATGTAGAGAATTCTGACTTCTCCAAACAATTTTTCTCTGAAATTTCACATTGTTTCCCCAACAACCCTGTGAGATGATCAGGGCAGCTTTTTTTTACACCTATTTTATGTATTTCTCTTTGTCTCTAATAATCGTGCCTTGTTTACAGCCAGCCATCATTTTGGCTCAGGCCTGCATTACTTAGCACACTGACTCTAGGAATTTGTTTCTTTCCAGAAGCCCTGCCTCTGATCTCTTCTCACTGCCAACTGCTATCGGCTACTGAGTAAGGCATTCTTTTTCTTCAACACATTTCCTAATCTCATTGCCATCTGTATTTTTGTAAAGTTCTTTACATGACTTTGATATGCATTTCATTTGCTAAGTGGTTTAAAATGTTCAAAGTTCACTAAATCTGTTGTTTGTGTAAATGAGGATGAGAGAAGAAACGTAGACAAATAATAGGGTATTTAAATAAACAAAACATAATGTAATACTTTAAGAAAATAGTCCAAATCATTACAAGAACATTTTATATTTAATGACTTGTCAGCACACTTCTAGTTAGGGAAAATTAGCAGTAAAATGATCAATAATGAAATGATTGTAGCCTTCTAGAATGCTGACTGACAGGGTTTGACCTACTAATGAAATTGGTATAATATTTTAATAAATTAAAATGAGAATAATGAGATCTAGAGTTAGACTAAATAGAAGAGATTGCATGGGAGGTAGAGTTAAATTTCTCATAAAAGATATCTGATAACACAGTAATTACCAAATAATTATGTAGTAAATTATATTTTTTATCTCTGCTGGTGGGAAAACTCTATTTGTTGATTAACTTTAAACTTTGTTAAATGAACTTTCAGTGACATTACTCAGCCTGTTAACAAAAAAACTTCAAGCCAATATGATGTATTAGAAGAGTGAGGATAGATTTATTAAGCAGCCCAATTCTACTTTCAATCTCCACCAAGTTACTTTGGTTACTGACATGATTTTGTAATATGAATACATAAGGATGTTGATCTGTCAATACTATAGCCTAGAATTTTACATTTTTAAGACTTGGGACTCTATCTCTCTGTGTGTGTCTCTCTCTCTCTCCTTAGCTCCCCCTCACAAACACACACCACACTCATCTTATATACTAAATAAATTTTTATAAAATTTTAACATCAAGGAAGACTTAAACTGACTAAGCCTAATGATACAGTGGTTTCAGTAGTATGCATGTTCACCAAATTCTTGCTCGTATTCCTCCTTATTTCCTGAACTATAGGCACCCTTCATATATCCATCACTTGATGGACCCAACTATTTATATTCTTTGATTATGTTCCCAGACTGGACAAATCTCCATGCTAAGCCAATAAGTTTCGTGAAGAGATTATGCTTTCTAGCTTCATTGAACTCTCTACTGCCACCCCATGTTTCTGTATGGTTTCTTCACCTGTTTTCTAAAATGTTCTCTGCAACAAGCTCTAGTATTCTTTCCAAAACTTTGTTCCTCTTGTCAATGGCATATTTTGCCAACCCAGTGCTGCCAAGGATAAAAACGTGGTCATCAGACAGGACTAGTTCCTGACTTCACCTCTGTAGTTACACATGACATCCCCCACTCTGGCCTTTTTTCTCCTGTTGAAAGAAGAGTTGATTGTCCTGTCCCAGTTTAATTATTCAACCTTTAACCACTGTGATAGACAGAATAATGACTCCCCCCCAATATAAACATCTTAATCTCTGGTACTTGTGAATATTTTACCTTATATGACAAGAGAGACTTTGCAGATATGATTAGGGATAAAAAATTTATCCTGGATTACCTGGGTTGACTCAGTATACTCACAGGGGTCCTAATGGTGGGGGGGGGATGGTCAGAGTCAGAGCAAATAAGATATGACAATGAAAGCAGGAAGCAAACAAGAAGAGAGAGAGATTGATTTGAAGATGAGATGAGCTGGCTTTGAAGGTGGATGATGAGTCTGCAAACCAAGGAATGCTGGTAGCCTCTAGAGGCTTGAAAAGGCAAGCAAAGAGTTTTTCCCTTATAACCTTCAGAAAGGAGCCCTACTGACATCTTGATTTTTATCCCCATAAACCATGTTTCAGACTTCTGACCTCCAGAACGGTAAAATGTAAGTTTTGTTGTTACAAGCTACTAAGCTTATAACACCAATATCTCAGTTACCATCACTAACACAGGAATTTTATTACATTGTCTTCTCTATTTCTTTACCATCAATTTTACCTATTCTTTCTGCTCCTTCTTTTCAGGTTGCAAAAAAAAAAAAAAAAGGCCCTCCATTAATCTTCTTTCAAACTACTGCCCTTATATCTTTCCTTTCTTTCAGCATCATTCTTACTAAAAATAGTTTATGTCTTCCATACCTGTCCCTCAAACTTTGAAAATGTATTCTTGACTGGTCCTGCTCTGAGTGGCTTTCCAGCCTCCCTGTCAGTTTCTTCTTATTTGACAAATTTAACTGAGCTCTTCTCTCACCTGAGGCATTCTCAGTTTTTATATTGGCCTGACGTCTCAGGGCTTCTAGTTATTCATGTTGATAATTATTTCTGGGGTTCTCCACAGGCTCTTTTCCCCTCCCCTCTGGCTACTACTTGTATATTGGTACATAACTCAAGGTCTACTCTTCTCTCTCTTTCAGTAGCACTTTCCATATAGATTTAGGGTGATTTCATCTACCCTCATGTTTTAATTACCAGTTATAAGTGGACAACTTCTAATCAGTCATCCCCAACTTTATTATTGAATTCCAGATATATTTATCTATTATACATGTTTGCTTACATGTTATCTAGCGTACTCAAATATATTTAAACCTAGAGACATTCTTCTAATTTTTAGTGTCTACAGAAAAAATAGAAAATCACCCTAACGCTTCCATTCTACTGATTCCTCTTTTCACTGTGCTTGGTTGAATCTATTTTACTAATATCAACCAAATTAATATTTGCATCACACAATGCCTCCATCAATTTGACAGGATGTTTTATCTTTCTTCTAGAAGATTTTAAAACTTCTTAACTTTTCTCACCTCCAAATCCATCTTCATCCTGCAACCAGCATGATGTTCCTAAAGCTAAATCTGATTGTGTCTCTGACTTGTTTAAAGATTTCTTCTGCATTTATGTTGCCACAGATAAAGTATACATTTTTTAACATTGCTTCTAAGGTCTGTTCTGTTCCACTGGCTGACGTGGCAACCTCCCTCCTCTCTGCATCAGATACCTTGTGCTCCAAACACAAAGAACAGCTCCTTATTCACTAGACCTGCCTGATCCTTTCTTGACTACATGTCTTTGCATACATTTTTCTTAAAAGTTGCTTCTGGACTTATTTACCTAGAAAAATCTACCAATTTGTTAAGTTTATACACCCTCCTTTTTTTAAACTTTTTTCTCAAGTAGTCAGAAAGATTCACTAAATATGTTTCCAGATCACTTTTTTCCTATTTATGTCATAGCACTTACTGCATTGCATTGCTTTTATTAGTGCTGTATTCTGTCTGACTGGTCTTTGAATTATTTAAGGATGTTTCTCTTCATGTCCATATACCTAATACCTAGTACCATGCTTGACACATGAGAAACATTAAGTATTGTAGCATAGATTATAAATGTGGCATTTATAATATACATCATAAATAGGCATAAACAAAAGATCATGTAATGATTTTCTAAAAACAACACTTGGGGTCTTTAAGGAAAAGAAAGGTACTTTTACTTACTTACAATTAAAGAATTGATTATGAAAGGAAACATACTACCGTTCATGAGGCAGTGAAAATAAAAGTTCAAAAATTTGACTTACCTTGTGAGGAAGGCCCTCCATCCTCCTTTAGATGATGCACACTGACAAATAGGGTGCTTCTGTTTTCAAGACATTACATCTATAAGAAAAGGCAGTTGTGTGCACAGTTAGGTGAAGCAAGAGACTCCAAAGGCCATGATAGATGTGCATAAAGGATTAAAAGAGAGTAATGAATTCTTTATGGGGTTAGATAAGGCTTCCTAGAGGAAGTAATTAAATCAAATTAAAATGTTACATTTTTGAACAAAAAAGGTAAATATTAATACTAGGAACTGCAAAATATAAAATGGATAACCCATTAGGTGAAGCATTGGTTTTTGTGTTCCTTTTGTAAGCCAACTGAATTTATACGTAGCCAAAAGGTATATTCTATTGAAAATTTTGTTTATTACAAATTGGTGTGTCCCACAGGATTTTATTAAGCAATCTTATTGGATTTGTGATTGGCCAGATGAGAAATTGAAATATTTCATTACAAACTCTGATCCAGTTATAGTGGGAAGAGATCAAATTTAGAGTCAGGTAAAATGATAGAGCTCCCATTGGGCCTAGTATATTTTTATATAAAGTTTAGGCTTTGTCCTTACTCCCATATCCTCTAGGAATACAATCAAAGACATTTAGATCTCTCAGGCCACACAATTTGAAACTGACAGTCACCTCAGACAACAGATTCTCAAAAGTCTTTGGGGACATCATCAGAATATCAATCAGTCAATTATTACTGTATATTAAACACATATCTCTGATAACAATCATTAAAATTCATATAGGTATTTAATTCAATGATTTTACTCTGTAATTATTTAGTCCCATAGAGGGACAATTAATTTATGTTCCAAAAATCATTTTAATAGCTATTTGTTGCGATTTTGATACATGATGAGGTGTCCACATGCATATGATAGTAAATTTGTTTTCCCCAGAAGGATGCATCTGCTTAATGAAAAAAGTAATCATTATACATAATAATGATTTGATGCTTTTGAACTTTACTCTATCTGGATAGGAAACTTCCCAAAACATGTAAGTCTTCTTATTAGGAGCATCTTAGCTGTTCTTAGGTTTTTGAATATTCATATTTTATATTCAAAACTCTTCTGTCAAAGTGTCTTTGAAACCATGTAAGATTTTTATTGAAATTGCAATAAATCTACATATTAAAGAGAGATGAAATTTTTTTGTCAATCGATGTACAGAGTACATCTCTCTATTTGTCTTCTATTTGTCTCAGTAAGGTTTTAGATTTGTCTACAGAAAGGTCTTATGTAATCTTTATTAAATTTATTCCATGTATCTATTTTGGAGTTATTGTTATCACTCTGCATGGTGTCTTGACTACTTCCTTCCTACCCTAGAAAAGCCTATCCAAGAATTTCCTCACCATCATTATTTTTAATGCAAAGATGACTGGAAATAAGTAGTTACTAACCGGAGAATGTATAAATAAGTTGTGCTCTATCTACCCATTGGAATATTGGACATAGGTAAAATTGAGTGAGAAAAGTACATAACCAATACAAGTGAATCTTAAAAACACAAGTCTGTTAGAAAAAAATTCAGAGGGATACATGCAATGTATTATTTTTATAAACTCAGAAATAAGCAAATTGACTTTATTATTATATTCATTTGTTATATATATCATATATATATATTTATATGCATCAAATATTACCACATATTAGATGCTGTTTCGTAAGTAAGAGGAAAACCTCAATGGCTTTTTAAAATTGATTTTAAAGAGAGAGAATGAAGGAGAGAGAGAGAGAATGAAAGAGAGAGAGAGAAAGAGAAATATCAGTTTGTTGTTCCACTCATTTATGCATTCATTGTTTGCTTCTCATATGTGCCTTGACCAGGGATTGAACCCACAATGTTGGTGTTTTGTGTTGACACTCCAACCAACTGAGCTACCTGGCCAGGTCCTCAATAACTTTTAAAAATGGTTATTGAGGACCTTAACCTCTGGCTGGGTGGCTAAGTTGAGTGCAGGGTTGCCTCAGACACCAAAGGTTGTGGGTTCCATCCCAGTCAGGGCACTTACCCAGGTCGAGGGTGCGATCCCTGGTCAGAGAAGGTACAAGCAATTGATCTATGTTTCTCTTTCACATCAGTGTTTCTTTCTCTCTCTTCCTTCCTCTCTCTCTAAAGTCAATAAACATATCCTTGGCTGAATGCTAAAAAAATTGTTAAGAATTCACAAATAAATAACAGATCACTAAGAATTGCATCAATCATTTTACTACTAACTGGTAATCCTCTTATGCAAGGCATATGAGCAACAGATCCTTGGAAGAAGGCTTTTATAAGCTTTGTGTATAGCCTTGGACATAACAATAAATATATTTTTCTTAACAAACTTAATTGATTCTGTGGTTGAAGATATGATACTCCAAAATAAAATATAGCCCCATATTATTAGGATATCAGTATTATAATACTACTTTTTCAGTTCTTTACAGAACTATCATCTTTTCAATGAGGCCTCCTCTGAGTATCATATTTATTACTACAAATGGCTCTCGCCATCCCCTGACATGAATCTGCTTTTTCTTTAGTCTTATTTACAGCATTTAAGATATTTGATCATACCAGGTACTTTATTTATTATATTATTGTTTAATATCTATTTTCTTTCACTGGAAGGCAGTATGGAAGTGAGCTCTCAACATGGCTGCTATACTCTACTTCTGGTATTTGTGTCTTAGTGTAGTACTCTCTCACTTGGAATTATGGATGGCCTGTGTGGCAAATGGCATGCTGCAGAAGTGCTTTTGTATGACTTCTAAGAATAGGCCATAATTTTCTCTACTTTACCAGCTTGTCCTCTCTTGGACCATTTACTCTGTGGAAAGCCACCTGTCATATCAGAAAAACACTGAAGCAGCGTTGTGGAAAGGGATACATGGGAATGAACTGAGGTTCCTGCCAATAATCAGAAACAACTTGCCAGCCATGTTACTGATCCTTGAAGCTGGATTTTCCAACCACACCATGCCTTCAAATGTATTCCTGCTCTCATTTTCACCACACCTCAGGGGAGACACTTAGCCAGAATCACCCAGTTGAGTCACCCCTGAATATTTGACCAAAAGAAACTATGAAAGATAAGAAATACTTATTTTTTAAGCCAGGAAACTATGGTTAAAAATAAAGTCATAAATGTGATAATAAAATCCTTTGTTTAAACCTCAGATAGATATGAGGTAGTAATTCAGCTAAACAGTAGAGCTTTGTCCTCACAGCCTCAGCTTAACCCAAAAGTAGAAAACGTATAATCTTCAATATGCTTATGTGTGTGGTTTTGTCTAATGAAATGAATTCCAGTGTGATTCATAAGGGACCAAACACATTTTACTAGAATTGTACAGGCTGAAACACTGCCAACTTGACATGAAAGAAACAGAGACAGTACAGAATAACAACAGGAATGTGGATATCCAATCATTTTATACACAGGAAGCAAACTGATAAAATCACTGAGTTGAAAATATAGGCTACATTTTGTAACAAAAAATAAATTAAAAAAACCGTTTGACTGGAAGAGCAGAATTAAGGGCCCAGAGTGCAGAGGGTAAAGTACCAGAGGGAATCATGACCTGGCCCTTAGTCCTATTGAAGGAACTGATAACATGCGCCTTGTGGGAATTCAGTCACTGTGCGCCAGTGACTCCTACATGCTTTCTATTGTCTCTCTCTCTTCTTTTTTTTTGGTGGGGCAATTTATAAAGATTGTCCTTTGCCTATCCCTAACATTCTATGATGGGAGTGTGATGCAGGTAATTTGTGTTTAGTTCACAGGTCTTCATACTGAGAGCTCAGAACTGAATCCAAAGAGCCTCATTTGTACCTGGACTTGATTTAGTTGGTAAGATTTGGGACTTTGATGCTGAAAGGGAATACGACTTTTGAGGCCCTTGGGAAGAAATGACTTTTGCATGTGGGAAGAATGTGAATCTCTGTAGTCCAGGGGGAAACTGAAATAACCAGCCTCCAAATTCACCCCCAGTATTCTTCATGTTGTGGTAGTCATGCATTGTGGAATCCCCACCCCTACTGAATCATGTCTGGACTGTGTAACCAGTAGTTTGTGGCTTCTAAGGTAAGCAAGTAATTTTGGTTTGTTTGACAATTTAATCTAAGGTACTTGGAATAATTTCTGATACATGGATATTCCATAGATATTTATTGAAAATAAAGAATAAATAATGTTGCCCTGAGTGGTGTGGCTCAGTTGGTTGGAACATTGTCCCATAGCCAACAGGTCACAGGTTCAGTTCTTAGAGCACATTCCTAGGTTGGAGGTTGTATCCCCAGTCGGGATGTGGATGGGAGGCAGCCAATCCATGTTTCTCTCTCTTACATTGATGTTTCTGTCTCCCATCCTCTCTCTCTGAAAGCAATGAAGGAAGTGACTTCAGGTAAGGATTTTAAAAAAAGAATAACCAGAGATATTGAAATAAAGAACAAACTGACAGTAGCCAGAGGGGAGGAGGAGGGAGATAAGGAGTGGGTGGGAGAAGAGAAAGGTTCATCAGGAAACATGTATAAAGCAACCATGGGCAAAGCCAAACAGGGGTAGGATTGAGGGTGGGAGTTGGGTTAGATGGGGAAGGAGAAAGTGGTGGTGGGAAAATGGAGACAACCATATTCAAACAACAATTAAAAAATGATTAAAAAAGAATAAATAATATTTATTTATATATCTGGTTCATTGTAAATTATTTTGAAATATTTTGTATTTTCTTATTCTCTACTTATGCGATCTGTGGATTTTAACCATTGTCTTTGACTTTGATGGCAGTAAGAGAACTGTAAGTTACTTTTACAGTCAGCGGGGAGATAAATAGCTATCTAGGGGAGGTAACAATCTCTCTCTATATCATCAGTGTAACTTACTTTCTAATACATGATCATCTTTTCTGTTTTAGCTACCACTGTGTGTATTAATTCCTATCACTTACTGTAGTACTGGAGGCTTCTTTCTTGAATTAGTTTACTTGACTATGTTGTACTGAGACACAGACTTTTTAGTATACGAGTGCATTGTGGTAGAGCTACTACTCCTGGCAGCTATTGAGCATTTACTTCATGCCGTATGTTGTCATATTTACTTCTTACAACCCTGTGAGCCAGTACTATTAACTCCATATTAAGAAATAGAGGAAAATGAGGAAAAGGGCACATAAAGAATTCCAAGAGATTATACTAGTTATTGTCAGAGACATGATCTCAACTAAGGCAATTAGACTCCAAAAACTATGTTCAGTGAATACCAATTCACTATGCCATCCTTCCTTGGATTTTAAATCTAACACCCTGACTGTAGATGGATGGCCTTTAAATGTGATGAAGTTAGGAAGGAGCTCTGAGGCATCCATGCTGTCTTATGTACTGAAGATGTAATTGGCTTTCATACTTTGGTAAGTTCTAAAGAGGAAAAATTGACTTTTAAATAGAATACCTGCTAATATTTTACCCCCCAATAGGTGTATTTATTTCTATTACACATCATTGTTGACAAAAAGTAATCCTCATAGACCAATTAATCATGAGTAAATTTCTTATTTTGTGTGTGTGTGTGTATATATATGTGTATATATATCAGAAGTTGAGCTTTTATGTTGATACCAATTTTTGGGATAGTAATTTTAATATTTTAATAAGGTTGCCATGATCAAGGGCCAAACCAAGTCTTTGCTATATTACTATGGGGCACAATGGTGGAGAATTCATAAAATCCTTTACCAACAAAAACTTTTAACTAATACCAGCCAACAAAAATGTGATTTAATATGCAAATATGTGGTTGGTTGTTGAATATTATGAGCAACTTAGTTAGTTTAGCTTATAGCTCTAGACTTGGCAGGCAGTGTGATGTTTTTTAAGAAAAAATGATTGAGGCAGAATCATCAGATTTTATCCACTAACTTTATATGAAAACATAGATATATTTACTAAGTTAAGCTTTAAGTACTGCCAAAACAGGAACAAAAGTACAAACAAAAATTCAGTGACTTACACAAAGAGGTTTAATTGCCTTCATATGTTTCAAGGCCTATGGGGTTGTGGGGCATGTGATAGACAGAATCACTTAGGAACTCAGGTGGATGGAGACTACCTTTTTGTGGGTTTACCATTTGGACCACGTGTTTCTGAAGCTATCATAGAAGGGAAGAGGGATTCAGGGGTCATACTAGTGTTTATTTGCTTGACCTCATTAGAGAGATATGGCCCTGGTTAATGCAAAGGCTATATAGGGACACACTTGTATATTTTCTACTGATTACCTTAATTTTCTAATCCTGTCTTTTGCTAATCTTTTTGTTAAACTTATCTAGTGAGGTTTTAATTTTAAATTTGTGTTATTTTTCTTCTGCAATTTACATTTAATTTCTTTTTTATAGATTTTAATTTGCTGGTTAAATTTTACAGATTTTAGCTTATTTTTTCCATTTTTATGCTCTCGAGCAGATCAATCATAATCATTTTAAAGGTCTTGAGAGGAGTGCTGTTATCTGGATCTATAGTGGGTGTGCATCCATTGTTTGTTTTCTCTCCTCTTCGTTTTGCTAAGTAATTAGTTTATTTAATGCTAGGCATTAAATAAAAGATAATTCTCTGCCTCTGTTGAGTGGTGAGATTGGCAGCTGATCACCTTACTTCAATAAGGCACTGTGCGCAGTCACTGCTGCATTGCAACCCTGAAAAATTTAGTCTACTTCCCGTTCACCCCTGTCATAACAGGGTTTTCAAAGAGGACTCTGATGTCTTCTCTGTGGAGTAGGAACCAAACTTCAAATTTTATCTTATGAATTGTTTACTATTCATATGCTTTCCCTTTCTGGTTTCTAGCCTGCTGACCATGGTGCCCCAGTTTTGGCCATACTAGCCATGTACTTGAGGCTCCCTAAATCTCTGCTTATAGCATAGCAACCATCCACAAGTTTTCATTGGATTTTCTGCTGCCTGTCAGTGCAAAGAATTATTAAAAGATCCCAAATAAAAGCCACTGCAGAAGCTAGCTCACTTTCTCAATATTCTTTTGTCTCTAGAGTCTTAGGTCTTCTATTTTTCTTGCCTCAGAAGATTTTTGCTACCTTCACACAAATGAATGCTGTATTTTATTTTGCTTTTCAAGTTGTTTTAGGTAGGGACACTAGTCTGCTGCTCAGCTATTCCATCACTTCCCCAAATAGAATTTTTAGAAAAATGTATGGTATATTTGAAAAGCATTAGTTATCTCTGACACAGCCCAATAAATTTTCACATATAGGAAACAACTCCTCTTCCAGTTATTAGACAGCCCAAGTTGCTGAATCAATTTGTCAGCCTCTCCGAGAGGCAGACAGTTGCATTATGGATCGTCTTGAGCCAGAGATGTATGAACTACACAGACAAATTACCTACTCATTGTCCACATCGGTGTGCAAAAATGGAGCAGAGCAGGATATCTGTAATAAACAATCTCACAGGGAAAAAGGAAGACCATGGGCACAAAGCAGTTGCTAGTCTGTAAGCAATTCTGGAATTCCTTTGGATATTCTATAGCCTCATGCACTGAAGTAGCAGAGGTTCCTTGTCTAAGTTCTTATTCTCTGGAAGACTTCCTATATCTATTGGTCTACATATGCTTTGGCTTTGCCTCTGGGATGCTCCATCTTTTCTACTGCTCTTAGCTCATTGGAAATAAGAATTAGAAACTATGCCCAATAAAACCTTTCAGAATTTTTTTCCCCAATATTTTGAAAGTCCTCAGTATTTTCTTACTTGTTTGTTTGTTTACATCTGGAACATCCAAGGTGTTTTATAGTCCAAGCTTATGATAAGCTTTCCTTTGAAAATGTGGTAAGCTTTTGATTTACCTGCTTCTAGTATGTTCCATGAGTCATAATTCTAGAGTCTGCTTTACTATTTTGTTTTCTTGTTCCACATATCTTTCCTCACATACTGGAAGCTATCTTGGGGTTTTGTGAAACATATGTATCAGCCACACCTGTAATTTGATCTCTTCCCTATTTCATTTTATCTAGTGGGAAAGGCATACTGGCCTTTGTCTCTCGAAGCCAATTTTGATCCTTTCTTTTAGTGTCAGAATCTGAAAGCTGTAAGCATTTCCAGTCATAAAAGGCCCAGATTCCTGCTTGAAAACTAGCTAATTATTCCTGTGCTGATAACTTTCATGTAATATAATGCCATTCACAGCCAAGAGCAAATAGTAGACATTATTTCCCCAGAATTACTGTTGGTTCCCAAATTGGCTCCTTGTACACAAAGGGAAAGAGAGACTAAGGAGTAAGGTAGACCACTCCAGATTGTTCGGCAGCAGGTTTAATAAGTAAGGAAATTTATTACTTATGAGGCTTATCTTGGGTGGCTGCAATATAAGTAGATTTCTGCACTTGCCCACCAGATTTATAAAAGTTTATATAGAGGCCTTAAAACATTCAGTCACATGTATATCATACAGATGGTCTCAACAACACATTACTTTCTAAAGGCTGCAGCCTTGAAAGGGCTTCCACAGTGGCAATGGTGGGCAGACCGTATATTCCAAGGACAGGAAAGGGGGCTAAGAGTCTGTAATTGCTCAGGTGCAGCACACAGATCAACCAGCAGTTATATCCTCTCGATGACCTCCTCCGACAACCACAGGTTCAGCAGTACATCATCTTTCTTCTAATTTGCCAGTGTTAACAAATATAGAACCTGTGCATAATTGTATCTCCATCTTTCCAGCTCCTGAATCTATGTTACACCAGAAGCACATTTCATATTGAACGTTGAATTAAATAATGTTAACTGCTTCAGGAGACAAACCCCAAAATCTCAGAGGTTCAACAAAACAACAATTCTTTCCTTACATTTCTTTTCCAATGCAAGTTGGTAGGGAATGTCACTCTACAAGTCAGGTTGCTTCAGAAGCCACAGTTTGGTAGGTTGCTACAGGAGGAGAGAGAAGTGGAGGAGGCTCACTGTTCTTAAGAGCTCCTCTGAGAAGGAATGTGCCACTTCAGTCATAGTCCATTGACTGGAACTAGTCACAAGGCTGCAAGCTAAGTACAAGGGAATCTGGAAAAAACTGAGAAGCACATAAAATAATAAGCATATAGATGAGATGAACCTTTAGGTTCTCCTAGCTCCAGATTTTCATGAATCTGTGCTTAACAATAATCTGTGCTGTAAGTTTCCTTATAAATAATATCTTTGGAATTTCTCATAATATACCAAGATTGTTTTGAAATGTTAGCCTTGGTTATTACTTTGTCTCTTTATGTTAGTTCAGCATAGAAGACCTCTAACTGGCATTTAGACAAGACATCCAAGACATCTGTAAGTTCTTCTAGTCCCCAGGGTTAGTATTTCTTCCAGCTGCATATAAATTGATATCTATTTGTGAGAGAACTCCTTGTGTTGTTTTTTGCCTTGTCATATTAGAAGAAAGAACTTTTTAAAGATGAGTGAAATAACTGCCAAGGCATATCTTAAGGACAAGAACTCATGGTACAGAAAGAGAGCCCTTATTACTTCGTGGGGGTTATACTTGTCCTTTGTTCCTTAGCTTAAGGCTCTTCTCCTCTGCATTCAGACATAGAGAAGTGTTATCTTTTATCATACCAGTTGTCTGAAAATTCCGTATCTTGAAAGACACAGAATGCAAGGCATTCCAAGGGTATTTTATTAAAATGAAAGCAAAATCCATAAATAGTGTCTACTCTGAACTACAATGTTGTACTACAATACCCTGCAACGATATTTTTCAATCACCTTACAAACTCTTGAAATACTTTCATATTTGGGTGCTCTATTGTCAAACCACATTATGTTTTTCTCACCTGTCTGAGAAAATATTTAGCTTTTGTGTAGTACTCTTGATATTGGAGGAGCCTGAGAAATCCAAGGCTTGATTTGGCTAGGGAATATTCTTTTCTCTTAGGAGAATAAGACTTTTATAAAAATATGCCAGATCTAGTTGCTTATCTTAGAAGTCCTTATGATTGTTTATAGATGCTTACCTAAGATCCAGACCTATATCTGTTATTGAAACTTCAATCCATTACGGTCAGCAAGAATGTATAATAATGTTAAACCAAAGCATAGCATGATGAACAGTTCTGTGCCAGAGGCTGGGGTGAAGGAACAGGTATGGGATTGAGTTGTGGTCAAATCAGAACAGTTCTCTGTTTCTCTTATAAATAGAATGGCTTTGGTGTTACTGTCATGGGCGAAGTCAGAAAAGACACTTAGAGACAGCCAACATAGTGTCTCCAGAAAAACATGCATAAAGAGACAGAAAATGTGCAGAATTAATAAATAACTGTGGGTACTGGAGGAAAAATTAGAATTTTAACAGGAAACTTCAGTCAGTTGCGGAAGCAGACTGCTTTGCAGTTAGTTACAATGCCTTGGGTAAAAGGGGTGTCCATTCCAAAAGAGGATAGTTTGTGGCAAGAAAAGGGTGAGACATAGAAACATCAGTTGAATAGGAGAACCTAGCCCTGTTTGTATGCAGCAGGCTAACAGCTGGTGGTCATCTATTAAATCCTGCCAGGGATGTGCTTTGTTTGGCTAGCACGGGTTTAGGAGACTTGAATATAAATGCTTTTATGTGGCACTAATACTCCCAGTTTATTGTTACTTTCTGTTGTCATAAATGTTTATCCCATTTGTACATTTATATTACCTGCATGCCCTCTGTGTGCATTTTAACTTGTGGTACAAAAGGCATTGTTATATGTTCCCAAAGAGAAGAAAGAAAATGCTTATATCCAAGCATCACTGATAGACTTTGTAGTTGGTTCTTTGTGATCATGCTTATATCATTATATGAATAGTAAACAGTGTATAGTTCTTATTATATAGGTACTTGAAATACTTTTCTGGTTGTCTTACAAAGCACCCTTTTTTCTTTTTTGTTACACACACACACACACACACACACACACACACACGTGCTTGGATTGGATAGACCTTAATGATCATGGCAGTTGAAATACCTTCAAATTATCATCAGTCACAAGATGCCAGGTCAACTCTCATTTGTGTGGCTTCATTATGCTGCAGGTATTGATGACTGTGATTCTCTTTTCTCCTTTTCTTCCCTACATTCTTTTTCTGCTTGTTTTTTTAAAAAGTAAGATAAAGTTTATTTAGAAAGTTACAGAGGTAGAAGTGTGCTATAGAAGACATGGTCTTAGGAAACAAGTTACAGATGCAAAAGAAGGGCCCTTGGAGGTTAGGAGAAAGAGGAAGGTAAGAAAAATGTGCTTGGGAAAGGTATGGATGGGCTCTGTAGAGAGAGCCACCTCCCTCATTCTTTCAGGAGTCCAGCTTCTACCCTGAGCTGACTGTCACCAGTATGTTTTCTTTCTTTTAATTTTAATTGTTGTTCAAGTACAGTTTTCAGCCTTTTACCCCCATCCCAGCCCATCCCCCCAGCCCTCACACCTCCCTCCCATTTCCAGCCCGCCCTTGTTTTTGTCTATGTGTCCTTTATACTTGTTCCTGCAAACCCTTCCCCTTTTCCCCTGAAATTCCCTCCCCTCTCCCATTTTCTATTTATCGTCAGAACCGAAGCCATTTCTCCTCAACCCTGATAATTACCCTACCCTCTCAACAGGGTGGGCATTTGTTCCCCAAAGAATGATTTATTTATAGCTAACAAGTTATTCCAATTTTTTGTTCACTAATTATATCATGATTCACTTAACATTTCTTTTGGGAAATGCCTCCTAAGAGGCATTTCAGCCCTGGCCGTATGGCTCAGTGGATTGAGCACTGGCCAGTGAATTGAGGTTCAACTCTCAGGCAGGGTACATGCCTGGGTTGTAGGCCAGGTCCCTGGTTGGGGGTGTGTGAGAGGCAACTGATCAATGTTTCTCTTCCTGTCTCTCTCTCTTCCACCTCTTTCTAAAAATAAATAAATAAAATCTTTAAAAAAGAGGATTTATACATACATACACATTCATAAACATGTATACATAAATATATGAATACATAAATCTATACACATAAAAACACACACAGGTTTATATATACATGTATTTGTATTTTCCCTTCCAGAAGCTCCTATTATATAGAGAAAGGTAATTGATAAGAATCTATGTTCCAGGTATTTTATCTAGTTAACTCTCACCATAATTCTATCAGTTAGGTATTTTAATGTTTTTAATCCTCACCTGAGCATATGTTCATTGATTTTAGAAAGGAAGAAGGGTGGGGATGGGAGAGAGAGAGAGAGAAACATCTGTAGTTTCTGAACCTGCAGCCTTCTGGTATATGGAATGACACTCTAACCAACTGAGACATCTGGCCAGGGTGGGGGGTATTTTAATTTTTTTAAATAATTTTATAATTGAAGAACCCTAGATTGAAACAGGTTCAGTGCTTCTCCAGGTAACCCAAGTAGTGAATAGCAGAGCCAGATGTAAGCTTCTAAATAAATTACATGTCTACTATTGCACCATGCCATTTCAGGTTGATCTTGTCAACACTGGTTAAGATTTTTCAGATTTTACTTTGCTTTACTTTACACTGGAAAAACAGAAAACCACCTATTTGATTACATATGTTTATATTTTATTATCTAAACAAAAAATTCTAATTTTGTTGTCAGTGCAAACAGAAGAGTGTTGAGATGTTTTGGAGAATTTCTGCTTAGTTTTAATAGGCAATGAATCAGAATCTACATGTGCTGAAGAAGAGAAATGATCTTATGTGAAGATGTACATCAAGTTGTTTAGAGTAGCAAATCCTTGTCATTTCTCTGAGACCCATCTTGTCAATCACTAGCTGTCAAGAGTGTTCCTCCTGTCACTTCTATTAAAGGTAACAAAGCTGAGTTGATGAAAACTCCTTCTCTTGTGGAAAAATGATATGGAATTGTTTTCAATGTCCTTATAAACAAGTGAAAAATACTTGTCAGCTTTTATCTTGGCAAAGTATTGAGATATCTCAATTAAAATAACAAAGAAAACAACTTTTTAAAATGTTTTTGAATTTTTCACTGAGAAGAGAATCCACAGGAAATCTGCAGATTTTCTTTGGGAGACTAGATTTTTTAAAAATCTAAAACAGAAGTAAAATTATTGTTAATTTACATTAGTTTGCTTTTCTTACATTTAAAATTGAATAAGAAATTCACAATATTTGTCTTAGTTCTGTTTATTGATATGCATGTAGTATACAAATTATGTAAATGTTTATTGAAAGATGATTTAATTATATAATTACCTTGTTTTTCATCCTCTATGCCAAGAGATGAAAGTGAAGAGCACAGTACACTCACTATCAAGCACAGGAACCTAATCTTTCCTCAGTTTGACATTGGGAAAGAATAGATTTCCATGATGTCATCTAAGCATGTATTTTCACTTAATAATAATAATAATAATAAACTTAATATGAATGAACATCATCAATATCAATATTTAATAATATATTAATAATGAATAATAAGTATCTTCACTTAATAGTAAGGACGAAATAAATATATTTTCCTAAAAATGTGAAGAAAGGTTGTTTCTGCTAGAATCTTGATGAAATAAATTTAAAGGTTGGACTTTGGAAAAAAGAGAAATATTAGACCCCCAAATAAAGAGTTTTAGAAATAAATCCAAAAGACAGTACAGAGAACAAAAAGGGAGGGATGAACAACAACAAAAAATTGTAAATGTGGTTATTTCTAAATAAATATTTTTGTATAAAAATAATAATGTAAAATTTGGGAGATAATAATGAGACAGAACTAAATCATTTCAAAAGAAGTAAATTGTTTGACTAGGCAAATTTGTAATTAAAAACTTTGTCTTGCAAAGAAACTTGAGATTTGCATTAACTTTAAACTTTTAATGAAATATATATATACTAAAAGTCAAGAAATTTCTGAATATGGTAGCATATAGCATTTTTATTATGGAAGTAAAAAAACATGTGGTAAAATAATTAAATAATCCAAAATCAACTAAGAATAGAAAAAATATGATAAAGGCAACATAAAATATATTAATAATTACAACAAATGCAAATGGATTAAATATTTCAGGTTTAAAAATAAATTCAGACAGGATATTTTAAAATCCAGCTATATGCTATTTCAAGAAAAAAAAAGAACATATAAAATGTTAAGGGTGGAGAAAGGCAGAATGTATAACAATGGAACAAATGTACTTAGGAAACATTAACAACAAAAGTAACAAATTAATATTAGGCCAAATATACTTCAAAAATTGTTTTATAGGATAAAAAATCAATTCAACAGGAATATAAACCCAGATGTACTTAATATAGGCTCAAAATATAGAAAGCAGAAATTGACAGAACTACTACTGGAAGCTGATAAATCTACTAAATTAGAGATTTTTAAAACATATTTCTTAGTCATTAAGAGACTAATAAGGTAATGATAAATAAGGGTATCATATATTTAATTTTTTTTGCTTTTTCTTTAGATAACTTATCCTGAACTTCCTTGAGTCTATACCCAGTTGTACCTCCTCAGTTATCTACCATATCTAGTCTTCTCTCCCTATTCTCATCATTCTTTTTCTGTAACCCAGCTTAATTTGTTTTCATAGTATTTTTACTACTATACATCAAATATTTATTCACATGTGGTGGTCTTTCCACCTTACACCTTACTTGCCAAATGCCTAGAACACAGCCTGGTACATTGTAGGTGTTTAATAAACAATTGTTGAATAAGCAAATAAACTCAGGATCTGGGGTAATGTTGCTATCTTTGTGGGTAAGCTTTTCCCTTACTCTTCCCTTTCCCTGGCTGACTCCAACTAGTCTTCTCAGCATTTGGGTTTCAGATTCCTCAAATCTTTTCTTGTTCCCTCAGCCTAGGTTACAGCCCTCTGTCTTACACTTCTGTTGAACCTTATAATGCCATTTTGTAAATTCACTCAATCATTCACTCAAAAACACACTGAATGCCTTGTGTATTCTAACCCTTGTTCTGGACTCTGGAGGTGCAACAGTGAACACAGCACATGTAATGTCAATTCAGGTAAAGTTCATATCCTAGTGGGGTGGAGGTGGAAGGGAAGATGAGACTTAAACCTATAAGTACTTAGTACTGCATATAACTGTAAGTAGGATGAGGAAACATGATCTGCATTAGGGAGAAGAGAGTCAAGGAAATAGTAGAGGTGATTCTTTTATGTAGAGGACCAGGGAAAGCCTCACACATTCAATGTTTTGAAGGGGAATCTGTAAGTAAATGAGGGATTGGCTCCGAGGATAGCTGGGGAAAAATGTCCCAGTCAGAAGTTCCTTGAGGTAACAACGCTCTGGAAGTGTTGCAGAACAGCAATGAGCCTAGTGTGCTGGGGCAGAGTAAACAAAGGAAAGTGTAGTAAAAAGTGGAAGTCAAAGAGAGACTATTTCCTTGACAAAAGATGTCATTTTTGTTTTTACAGTTACCACTGGGACCGGCGGGGAAAGGAAAAAGGGCAGGGTGTGGGTTCTGGCCCCATGGTCCTAGGAAGACCAGGTTCTATAGGTGCCATCTCAGGAACAGCCTCGAAGTAGCTCCAGGCTGCACAGGCCGCTCCAGGAAGTTGGTTTGGCGCTGGGAGCAGCGAGTCTTAAGTGATTCCAGGCTTCTCCAGACTAGCCCTCCACAGGGTTGGTGTACACAGCATCCCACTTCCTGAAACTTCAGAAGTGTTTTGCTATAGTCCAGGGACCCCAGACTCAGGGTCCCCGACCAGGCCTCAGTGGTACTCATCTATTTCAGGTCACAGTCTGGAGACTGGGTTCAGCCCACCAACTCAGCTGAAAGTCAGCATCCAGCAACTTTTCGTGCTGCTGGGGCTGTCCAGCCAAGGAAGGCCTCAAGTCAGGCCACCACGCAAAATCTCTGGGTACCTTGTAGCCAGAAGTTGTAATAGTGGCTGCCGAGGGTCATCCCGGCTGACTCCTGGAATGATGGATGTTCTCGTGGAGCTGAGCCCAGCATGCCAGGTAGGCCACTGCACCCATGGACTGGGTGAGGCTGAGGCTTGCTATTTAAAGGACTTTGGCTTTTACTCTAAGATGTTAAAGCCACAGGACAGATTTTGGTTTGAACGGGCTCTCTCTTCTGTGTTGATCATAAGGGACTGACAAGGAGATTAGTTAGAAAGTAATTAAAAGAATCCAGATCAAAGGTGAGGGGACAGGTAGTGATAAGTGGCTGAATTCTGGAGATACACTTAGAAGTCTTAGCCAGCAGGATTTTATGAAAGATTGATTGTAGACAGAAACAAAGCAGTAGATGATGAATTAGGTGTCTGCTCTGAGTATCTGCAAAGGTGAAACTTCGCTTTACTGAGATTGGAAAGATTACAGAGGAACATGGGGGAAGCAGTTAGTTTTGGAGAAATATAGATTTTGGATATGTCGAGATAACTATTAGCCACCCAAATGAAGAGTTTTAGTAGTCAGCTGTATACATAATGTAAAACTCAAGAAACAGTACAGAACGGAGATATAAATGGTGGAGTTAACATATAGATGGTATTTTAAAGCCATCTGGAGAAAGAAAATACTTGAAGTTTGATGACTCAGCTCTGAGTAATTCCAACATTTAAAGGCTGAGAAGATGTGGAAGCACCAGCCAGGGAGAAAACAACAACAAAATAGTGATCAGAAGCCAAGGAAATGAGTATTTTAAGAGGATGGTAATGATTATCTGTGTGAAATGCTAATAGGTGAGGTAACATGTTGTCTGGGAATTGTGTGGAGGGCATTGGTGGTCTTAGCATTGTAGAAATTGCAGGTAAAAGCTTCATTGGAGTAGGTTTAACAGGGGATGGGTATGGATATTGTAGGGGTGGTATGAACAACTTTTTCAAGAACTTTTGCTTTCAAAGGGAGCAGAGAAATACTATAGTAGCTGGAGGGAGATATACTGCTCACCATGTTTGAAATTCTCATGTCTGTAAGAATGGTAGGAACTACACATTGAGGTAACAACTATTTCCATCTTGTTGGCTGCTTTTTGCCTATTTTAAATATTTCAGTTAAAATTATAGCCCTTTTACGAGCTGGCTCTTTTTTTTTCTTTTTTTTTAATTTAAATGAATGTTCAAGTACAGTTTTCACCCCCTTACTCCCATTTAAGTACGAGCTGGCTCTTGAAATCACTCTCCATGTTCCCCAGTGTGCTTACAGTCCACCATGAATGTCACCTTAAGTAGGTGATGATTTCCATGTGGATAGAGACTATTTGTTATTCTGTTTTGCATCCACTGTTGCACCTTCCTTAGAACTTTTCAAAGAGTGTGTGCCCTTCCAAAATATAAATTGATTGATGAAAATATCATTGATCATCTTTATCATAACACATTTTGAATTTTCTTCAAGTACCAGTACTCAGTTTTAAAGCAAGATGAACACAGTGGAATGAAACTGCATCACTGAACTTGCAGCAGAAGTTGGAGTCTTATCAGTAGTGGTAAGGAAAAGAAAGGGCATGCTCAGTAAATGCTGGGGTTACAGAGCAATATTTTATGTCTACTTCTCACATCTGTGGGGTTTATTTCCTCTTTTGAATCAGCAAAAACAGGTTTGAGATTTATTAGGAGTGAATTAAAAGTAAGAATGAAAATATTGAGAAGGAAACTAACCACAATGTGAAAGCAATGACACAGCCAATTAGACCAATTAGACTTTGAACTGGCCCAAAAGCTGCTTTACAATGCCGAAGGGAGAACCGGGAGCTTTAGGCATTGCAGGTGGTCTCTCACAGAGGGGACAGCTCTCACACAGTCCAAAATAGGACCCAGGCACAGGCTCCTAATGTGTCTTTCTTCAGTGATAAAAAAAGACTCATTTATTAGTGAAGAAAACATGGTATCCAAAACACTGCCTTTCTAAATAGCCACAGTGTAATGACAAAATCTGAGAAACAGGTATGAGGATTTGGAAGATGAATTACTGTCTCTTAGGTGACCAACCAAAATGTTTTTTAAATGACAGTGATTGAGATTAAGAGGCTGTGGAGCCAGGGCACAAACAAGGACAAGGACCAAATCACTCTGTGGATGGTTTTCCTCTTGAGAGAGTGGAATCCATCTGCAGATGTGGTCTCAAAA
Organism: Tonatia bakeri; assembly: GCA_004024845.1. Classification (NCBI taxonomy): domain Eukaryota; kingdom Metazoa; phylum Chordata; class Mammalia; order Chiroptera; family Phyllostomidae; genus Tonatia; species Tonatia bakeri. The sequence continues at coordinate 405,798 of PVIA01000288.1, read as the reverse complement.
TGGGAGTGATATTTAGCAGTTTCATTACTCCAGAGGCAAGTATTATGAAAATGAAGTATAAAAAGTAGATCATTAAGTATGTTGAAGAAATGATTCATATTCTTGCATTTCACACTCATTGATGGTACTACTGCTAATGGCTGCATATAAAGGTGGATAACTAGAAAATGTGTAACCAATATTTCTTTAAAGATAATATACAAACTGCATACTGTGAATTAATATATAATATTATAAAATTTTCAGCATCTGCCCTAGCTTTCTCTGAATGATTTCACACATTATTGGCATAGTAATTGGGGTTTCTTATAGAAATGATTAAAAATTTAGGGATTTCTTCTTTCCAAGTCATGAAAGGCAAGGGCCTCCATCCCAGATTGCTCTATCCAGCAAAGCTTTCATTTAGAATGGAAGGGCAGATAAAGTGCTTCCCAGATAAGGTCAAGTTAAAGGAGTTCATCATCAGCAAGCCCTTATTTTATGAAATGTTAAAGGGACCTATCTAAGAAAAAGAAGATAAAAAACATGTACAGTAAAATGACAGCAAACTCACAATTATTAACAACCACACCTAAAACAAAAACAAACTAAGCAAACAACTAGAACAGGAACAGAACCACAGAAATGGAGATCACATGGAGGGTTAGCAACAGGGGAGTGGGAGGAGGAGAGAGTGGGGAAAGGTACAGAGAATAAGTAGTACAGATGGTAGGTAGAAAATAGACAGGGGAGGGCAAGAATAGTATGGGAAATGTAGAAGCTAAAGAACTTATGACACATGGACATGAACTAAACAGGGGAATGTGGGTGGGAGAGGGTGTACAGGGCAGAGGGGAGTGAAGGGGGGAAATGGGACAACTGTAATAGCATAATGAATAAAATATATTTAAAAAAAATTTAGGGATTTCAGGCTGGAAAATATTTTTGTTGTATGGAATATATCATAATGGTATTTTTGAAATGGGATTTGACTGATATGATGAGAAATAGCTGCTATGAAGTCATACCCTGAATCCAAATACCAGCAAAGAGAATATGATTTTCCCATATTGAGTAAAGACACTCATTCATTTTACTTCACTTTTCACTGTGAAGGGCTCAAATCTTAATTGAGTAAAAACTTACATAGAGAACTGTTCGATAGGGAATCAGGCTCTCTTCTGCCACATTAAGTGTCTGTTTCCAGAGGGAAACATTTATCTTCGCAGCTCCAGAAATCATTAGACATCTGTAAATGGGTCTAGACCTGCTGGTTGGTTCTCAAAGCTTTCATTCATTTTTTCACTTAGGAAATGTAATATTAATGTAATTTCAGGCTACATAAAAGAAGTATAATAGAGTGTGATATTGTAGTATGTGTACTATTTGCATTCCTATGTAGTGATATTTCTTTCCCCCAACACTAGCCTCTTCCCCTTACTGCTACCTGACAGAGTACAGTACTGTGAGCAGGAAGTATTAATCACTCCACATTGAAACTGTGGAGGTATGTATCATTGTGCAGTGAAAAAAAAATATTATGCAAGAATGTTCCTTAATTATATGGTAAGGAACTTGAGTTTTGGAATAGTAAAAGACTTACCCATTGTAGAAATTTTGGAAAATATATTTTATTGAGGAAAATCATTCATGATTCTACCACATGGAGCTAGCCTTTACTACCATATTGGATTTTTTAAAACTGGGAAATACACCTTTCATGTAACAGTAATCTACTGTTTATTTATTTTTTTTCTTACTTGTTGATCTATTACAGTTGTCCCAGTTTCTCCCCTGTTGCTCTCCACTGCCCCATCCACCTCCACTCCCACAGTCAATCACCCCACATTGTCTGTGCCTATGAATCTATTTGTGTTCCTTGCCTTGCCCCCTTCCACTTCTTTCCCCAGTTATTTTGCACCCCCTTCTCTGGCAACTGTCAGTCTATCCCTTGTTTCCTTGCCTCTTGTTTTGTTTTGCTTGTTTGTTTGTTTTATTCATTAAATTTCACTTATAGATGAAATCATATGGTATTTTTCTTTTACTAACTGACTTATTTAGCTTAGCAAAATACTCTCCACATCTATCCATGCTATTGTGAAAGGTAGGAGTTCCTTCTTTCTTTCTGCTGTGTAGAATTCTATTGTGTAAATGTACCACAGTGTTTTGATCCATTCTTTTACTGATTGGCACTTAGGCTGTTTCCAGCTCTTGGCTATTGTAAATAACACTGCTGTGAGCATTGGGGTGCATAGGTTCTTTGGATTGGTGTTTTTGGGTTCTTAGGGTACAATCCCAGCAGTGCAATCACTGGGTCAAAAGGTAGTTTCATTTTTAGTTTTTTGAGGAAATTCCATACTGTTTTCCACAGTGGCTGTACCTCATTTAATTTGATGAGGTCCCATTACTTCCTTAATTTCCCCTTAAATGGGACCCCATTTAATTTGATGAGGTCCCATTACTTCCTTAATTTCCCTTGTCCTAGAGAATGTATCAGTAAAAATATTGCTACATGGGATATCTGAAATTTTACTGCCTATGTTTTCCTCTAGGACTTTTATGGTGTCTTGGATTATGTTTAAGTCTTTTATCCATTTTGAGTTTATTCTGGTGTACGGTGTAGGTTGGTGGTCTAATTTCATTTTGTTGCATATACCATTCCAGATCTCCCAACACCATTACTTGAAGAGGCTACTTTTACTCCGTTTTATGCTTCTGTCCCTGTTGTCAAATATTAAATGACCATATAGATCTGAGTTTATTTCTGGCCTCTCTATTCTGTTCTATTTGTCTATTTGTCTGTTCTCATGCCAGTACCAGACTGTTATGCTTAAAGTGGCCTTGTAGTATAGTTTGATATCAAGTATTGTAATCCCTTTTATTTTGTTCTTCTTTTTCAAATTGCTGTGGCTATTTGGGGTAGTTTTTGGTCCATATAAATTTTTAAAATATTTGTTCTATATCTGTGAAATATGTCATTGGTATTTTAATAGAAATTGGGTTGAATTTATAGATTGCTTTGGGTAGTATGGACATTTTAATGATGCTAATTCTTCCAGTCCATGAACATGGTATATGCTTCCATTTATTTGTGTCTTACTTAATTTCTTCCTTCAATGTTGTATTGTTTTCTGAGTACAGGTCTTTTACCTTCTTGGTTAAGTTTATTCCTAGGTACTTTATTTTTCTTGCTATATTAAATGGGATTTTTACCTAGTTTTTGTTTCTGATATTTCATTTTTGGTGTACAAAAATGCTTTTGATTTTTGAATATTGACCTTGTATCCCACTGTTTTGCCAAATTTACTTATTAGGTAGAGTAGTTTTTTGGTGTAGTCTATAGAGTTTTCTATATACACTATCATGTCATCTGAAAATAATGACAGTTTTACTTCTTCCTCTCCAATTTGTATGCCTTTTATTTCCTTTTTCTTGTCAGATCACTGTGGCTATAACTTCCAATGCTGTGTTGAATAACAATAGTGAACATGAACTTCCTTGTCTTTTTCCTGATTGTAATGGGAAAGCTTTCAGGTTTTGCATGTTTAGTATGATACTGACTGTAGGTTTCTCGTATATGGCCTTTATTATGTGGAGATATATTCCCCCTATTTCCACTTTGCTGAATGTTTTTATCATAAATGAGTGTTGTATTTTATCAAATACTTAGCATCTATTGATCTGATTTTGTGATTTATTGTCATTCATTTTGCTTATCAGGTATATTATGTTTATTGATTTGCAACTATTATATCATCCTTGCATCCCTGGGATGAACCCCACTTGATCATGGTGTATGATCTTTTTAATGTATTGCTGGATCTGAATTGCCAGTTTTGTTTTGTTTTTGAGGATTTTAGCATCTGTGTTCATTAGAGATATTGGCCTGTAGTATTCTTTCTTTGTTGTTTCTTGATCTGGTTTTGTAATTAGAATAATACTTGCCTCATTAGAAGAGTTTGGGAGTTTTCCCTCTTCTTGAATTTTTTGGAATGTTTTGGGGAGAATAGGAGTTAACTCTTCCCTAAATGTTTGGTAAAATTCACCTGTGAAGTCATTCAGTCCAGGGCTTTTATGTGTGGGGAGCTTTTTGATTACTGCTTCAATTTCTGCTGAATATTGGTCTATTCAGGCTTTTTGCTTATTTTTTATTCAGTTTTAGAAGATTATATGTTTCTAGAAATTTGTACATTTCACACAGGTTGTCAAATTTCTTGGCATAGAGTTGTTTGTAGTAATTTCATATGATCCTTTTATTTTTGTGATATTGGTTGTAACTTCTTTTCTTTCATCTGATTTTATTTATTTGTTTCCTCTCTCTTTTTTTATTGAAGAGTCTGGTTAAAAGCTTGTCAATTTTTTTTTTTTTTATCTTTTAAAAGAACCAGCTCCTGCCTGGATTACTGATCCTTTGAATTGTTCTTTTAGTCTCTATGTCATTTAATTCTGGTCTGATTTTGGTTATCACTTCCTTCTACCCACTCTGGGCTTTGTTTGTTGTTGTTTCTCAAGTTCTTGTAGATGTAGGGTTAGGTTGTTTATTTGAGATTTTTCTATCTTTTTATAGATAGGCCTGAATTGCTATGAACTTCTCTCTCAGGACTACCTTCACTGTGTCTCATAGGTTTTGGGCTGTTTTGTGTCCATTTTCATTTGTTTCCAGAAACTTTTTTATTTTTTCTTGATCTTAATGTTAACCCATTCATTATTTAATAACATGTTATTCAGTCTCCATGAATCTAAATGTTTTTGACTTTTTTCCTTGAGGTTGGTATCTAATTTCAAGCCACTGTGATCTGAGAAGATGCTTGATATGATTTCTTTTTTCTTGAATTTTTTGAGGCTTGTTTTCTGTCCTATCATGTGGTCTATCTTTGAGAATGTTCCAGTGCATTTGAAAATAATGTATATTTTGCTTCTTTAGTGTGATAGGTTCTGTATATATCAATTAAATCCATTTGACCTAGAGTGGTGAAGTGTCCTTCTTTATGTCTTTTTATGGCCTTTATTTTGAAATCTATTTTGTCTGATGTAAGTATTGCTACACCATCTTTTTTTTTTTTATGTCCATTTGCTTGCAATATTTTTTTCCCATCCCTTCACTTTTAGTCTGTGTGGATCTTTTGTTCTGAGGTAGGTCTCTTATAAACAACATATATGCAGGTCCTGTTTTCTTATCCATTTAGCTACCCAGTGTCTTTTGATTGGAGCAATTCAACTATTTATATTTAAGGTCATTATTGATAGGTACCTATTCATTCCCATTTTTCCCTTTGTACCTGTGTTACTCTGTTTCTCCCTCTTTTTCTATCTTATTAAGTCCCTTTTGCATTTTTTGCAATGCTGTTTAGGTGGAGATGTGCTCTTTTAGCCTTTTTTGTCAGGGTAACTCCTTATTTCACCTTGCATTTTAAATGAGAGCCTCGCTGGATAGAGTAGTCATAGTTGCAGGACTTTGCTGTTCATTACTTGGAATATTTCTTACCATTCAATTCTGGCTTCTAGTACCTTTGTTGAGAAGTCCAATTCTAGCCATATTGGGTCTCCCTTGTATGTTACTAGCTGTTTCTCCCTTGCTGTCTTTAAGATTCTCTCTTTGTCTCTAAATTTTGTTATTTTTATTTGTGTCTTGGAGTGGGCCTCTATGGGTTCATCTTCACTGGGACCCTCTGTGTTTCCTGGACTTGAGAATCTTTTTCTCTCATCAAGTATTCTGTCATTACTTTTTCAAATAGGTTTTCTATGCATTGCTCCTCTTTCCTCATTTTGGTATTCCTATGATATGGATATTATTACATTTTCTGTTGTTCTGCAGCTCCCTTAGACCCCTTTTGTTCTTTTTGAGCTGTTTTTTGTTTATTTCTTTGTCTGGGAATTTTTTTCTACTTTGCCCTTCAGCTTGCTGATTTGGTCTTCTGCTTCATCTAGCCTGCTTTCAATTCCTTTACTGTGTTCTTCATTTAAGGTATTGTATTCCACATTTCCTCTTGGCTTTTATTGATAGTTTCTATATCCTTGTTCATGCTGGTATAGTTTGCAGGAAGTTCCTTGTAGCTTCCATGTAGTTCCTTGTATTTCCCCCTCATTGAGCTCCTTGAGCATGCTTATTACCATTATTTTGAACTCAATGTCTGATAGTTTGCTTTCCTCTATTTCATTTATCACTGTTTCTGAAGATTCCTCCTTTTCTTTTTTAGGGCGTTTGTTTCTTTGTCTCCCCATTTGAGGTGACTCTTCTTATTTGTTTCTGCACATTAGATTGATCTTCTTTGACTTTCTGTCTTCATGGTGTGGTCTTCTGTGGTAGGAGACCTGGGGATTTAGTGGTGCAGTCTCCCTGATCTCCTGAACTTGATGCTCTTGGGATGCCTTTTATGACATTTATGTTGGCTCTCTGGTTGTAATTGGGTTCTACTTGTTGTTAGGTCATTCTTTGGTTAGGTTGTTAGGTCAGTCTTCCCTCAGGCTGGTAGACTGAGAGTCACACCACCTACATCATATTGTATGCTATTGTACAGGTGCTGTTAGAACAAAATAAAACAGCACAGGGAATACTCATATCTACAAAAATAACCCCCACCCACAACCACATTATCAACAGCAAATGAACCAATATTAATTAAGGTATAAAGAGATTAAGACTATTATAAGTAAGGAAAAATGAACATGAGATGACTAACTGAAAGAAAAATGATCTTGAGAGGGTACAGAGGAGAAAAATGAGTAGGGAATAGAAACAAGGCAATAAGAGAAATAAAATACAATTTACATCATAAATAAAAGAGGAAGGAAGAAAGGTGGAATGGAGTAAAAGAAGGGAAGCATGTAGTATTAGGTTTAAACAAAAATTTGAAAAGAAATAGGAACCAAACTGGAGAAGAAGATCCACCACAGCACTAGCAGCAACAAATGGACTAAGATTAGTGTAGGTGAGATGGGAATAGGGGGAAAAAGAAATAAAGAAAAGCTTAAGAGATGTCTATAAGAAAAGGTAATTTGAGAGGATAAAGGGAAAAGGAATACTATAAGTGAGGAATGATAACCAGGCCAAGACAGGGAAAATTTTAAATTTAAAACAAAAAATAGAAAAAAGGCAGAAGGAAAGCAAAATGGAATAGGAGAGGGGAATGGTAAAATTTGATATTTGAAATACAAAATTATTTCTATATAGTGGAAATCTAGAAATAAAATTGAAGCAATTCAACAACAAACCACCATATCCAGGACCCACAAGCAAAGACTGATAAAGATGAAGAGAGAATAGGGGTATTGAAGAATGGGAAAAAGAGTGTGAGGTGACTAATATCAAGAAAAATGGTTTTGAGAGGCTGGAGGGGGAGAAATAGAGCATGGAGTAGAAACAAATCAAAGGAGAGAAAAAAATAAAATTTAAAGCAAAAATAAGAGGAGGGAAGAAGGTAAAATCCAGTAAGTGAAGGGAGGAGCACAATATGAGATTTAAAGTAAACTATAATATAAAAACTAGTGAATTAATAGGCACAAACTTGAAGGAAAAGAAATGAATGCTAAAAAGCTATGCAGGAGAGAAAGTAACATAAATCATGAACAAGACTGCAGTAGAATTTGTCTGAGTAGAATCCAGTGTTTACCACTGTCTTCTCTTTCTGAATCTGCCCCTGGTGATGTCAGATGGTGTCCAGTCTGGCCCTAGGCAGCCTGTTTGAGACTAGAAGTTATCCACAATCTGCGGCTGTCTCCTTCAAATTTGCCTGCACCCTACAGTTCTGCCCTGCTGGCTTCCTATTAGCCCTGGGCCTACGAGTGGTTCCTTTAATGTCTAGAGAAGACTGCCAGTACCTTCTCCACCTGCCTCCAGAGAGGACCTCTGGTGCAATCAGGTGGGTGGGAACCCTGGGTTGCCCCCTGGGTGGCACTGTTCAGTCTTTAGGGAAGATGGTGCAATTGTTTCCCCACTCACTTGCCATACATCTTGGTTTGTCCTAGGTTCTTTCCAACAATGTATGGTTCCTGGTGGATTTGATGACCATTTCTTATGAAGGGCTAATCTGTGTAAAAGGGCTAATCTCTTTCCTGCTTGGCACAGGCAGCAGCTCTGTCTAGGCACTGAGGCTGGGTGGGGCCCTGAACCCCCATTGTTGTATCTGCCTTTACCATCTCTGCTCTACTCGGTTTAGTGGATCAGGGCTGGAGGAACAGTGTAGCTCCTAGTGTCTGGTAAAGGGTCCTTTCAGAGCATTTTCTTCTTTCCTCTGCAGATATGCACCCAGCAGTTGGCTCCTGAGCCTGGCCCTCACTGATCTGCAAAACCTGTAACCCCACAGGTGGCAGTTGGACACACCTGTCTCTGACATGCTCTGGCTGGCTGCAACAAATCTCCTGTGTTCAGTTTCTGGCCTTCTGGTCCCCAGCCTGCCACTGCCTTGTAGGAGGTTTGACCCAAATTTTTCATTCTGAACAGCCCCCTGCTCTCCAGCTGTTCTGGGTTGGGACCCACAGTCCCTTCAAGAGTGACTCTATCCCTTTGAGTTATTTATTAGCAGAGCTGCTGCACTCTTGCCCATGCACATGCAAGCTTTGGGTTCCTGCTGGGTCTTAGGTCTCACTTCAGCTCCCCTTTTAAAAGAGTTTATGTGTGGATCCCACGCTGCAGCACCAAGTCCTGTGGGGCCTATTCTCCACATTCTCTCCCTCCCTGAAAATCAGCATCTCTCATGGCCAGGGCTGGCCACCACCTGTCAGAGACTTCCATAGTTTTAGATAAATTTTCTCTCTGGGTCTTTCCTGGAGGGCATTGGGAAGAGCCCTGCACCTATACTATAACATAGGGTGGTATCAGGATGCTATCCCTGCTCCCTTCAAAGGTTTTCAGCCTTGGGCAGGCCTGCTCCCGCTGTGCTGTTTCTGAAGCCAGCACCTCTCCAGCCATCTCTCTCTACCACCATAGCTTGTGGCTTCTGATCCAATCCACAGTTGCCCTGACTCTGTGACCATGGTTTCAACAGCAATGGTGGCAGTTGCTCCACTTGGAGAGCCCAGGCCATTCACTCCCAGGTGTCTTGCAGGTAGGCAGGCTCTTGCTCACTCACACTCACTCCCCACGCTTTCATCCCCATACTCACTCACATTCTCAGTCACTCTCCAATGGACTTTTGAGTTGATTACTCTGTAGTTTTGCTGCAAAGCCAGTTCAGGTGTGGGAGCAAGTGGACAGAGGGCTTCCAGTGACTCTGGAGCCCAACAGGAATCCACTTTTTAACTGAGTTCATAACAAACATTTCTTATTATTCTTTACTATGGCTTTAATAGTTTCATATTGTTCCATTGTATAAATATACAGCAGTTTACCAAACTGGTCTCTTTTTGTTGTAAATTTAGCTTTTTTCACATTCTATTCTGCTGTGATAAATTGTTTTTATTTTTACATAAATTGTTTTAAACATGTCTGAATAAATTTTCTTAAGGTTTCCTTAGGATAAATTTTTGAAGTGGGATGACTATATTTAAGTGTCAAACACTTCCAAATATCACTGATACACATTTCAAAATGCTTATTTGAAATATCTTTATTTTTTCATTTATTATTTATTTCAACAGATGTGTATGAAGTCTTTTGATGTACAAGATACCATGCTCAGTTCTAGGAATACATCTGTGAATGTGATACTATTACATCAAGGGGCTAACATTCTACCAGGAGACACAAACAAGTAAACAATTGCAATTCAGAGAGATAATGGCAATATAAGGGTACCATCATCCATGACAGCTAATGTAAAAGCATAAATAGTTAGGCCTGGGGTCACAAAATCATGAGAAAGAAATATACTTTATGTGAGGGGAACTAATTTCCTAAGGGAAATGGTAGGTTAGAATTCAAGAGATTAAGAAAACAGATTGTTCTCATAATAGGCTATCAGGACTTGAGGAAAAAGTGAAGAAAGGGAGAGATGGTGCAGCCTTTTTTATGTGAAGAGGGAGAGGTAAGGGTGACTTGAGAGTCTGAACATACTTTGTAATAACATGAACAAGATCACATTTTTGAGTTGATTACTCTGTAGTTTTGCTGCAAAGCCAGTTCAGGTCTGGGAGCAAGTGGACAGAGGGCTTCCAGCGACTCTGCAGCCCAACAGGAATCCACTTTTTAACTGAGCATGATGAGATTCATCCCAGCTGTGCGCACACTGGCTGTTGGGTACAGGGGGGTGGGTTTCTGTGGAGGGACTCTCTTCTCCTGAGGAGGAGGTAATTTTCTTTAAAACACTTTAAATATGGGAAAAACAATAATATTTTGTGAAAATTAAAAAGTATTCTTTTCTTTTAGGATTCTCTCATTTGCATGACCTCTCCTCTTGTGGTTTGTTATCTAACTTTGCTAAATGTGAAGGCAACTTGTTGCTCTGAATTTAAAGAGGAGTTACTTTTTTCAGTGAGAGTAGAAACCTATGCTTCACTTTCACTCTGGGACCCTAGCCCTACCAGAATTGTACAGTACTAAGATGACTCTAATGAAGCTCAGAGCTCCCAATTTTTCACTCGTCTATCATAAGCATAAACACTGGGGGTGGAGGTATCAGCAGTCCCCAGATGGGCTCAGCTGTAGTCTGTGACCAAAGGAAGGGGTGGAGATTGGTTTATAAAAATATTCAAGAAGTCAGCAAAATCCTACTGATATAAGTGCATTGTTAAATAAAAATAATTTTGCAATGAAGTTTTGATATAATTGTCAATATATCACTAAAATTAGGGAAAAAGGTACCAGGAAATCTCCAATGAATCACCCCAGTGCCAAACATATTCTTTCCTGTTACCATTGTGTAATAGCAGCCCTACCTTGTTGTCATGATTGGGGTCAATTTTCTCTGTCACAGTTCCTTGTATGTCACTCTCTTGGCTTCTAGATTTTTGCTAGGTCTATGATAGAAGTATTCTCTTTCTGCAGAGAAGACCTCTACAGGAGTATTCACACCTGCAGAGCATGCATGGAGTGTGGATGGGAAACAAAATTCTTCAAGTAGGCCACTGAAAGTGAGGCTAGGTAGTACCTTTTCAACTTGCACCCTTAGGTCCCAGACTTTTGTTTTCTACATAATGATTAAAAAACAAAAACAATTATTGTTGATTTAGGACATATACTTCATCCTGGAGGATATTGCCCTATCTTTGCATGGTATCATCTTCAAGTTGGTCCATCAACTGTTCCCTTAAATGGCCATTCTATTGCTCTAGCACATGGTGTGGTGTGTTTTGGGACTAGTGGATTCCATGTTTATGTGCCTGCTATTCACCTTCTGTGCTTTAAAGTGGGTTACTTGGTCCAGTGCAATGTTAGGTAGGATGCCATGTGAGAATAGTGAACACTCTCTCTAAGCCCAAAGGTAGTGGAGCAGGTTCAGTCACTACAATGGGTGACATAGGGTCTATGCAGCTTACTTGTACTCTCTGGTTCTATTATGCTCAATTCTAAATATACCATTTCCATTTTATAATGAATTCCTACTGGCCTGCACAACATATGAATTGGTGGGCCTGAAAAATAATCCAACCAATACAGTTCTAGCTGCATGTTCACTGGATCTCTAACAGAACCCAGTAGTATAATATAATAGTTCATTCAGTGGTGTAGAATTTCTGCTGAAGCTGGCATTCTCCAGAACCTTAGGGGCCTCAGTTGTGATTTTCCTATTGGGACTTGTCATAAATTCTGTGCATCAAAACTTTCCACCACCAGCACTTCTAAATTGTAGGGTCCTTTGATTCATATGGCTCATCTAAAATCATCTAAAAGGGTTGTTTGCACTACAGCTTGGACCTGTTGCAGAGTATCTCTCTTCTTCAGGCCCTGTAAAACACTGGCAGCTTTCAGTGTGACTTGGTGAATACACTGGAACCATATTCCCAAATGGGCGTTATTTTGCCTCCAGTGTGTGAAGAAGCCTACCAGGTTTCCTAGGCATGGGAGATGCCAAATATAATCATTAGAACATTGCTTCGAGAGGGGAGGTTGTGGTATGTTCTTGATTAAGGGACCATTACATATTCATTGATGTGATAGGTATCTGAATATCTCAGTACTTATGTTTTCAGTAACCCTTATTATACTTAATAATGACTCCAAAGCCATTCACATAACTTTTGTTATAGTATATTGTTATAATTGTACTCTTTTATTATTATTGTTGCTAACCTCTTACTGTGCCTAAATTATAAATTAAACTTTATCATAGATACATATGAATATATATTCATGTATATTTAAAAAACATAGTATATATAGGGTTTGGTACTATCTGTGGTTTCAGGCATCCACTGAGGCCCTTGGAACATATCCCCTGTGGCTAAGAGGAGTCTGCAGTATGTTCACCCTTTGTGGAAGGACTGGGAGAATCATCATGTAAACCTTCTGTGGTGTCACATGGTGTTTTCTCCTGAGGACTTGGACTTTCCAGGCATAAAAACTGACCTATGTTCAGAAACTTAGCAAGGATTGTATCATCTTATTGAAACAGCTATTCTCAATTTCCCATGGTTTATACTTAATTTTTCATTCATTGAATAGATTAAGAATTCATTACTCTATATTTAGATTAAGAGTGGGTTGTCCCTCTATTTTCCCTTATGGCACTGTGATTTGCACACTGTCATTATGACTGCCAGTGTGTCTGGCACCCTGGTTGACTGCTGCTCATTACGATAACTGGGTCTACCTTATTTGTGATGCATAAACACTGTCAATGGACTTCTCGTATTTGGAGATATTATTATCCTCATTGCTATTAGAAAGCATTTTGTTAGATATTCTTGGTGTGAATGTAATGTGCTACCAAGTTTAGGAAACAGTGATTTGACATATTAATATGATTTTGATTTTAGATATGATATAGTATCTTATAAACATAGGCTAATGGACAGAATATATAAAACTGTATTATTTTAGATCAATTGTTTTAAAATTATCCCTGATTTAAGATTTATCATAAAGCCACCCACTGATCAGTGCACCTGTTCTAGAATATGTTTGAATCATTATATTTTTCCTTTAGTTTGATACAATAGGTAACCTTGCTCTAAATAATATAAATTGCAAGCTAAAAAAAGTGTCAGTCTCTAATAAAAATTTTTTTCTGTCAGTTTCTTCCCCATTCTGTATGTGTATAGGATACATTTTATATATAAACAACCTTATTAGTTTCAGTCCATTTCCTCTTACATTTAACATTTATCATTTGTCGTTGAGATTTCATATTCTGTCATTTCATGGTAGTTGTTTTTTAACTTTGAGTAACATATAAAGTAGGTAAATTTGCCTATGCTTTTCTCCAGTTTCACTGATGTAACTGTTGAATAGAAAAGAGCCAAGGTCAGAATCCTGCAGTTTACCTTCTGTGTTCACAGAACAAAGGTCTATTAATCAACATCGCTTTGGGGCTGCAATGGCTCAGCCAGCATGATCCATATAGTAGTTCTGTTATCCAGCTCACATTTCATTTTGTCAACAAGGAAACCATCGGAGGGTTCATCAGATGCATTGCTAACACAAAGCTATTTTATCTTCATGATTTCTTTGTATTATTAAAACAATTATAACACATACACTTCGATAGGGAGCTTGCTGAGCACTTAAATTATTTGTCATCACATCATTAGAAATTAGGTACTGTTATTATATTCATTTTAAAGATAAGAAAATTTGTGGATAAAAGAGGATAGGTGATACATCTAGATTAGTTCAGCCTCTGGATTTATTCAACTCCATAGAAATGTTGCCAGAACAGCAAATGTATCAAAAAATTAATTGATAAATGAAACGTGGAGTCATCATTTTGTACAATTTTTTAAAATATATTTTATTGATTATGCTATTACAGTTGTCCTATTTCCCCGCTTATTCCCCTCCACCCTGCACACCCTCTCCCACCCACACTTTCCCCCCTTTAGTTCATGTCCATGTGTCATAAGTTCTTTAGGTTCTACATTTCACATACTATTCTTGCCCTCCCCCTGTCTATTTTCTACCTACCATCTATGCTACTTATTCTCTGTACCTTTTCCCCCTCTCTCCTCCTCCCACTCCCCTGTTGCTAACCCTCCATGTATTCTCTATTTCTGTGGTTCTGTTCCTGTTCTAGTTGTTTGCTTAGTTTGCTTTTGTTTTTGTTCTAGGTGTGGTTGTTAATAATTGTGAGTTTGCTGTCATTTTACTATACATGTTTGTTATCTTTTTTTTCTTAGATAAGTCCCTTTAACATTTCATAAAATAAGGGCTTGGTGATGACGAACTCCTTTAACTTGACCTTATCTGAGAAGCACTTTTATCTGCCCTTCCATTCTAAATGAAAGCTTTGCTGGATAGAGTAATCTTGGATGCAGGTCCTTTCCTTTCATGACTTGGAATACTTCTTTCCAGCCCCTTCTTGCCTGAAAGGTCTCTTTTGAGAAATCAGCTGACAGTCTGGTGGGAACTCCTTTGTAGGTTACTGCCTCCTTGTCACTTGCTGCTTGTAGGATTCTCTCCTTCATTTTTACCTTGGCTAATGTAATTATGATGTGCCTTGGTGTTTTCCTCCTTGGGTCCAGCTTCTTTGGGACTCTCTGAGCTTCCTGGACTTTCTGGAAGTCTATTTCCTTTGCCAGATTGGGGAAGTTCTCCTTTATTATTTGTTCAAATAACTTTTCCACTCGTTGCTCTTCTTCTTCCCCTTCTGGTACCCCTATAATTTGGATGTTGGAACGTTTAAAGATGTCCTGGAGGTTCCTAAGCCTCTCCTTATTTTTTTGAATTCTTGTTTCTTCTTCTTTTCTGTTTGGTTGTTTTTTTCTTCCTTCTGGTCCACTCCATTGATTTGAGTCCCAGTTTTCTTCCCATCACTATTGGTCCCTGTGCATTCTCCTTCATTTCACTTAGCGTAGCCTTCATTTTTTCATCTAATTTGTGACCAAATTCAATCAATTCTGTGACCATCCTGATCACCAGTGCTTTGAACTGTGCATCTGATAGGTTGGCTATCTCTTGGTCACTTAGTTGTATTCGCTGTGAAGCTTGGATCTGTTCTTTGGTTTGCGCCGTTTGTTTGTTTGTTTGTTTGTTTGTTTGTTTTTTGTCTTGTTGGCCTGTTACATAGTGAGGGGCAGAGCCTTAGGTATTCACCAGGGCAGGGCAACCCAGTCGCTGGGTTGTGACGCTGTATGTGGGGACAGGGTCCGAGAGGGAACAGTGGCACTTGCTGTGCTTCTTGTCGGATTTCAGTCCCTTTCGCCACTTCCCACAAGCAAGCTGGGCCTTTCTGGTGCTAATTCTCAGATGGGTGGGTTTATGCACATTCTAGGACCCCATGGGTCTCTCCAACGAACTCTACTGTGAGGCTGGGAGTCTCTCCCTCTGCCTCAACCCCCTCAGGTGTTTTTCAGTCAGTGACCTGAGGCTCTATTTCCTGGTGCTGGGACCCTGGGCTGCGTGGTCAGTCTTTCTCCCCAGTTTTGCCTGGTTTATCTGCGAGTGAATGTGGGACCACCCAGTCAGCCAGCCGCCTTGCGTGCAGTGCCTCGCTTCACAATTGCCTCCTTTTTGGGTAGGCCCATTGCCACCCTGGGCCTGGGGTCTGCCAGCTGCTGCTTGAGTGCCCATGGTCCACCCGCTGCGGTCCTGTGTGCCTGGGATGCCTTATGGGCCTGGTGCCACCACTTTTTGTGCCTCAACCCCTCTCCACCCGGCTGCCCAACTCCACCCTTCCTACTGGTCTGGATGAATGTGTCTATTTTAACTCCTTGGTTGTCCGACTTCCATACATTTCAATTTTCTGTCAGTTCTGGTTGTTATCTTGTTTCTAAGTTGTTGCTGTCCTTATTTTAGTAGTGCAAGGAGGCACAATGTGTCTACATATGCCTCCATCTTGGCCAGAAGTCCTCCGTTTTCTGCAATTTAAAGTTACCATTGTCATAGTGCTCTGCGTTTTCTCTATTTCCTGTTACAATTTTCAGATTTAATTTCTAATTTATTTATATTCTTAAAATATGTTTAGGAAAAATTTTAAAAAGTAGAGATTCCATTTAATTATTGCCAATATTTTAAATAAACCATTTGGAAAGACACCACTGGGGAAAAAATCCTTCTAAGGAGGTTCCTGAGATTGGGAATTCCAATTAAAGTGAAATAGACTTGTCATGACAAATATTGCAATACTAAGAGCACTTCTCTGGGTATAGGTACTGTTAAGAGACTTATGGCATTCCAGTGACTTTGTTATATATATTAAAAATTAAACATTTGTCATATTCTATGTCATTTTATTGTATATTTGAAAGCAATTTTATAATAATTTCCATATATATTATTGCAGTGTTTAATTCATTTAACAATCAGAGTATGGGCTGTAGCATGTCTTCTATTTATTTTTATCAAGTTGTTAAATCCTTTACTCCTATTTAATAATATACATTTAGTCAGCATCTTTTCAAATAGACAAAGAGGATGTGGAGAAAAGGGAATGTAAGTTTTTAAAAAAAATATATTATATTTATTATGCTATTACAGTTGTCCCAATTTTTCCCACTTTGTGCCCCTTCACCAAGTAACCTCATTCCCTCCAGAAATGCCTCACCTTAATTCATGTCCATTGGTCATGCATATAATTTCTTTGGCTTCCCCATTTCCCATACTATTCTTTTTTTTCTTAGATTTTTAATTATTTATTTTTAGAGAAAGGGGAAGGGAAGGAGAAAGAGAGGGAGAGAAGCATCAATGTGTGGTTGCCTCTCACATGCCCCCTGCTGGGGACCTGGACCACAACCCAGGCATGTGCCCTGACTAGAAATCGAACGAGCAACCTTTTGATTCACAGGACCACACTTAATCCACTGAGCTACACCAGCCAGGGCCCCCATGCTATTCTTAACATTCCCCTGTCTGTATTGTAACTATCAATTGTGCTTCTTAATCCCTATACCTTTCCCCCATTCTCTCCCTTCCCCCATTCAGCTGATAACCTTCCAAATGATTTATATTACCTATGATTCTGTTCCTGTTCTAGTTATTTGCTTAGTTTTTTTATTCAGTTGTTGATAGTTGTGAATCATTTGCCATTTTAATGTTCATAGTTTTTATCTTCTTTTTCTTAAATAAATCCCTTTAATATTTCATATAATAATGGTTCAGTGATGATTAACTTCTTTGGTTTTGCCTTCTCTGGGAAGCACTTTATCTGCCCCTCCATTCTAAATGATAGATTTGCTGGGTAGAGTAATCTAAGTCGTAGGTCCTTGCTTTTCATCACTTTGAATATTTTGTGCCAGTGCATTCTTGCCTGCAAAGTTTCTTTTGAGAAGTTAGCTCACAGTCTTATGGGAACTCCTTTGTATGTGACTCTCTGCTTTTCTTTTGCTGTTTTTAAGATTCTCTCTTTATCTTTTCCCTTTTTTATTTTAATTATGATGTGTCTTGGCATGTTTCTTTTTGGGTCCAACTTGTTTGGGACTCTGTGCTTCCTGGATTTGTATGTCTATTTCCTTCAAATTAGGAAAGTTTTCTTACATTATTTTTTCAAATAAGTTTTCAATTTCTTACTCTTCCACTTCTCCTTTTGGCATCCCTATGATTGAGAAGTTGGTACATTTGGAGATGTCCCAGAGGCACATTATATTATCCTCAGTTTTTTTTAATTCTTTTTTCTTCTTGCTGCTCTGGTTGAATGCTTGTTTCTTCCTTATGTTCCAAATCATGCCATACTCAATGAGTTCTTTGAGCATCCTGATCACCAGTGTTTGGAACTATGCATCTGATAGGTTAGCTATCTCCATTTTGTTTAGTTATTTTTCTGGCTTTTTTTTCTGTTCTTTCATTTGTGCCATATTGCCTTACCTCCTCAATATGGCAGCCTCCCTGTGTTTGTTTTCATGTTTTAAGTAGAAATAAAGCTACTTTGACTCTCTGTTTTAGTGGCATGTCCTAGTAGAAAAGATACCTATAAATTGTGTGGGGTGAAGCCTTACTGGTTTTTACATCCAGAAGTTATAGGGATTTATCTTCCTGGTTCTGGAATCCTGGGCTGTATAGTCTGGCCTGGGGCTGGGATCGCTCACTCCCAAGGTATCCCTCCTGACTTTTATCCACTACACATGATTGTGGGACTGCCATTCCACTGCCGCTGCTTCTCTGTACCTCTCCCCTTCTCCCTGTCTCCACCCCTCTTACCCATCTGGATGAATGCAGCTTCTTTAAATCCTTGGTTGTCGGACTTCCATACAGCTTGATTTTCTGACATTTCTGGGTGTTGTTTGTTTTGAGGTCTAGTTGTACTTTTTTATAAGGTTGTGCAAGGAAGTGAAACATGTTTACCTATGCCCCCATCTTGACCAGAAGTCGGGAACATAAGTTTTAAATGCTTTTGCAGTTCTCATATTTTATGATAAAATGCTTTGCTATGATAGCAGTCAATAAATAATTGTATTGGTTTTGTTTGGGACCACATCTATTCTTCTGCCATTTGAAAGTTTATATTAACTTACTAGTTGGGGTGCTTTTTTAAAACTATAATAAACAGAAGCTTATTTCTATTTAAAAAATTGAATTAAATTGTTTTGGCCAAGTTCAGTATACAAAGGGGGCCTTGTAGTATTTAAACATTTTAAAAATTTAATATTTGAGTTGTGAAAGAAATCTGTTCTCTATAGTGTCAGACACGATTCCTCAGATATCACGAATTGTATTTCATAAAATTGAGAGAAAATGATATGTATATAACTATAGTGTTAGATATTTTAAAGGGGTAATAGCTAAATAAGGATGGGGATTCAAAATTAAAATTTGGTAAACTAAGTCTCAAAAACCGAGAAAGTTGAGGTTTTAGGGGAAACAAGCTTATAAGTGAATTTTTAATAAGTTCAGATATAAATGAAATGCAAGCAAAATGTAGATAGAATATCTGCTATACCTTTTTCTATATGTTTTTTTAAATGAAATTTGGGACAGCATGTATTTTTATACCTGGAGTATACTAGGAAAGGATTTAGTATACTTCTTTTATATGCTATTATGCAGTATAATTTTAAGAGAGCTATATAGTATATAGTAATCCTCATATTTATTAGACATTGGAAATTGTGTCATCAGATAATTTTTACTGACCAGTGGTCTACTTTGGGAAATGCTGTCCTAGTGTGACCATATAAAAATAACATGAACTTACAAGAATGGCATTAGGATAGTCATAGCAAATACATATGTAACAACATAACTCATTTTAACAGCATTGCATAGATCAGGGATAATAACAGGGAAAGGATAGGTCTACTTCTTGGGGCAGGCTGAGAATATTGGAAATGACAGTAATACTCATATTTTATCACCTCTGCTAGTAAGGGACAGTCTTCAAAATAGATCTAGTGTAGAACATATGTTAAAAGGGAATGAAAGACCTTAGAAAAGTTTTTAGATAATATAGAATATGTTTAAAACCTGGGACTTTAAAGGAATTTTGAGATACAATCTTGGTGCTAGTATCAGGTATGTTTTAGAAATTCATGGAGAACATAAAAGGTGACAAACAGGTCAATGTTTACCACATATTTGAAAACAATAAAAAGTGAATTTAAGAAAATAACATTGTGTAAGTCACTTAACCTCTCTTGGCACTAACTATAAGTGAAGCAATTACTGTAAATGATTTCTAGAATTTTTCCTAAGGCTGACATTCTATGTTTTTGTGCTTTTAAAGTTTATGTAAATGACAGACAAGCATTATGATTATTTTTAAACAGATGCACCCTGAGTTTGTGTGAGTGTGTGTGCACTGAGAAAGGCATGTGGGTGGGCAATGTCTGGGTTCATGTGGTTGCAGATACACAAGCACATTCTCCCAAATTTCCTCTCAGATATCCTTGGAAACAGACACAAGAAAGAAAAGAGCAGCACAGCAAGAGAACTTGAAACTGCATGAAATCAGTAATGAGTATCACACACAAAGTTCAGGAGATAGTCCACTGACTGAATAACATCTAGGTGGATTTCAAAGCGCAGTCTTGGACTCCACATAGCATGTGTCAATCTGTTAACCAAATCAAGATAAATGACTTGACAAAAAGTTAAGTAAAATAAGAGGCTGCCTCCACATGACCATAAAATTCAGAGACACAGGCATTATATTAAGTAGATAGTTACTTAGTCATCCTCTAAATCTTCTGAAATTGCCCTTTGAACCATACAGAACCAGAGTCATGCCACCATCATATGCTTACCTTTGTCTGCTGCTTCAGAGTCTTCTCCCACAATATAAGAGCACTGGATGTTAAAAAACACTTGCACAGATGGGACTGGCCTGGTATATGCCAAGGAGAAGTATGCCACAAGGCATATTCAATATATGTTGATGTAACAGACAAGTAGGGAAATATCATGTTATTGCTAAGATAAAAATAGAATAAGGTAAGGTTATTAATGTATAGATTCAAATTAATGTATAGATTCAAATTAATATAACATGATAGACAGATGCTTCTTGGTACCAAGAAAGAAATAGGTTTTAACAAATAATCTAATATGATTTTCCAGTATTAACTGTGAATGTATAAAGAATATTGGACTGCAAATCTAATTATGTGAAAAAACAAAAGTAGGAACTTGGGTGAGTCAATTAAGCTCTGATGTATTAGTTTCCTTAATTGCAAACTGAGAGATTGAACTTGATCAGTAATTCAGTTAAACCTAAAAAGGGGTTATCACAACAACTGAGACAGTGAGACAAATTTCACTTTGCTACTCCAGAGAACTTTCAAGGTGGGAACTGTGAACACCAGGACACCTGCTGGAAGAGGAAACTCACCAACAAAGGAACCACCAACAGATAACAATGGAAGAAGATGAAGGAGGGAGTGGAAGCGACACTAACCTCAATCCAGGACCTATCTGGAAATACAACTAAATGGTGGAGAAATTATCCAGAACAAACAACTGAACAAGAGAGAGAGAGAAGCCTCAAAACCTTGTACACACAGAAGAATCAGCTTCAACACAACCTGTCCACACCTGCACAACAGAATACAAGACATGGTGGACAGAGTGACCCTCCGTTAACCAGCTGTAGGGAAGGACCTGCCAAAGAAAGACCCAACAACAATAAAAACCCAAAGATATACAGAGAGCCAACATAAATGACAGCCCAAGACCAGTGAGTTCAGGAGATTAAGGAGACTGCACCACTGAATCTCACAGTTCTACCATTGAAGTGCACAGCAGAAACCCAGGGAGTCAGAGCAGATCAATTTAAGAAGCAGAGGCTAACAAGAAGAGTCTCAAAAACAATGGGAAGACAAAGAGACAATCCCCAAATAAAAGAAAAGGAAGAAACCTCAGAAAGAATGCTAAATGAAATAGAGGCACGTCACCTATCAGATATTGAGTTCAAAGCAATGGTTATCAGGAAACTTAGTCACAGAGAATTACCAGAAACTACAGAGAAACTACAATGAATTCACTGCAAACTATATCAACATGAAAAAGGAAATAGAAACTATCAACAAAGGCCAAGAGGAAATGAAAAATACAATTCCTGAACTGAAGAACAGAGTAGAAGGAATCAAAAGTAGGCTAGATGAAGCAGAGGATCAGATCAGCAAGTTGGAGGATAAGGTAGAAAAAAACACCCAGGAAGAGCAAGAAAAGGAAAACAGGCTCAGAAAGAATGAAGAAAAATTAAGGAAAATGCGGCACAATGCGAAACATAATAATATCCCTATAATAGGGATACTAGAAGGAGAAGAAGAGCAAGGGATAGAAAACCTATTTGAAAAAGTAATGATGGAAAACTTCCCTAATTTGATGAGAGAAAAAGCCACACAGTCCAGGAAACACAGTCCAGGAAACACAGAGAGTCCCAATCAAGAGGAGCCCAAAGAGGCCCACTTCAAGACACATCAAAATTAAAATGGCAAAATTCTAAGACAAAGAGAGAATCTTAAAGGCAGCAAGGGAGAAACAGGAAGTAACATAAAAGGGAGCCCCAATAAGCTTAGCAGCTGACTTCTCAATGGAAACATTCCAAGCCAGAAGAGAATGGTAAGAAATATTCCAAGTAATAAGAACCAGAGGCCTGCAACCAAGGCTACTTTACCCAGCAAGGCTCTCAATCAAGATGCAAGGCTAAATAAGGAGCTTTCCAGACAAAAGAAGTCTAAAAGAATACACCACCACCAAACCTGCTCTTCAAGAGATGCTAAAGGGCCTGATCTAAGGAAAGGCAGGAAAAGAGAGAGACAGAGAGGAACACAGGTATGAAAATGGCAATGAATAAGTACCTATCTATAATAACCTTAAATGTAAATGGATTAAATGCTCCAATCAAAAGACATAGAATAGCTGAATGGGTAAGAAAACATGACCCACACATATGCTGTCTACAAGAGACCCACCTCAGGACAAAAGACCTACACAGACTGAAAGTGAAGGGCAGGAAACAAATTTTCCATGCAAATGGATAGGGAAGAAAAACCCAGAGTAGCAGTACTCATATCACACAAAATAGACTTTAAAAAAAGGGCCATAAAAAGGGTCCCAGAAGGTCACTTCATAATACCCAAGGGAAGAATCCACCAAGAAGACATAAACATTGTAAATATGTATGCACCCAGCATAGGAGCACCCAAATACAAAAAGAAAATCTTGGAGGACTTCAAGAAAGATATTGATAGCAATGCAATTATAGTAGGAGATTTTAACACCCCACTGTCAAAAATGGACAGATCTTCCAAACAAAATATCAACAAAGATATTGTGGCATTGAACAATGCCCTAGAGGAAATGGACTTAACTGATATATATAGAGCCCTTCATCCCAAAGAAGCAAAATACACATTCTTTTCAAATGCACATGGAACATTTTCAAAGACAGACCACTTATAGGACAAAAAATAAGCCTCAACAAATGCAATAAAATTGAAATAATAGAAAACATTTTCTCCAACCACAAGGGACTGGAACTAGAAACCAACCTCAAGGAAAAAAATCCAAACACTCAAACTCATGGAGATTGAATAGCATGCTATTAAACAATGAATGGGTCAAGAATGAGATTACAAAAGAAACCAAAAAGTTTCTGGAAACAAATGAAAATGAACTCACAACAACCCAGAACTTATGGGACACAGCAAAGGAAGTTCTGAGAGGGAAGTTCATAAGATACAGACCTACCTAAAAAAGACACAAACATTTCCAATAAAAAACCTAACCCTACACCTACAAGGACTCAAAGAACAACAACAAAGACAGCCCAGACTAAGTAGAAGGAAGGAAATAACCAAGATCAGAGGAGAATTAAATGACATAGAGACTAAAGCACAATTCTAAGGATCAATGAATCCAGGAGCCAGTTCTTTGAAAAAATAAACGAAAGTGACAAGCCTTTAAGCAGGCTCATCAAGAAAAAGAGAGAGGACCCAAATAAACACAATCAGAAATGAAAGAGGAGAGATTACAACTGACACCACAGAAGTACAAAGGATTGTAAGAAATTACTATGAAGAATGATATGCCAAGAAATTTGAAAACCTAGGTGAAATGGACAAATTTCTAGAAAAATATAACCTTCCAAAACTCAATGAAGAAGAAGCAGAAAGCCTGAACAGACCAATAATAGCAGATCGAATTGAAGTAGTAATCAAAATACTCCTGACACACAAAAGCCCTGGACTGGACAGTTTCACAGGAGAGTACTACAATGCATTTAAGGAAGAGCTAACCCCGATCCTTCTCAGGCCATTCCAAAAAATCTGAGAAGAGGGAAGACTCCCAAATTCTTTTTATGAAGCCAACATCATCCTAATCCCAAAACCAAATAAAGAGAAAACAAAGAAAGAAAACTATAGGCCGATATTGCTGATGAACATAGATGCTAAAATCCTCAACAAAATATTGGCAAACTGCATCCAACAATACATTAAAAAGATCATACACCATGACCAAGTGGGATTCATCCCAGGCATGCAAGGATGGTTCAGTATTCACAAATCAGTAAATGTAATACATCACATAAACAAAAGCTAAGACAAAACTCACATGATCATATCAATAGATGTGGAAAAGCATTTGATAAGGTACTTCACCCATTTATGATAAAAACACTCAGCAAAGTGGGAATAGAGGGAGCATTCCTCAACATAATAAAGGCCATATATGAGAAACCTACAGCCAACATCATACTCAATGGGCAAAAGCTAAAATCTTTTCTACTAAGATTAGGAACAAGACAAGATTGTTCACTTTTACCACTTCAGTTCAACATAGTATTGGAAATTTTAGCCACAGCAATAAGACAAGAAAAGGAAATAAAAGGCATACAAAGTGGAAAGGAGGAAACAAAACTGTCATTGTTTGCAGATGACATGATAGTGTACATAGAAAATCCTATAGACTCCACCACAAAACTGCTTGACCTAATAAATGAATTTGGCAGAACAGTGGGATACAAAGTCAATATCCACAAATCAAAGGCATGTTTGTATACGAATAATGAAACATCAGAAGCAGAATTCAGGAAAAAAATCCCATTTGATACAGTCACAAGAAAAATAAAATACCTAGGAATAAACCTAACCAAGGAGGAAAAAAGATCTGTGTGCAGAAAACTACACAACACTGAAGAAAGAAATTAAGGAAGACATAAACAAATGGAAGCATGTACCATGCTCATGGATTGGAAGAATTAACATCATCAAAATGGCCATACTACCCAAAGTGATTTATAGATTCAGTGCCATCTCTATTAAAGTAACCATGACATATTTCACAGATACAGAACAAACATTTTGGAAATTTATATGGAACCATAAATGACCCCAAATAGTTGCACAATTTTGAGAAAGAAGAACAAAACAGAAGGGATCATAATACCTGATGCCAAACTCTATTATAAGGTCTATGTAATCAAAACAGGCTTGTACTGGCATAAAAAACAGACAGATAGACCAATGGAACAGAACAGAGAGCCCAGAAACTCAAGTCTCTATGGTTAATTAATTTTCAACAAAGTGGGCAGCAGCATAAAATGGAGTAAAAATAGCCTCTTCACAAATGGTGTTGGGACAGCTGGGCAGCTACATGCAAAAAAAAAAAAAGAAAAGAAAAGAAACTTGAGCATCAACTTACACCACACACAAAAATAAATTCAAGGTGGATAAAAGATTTAAATATAAGTCATGACACCATTAAAGTCCTAGAGGAGAACATAGGCAGGAAAATCTCAGATATTTCATGCAGCAGTATTTTCACCGATATGTCCTCTAGAGCAAGGGACATAAAGAAAAGAATAAACAAATGGGACCTCATCAAGCTGAAAAGTTTCTGCATTGCTAAAGAAAACACCAATGAAATGAAAAGGGAACCAAATGTATAGGAAACTGTATTTGGAAATGATACTTCAGACAATGGTTTGATCTCTAAAATATATAAAGAACTCACACAACTCCACTCCAGGAAGACAAGCAACCCAATTAAAAAAAGGCCAAAGGACTTGAACAGACACTTCTCCAGGAAGGACATACAGAGGGCCCAGAGACATATGAAAGGATGCTCAGCATCACTAGCCATCAGAGAGATGCAAATTAAAACCACAATGAGATACCACTTCACACTGCTCAGAATGACCATCATAAACAAAGCAAGAAACAGCAAGTGCTGGAAGGGTTGTGGAGAAAAGGGAACCCTAGTGCACTGTTGGTGGTAATTCAGACTGGTGCAGCCACTGTGGAAAACAGTATGGGATTTCCTCAGAAAACTAAAAATGAAACTGCCTTTTGACCCAGCAATTCCACTGCTGGGATTATCCTCTAAGGATCTTGAAACACCAATCCAAAAGAATCTATGCACCCCAATGTTCATAGCAGCACAATTTATAATAGCCAAGTGCTGGAAGCAGCATATGTGACCATTAGTAAATGAATGGATCAAAACACTGTGTTACATTTACACAGTGGAATGCTACGCAGCAGAAAGAAAGAAGGAGATCCTACCCTTCATGACAGTATTGATGGAACTGGATAGTATTATGCTGAGTGAAATAAGTCAGGCGATGAAAGACAAATACCATATAATCTCACATATAACTGGAACTTAATCATCAAAACAAATAAGGAAACAAAATATAACCAGAGGCATTGAAATAAAGAACAAACGGACAGCAGCTAGAAGGGAGGGAAGAGAGGAATAATGAGGAAAAATAGGGAAAGGGTCATCAAGGAACACATAAAAAGAACACATGGACAAAGCCAAAGGGCGTAGGTTTGAGAGTGGGAGGAGGGGGTCAGTGGGGCAGGGGAGGTATGTGGGGGGAGCAAATGGAGACTACTGTACTTGAACAATAATAAAAACAATTATATAAAAACTTCTATTTTAGATACCATCTTCTCCATTCAGATTCACCCTTTTTGCTTAAATAAATGTAAATTTGCCTCTTCCCCAAAAAGAGAATTAGTACTTCCTTCACTATTTTAAATTAATTGTCTACTTCATGTCAGGAATGCACTAGAGGTAAAGGATTTAGAAAAATAAAAAGTATGGTGTCTTCTGTCAAGGTAATTTCATTTTAGTGGAGAAATAGATACATGAACCAAAAATACAATAAAATGGCATACACTAAAAATAATGTAAACATATAATTAATTATCTAATCTAGGTCATTTCTGAGAGTAAATGGGAAAGTTAGTAATTATGCTTGGGCAGGCATGACTTGGAACTGTCTGACAAATCCCAATGTGTGGTCCCCCTATCATGGACCTGTCTTTAGAGTGAATATGATTATGGAAAGAGAAGTGGCTAAGCCTATGGAGAGAAACTTGTAGTGTTTATTGCTTCCTGTCCTGTATTACTTTGATTTCTGCTTGCACATTATTTTACCAGCAGCCTCTGAGAATGTTGAAGGTGGGCTCCATATCCTATTCATCACCTAGTGTCCCATTGTGCTCACAAAACACCTCCCTGTAGGTGGTCACTTAGTAAGTGTTTAATGGATGCATTAGTTTTCCTGTCATGTATCAATGTTTTCTTTCTGCCAGTTTTAGAAATGTGCAGTCATCATTCCAAGGTATATTCCCACTGTGTGCATTTTGGTCAATATTTACTTTTTAAATATATTTTATTGCAAATCAATTTAATTATAATGTGTGTTATTAGGGCCTTATAAATTCTGTAAATTTACTTTCTACCAATTAACTATATGTGGATGGAAGAAGAGAGCTGGTATCAGCAGATGGTGAAGAAACAGTCAGAGGAGGGGGGTTGGAGGATAGATTATACTGTGTGAGATGAAGAATAAGACAACAAAAGAACCTCACTATTATCAGAGCTTTGGTAGTCACTCAGAAAGCCTCTTGAAACTCACACCCTTAGTTTTAAGCTTGTTTCATCCGAATGAGAGAGAACCTGAGGTCTGTGACCAAAGGCAGAGGAATTTGGTCTTCCCCTCCTTTCCCTGAAGCCTCTGAGGACCCAGCGCCCTTTTTGGAGCAGCTCACCTTCCTCTCTGCCTGGGTGCGCATGACTCTTGCTTTGTGTGGAGTCAGGCCTCCATCGTCATGATCCCACTGACCTCTGTGCTGAAAGGTACTTTAAAGATGACCCAGTGCACCTCTTTATTTCACTGGAGACTTAGTGGGCAGGGGTTGGAGAAGAACAGAACCAAAGAGAGGAAGTCACTCAACCAAAATGAAATAAATGTGTACTTTCCCACAAACAAACTTGAGAATAAATGTTATAGATTTATAGAGAAGTTTTGATGAATTAATTAGTAATGTGTTCATTTACAACCAGTTTACTACAAATAATAACCATAGTTTAAATTATGAATGACATTAATATTTTGTCAAGCATCCTGATCCTTTTTGAGACCCTTTGTGAACTCAGAACTCTAATGATTCAGAGGATTGAAGTTTGGATCTGCTACAACATCTCAGACATGATTCTCAGCGCCATCAATGAAAGGATGGACCTGAATTAGTTAGGAAACAGCAAGAAGTCATACCCATGGCAGCACGCAGTCAGTTGAAGCCACTGAATAGCACAGGCAAACTAGCTGTCTCTCTACTGTACTTCTCTAACTACAAACAGCAGGAAAGGGCAGGAAATGGTACGGGTAAGAGCTTGGGGTCAGGCTCAGATAGACTGAGTCTAAAGACTGTCGACTGTGTCAATGACCTTTGACAAGTAACTTAATATCTTTATACCTTAGTTTTCTCATTTTAAAAACAGCAATAATATTAGCACACAGCTCACAGAGATATTATAAATACTATATTAGATAACGTGTGTAAACTGTCTATCATGTATTAAGCAATCAGTAAACACTTCCTGTGGTTATGAACACTATTAGTTTAATACTACTACTTCATGTTCTAGAGAAGTTTTTTTGCATAAAAAGGAGGGACAAATCAAACTAGGAAACATACAACATGGGAAGTAATATACCGATTCACAGATCTGTTCTTTGTACTTGTTCTCATTACTTACCAACTCTTATGAAAACAAAATGTCATTGTTCCTTAATAACATTTGTTGATGGTAAGAACAGTATTATGCTGGTCCTGAGAGTGAAGACTGTTTTGAAATAAAAATAAAAATAAAAACCTGCTTCAAAATAACACTACCTACTTGTTTTATTTGTTGCTTTTTTTGTTATATTCTACATATGAGTGAAATCATATGGTTCTTGTCTTTTTCTCTCTTATCTCAATAAGCATGATAATCTCAAGATCCATAACAAACAAACAAACAAACAAACAATTTCACAGATACAGAAAACTGGTTACCAGAGGGGAAAGGGTGGTGGGGGAGGACTAAGAAGGTAAAGGGGGTCAAATATATGGTGGTGGAAGGAGAGCAGACTTTGGTGGTGAGCATAGGTGAAACATATAGACGTTGTACTATAAAGCCATAAACTTGAAACTCATACAATGGTATTAATAAGTGTTCTCCCAATAAATTTAATAAAAATAATAAATAAAATTACCAAAAAGATGATACAATACATGGAAAAATGGCAATTTGAAAAAGAAAGGTAAAATTATATTTTAATTGTGCTCTTTATGTGTAGAATTCTCTCTCCTTAGGAAGTTAAATTCTTTATGCAGTGACTCAGAATCCTGAGTTTTTTTAAACTGTGTTGGTCTGGGGGTAAAAGAAGTGTGCAAAATTTGAGTTAATTAATATTGTCATGTTGTTCATGCTCTGAAGGTAGTAGTTACTGGTGCATTTCTATAAATCTAGTAAAATATTTCTGGGAAGTGAACATTCTTCCTTTTGAAGATTAGCTTCTCAGCAGATTCACTTATTGGAACCAGGAGAATTAGAGATCAAGTGCTATACAATTAATGTTATTCATGAAGGCTCGCCTGGACACTAGGGTCACCACTCTTGGGCCCCTCCCAGTTAAATCTTGTTAAAGCAAATCCCATTGCAACAGAAAACTCTGAATAACCAAAACTCATTACTGCCAGGTGATGGCATTCTTATTGTATCAGCATCCCTGCAAGGGAACTTGCAGTCCAACCACAGCAAAAGGGAATGGATCTATGTGATAATGGGATTGAGCTATATCTATCTGCATAATTTAAAAGGAAATGGTGGAGAAACAGCAGTGAAATAGTCGTGAGAGATGGAGGCTGTCATTTCCTTGGCAGCAAGAGAGGAAGTGGCTGTCTTCCTTTAGAAGATATCAGTGGCCCAGTTGCTTAATCGGTGTCAGTCAGGTACAAATTGTGTAAATATGAGTTAAAGTTTTTGATAAAATGACATTGTAAATCACTGAAATCACAATGCCATTAGAAGTGTTTGCTGTTGGCTATAGCCCAACAATTTCAGAAGTCAGTAGACTTGAGCAGGCATTTTTCAAGATCTGCATAACATAGCTTCAGGGCAAGACAATTCTAAAGTCAAGTGCATTCATCAAGAGAATAAAAAATAGATTCAAATAGGAGACAAGGGAGAGAGTTACAACATGAAAACATTATGCAATCTACTTGAAAAATTGCTTTATTCAACTTTCACTGGTGTTAACTGAAGAGAGGCAGAGGAAAAGCAAGTCCAACTGAGAGGGTAGAATTGAGTGTATTATGATAATAAAAAGCATCTTTTGATAACCATTAGGAAGCATATTCACATCATCAAATCTAGGACTACCTTAAGTTGCTTCTCACTGCTTGGCATCTTTCCTGTAACTTTTCAATTGTTGGCTGGTGGCCCAAACAGGTGGCTAAGAGGGAAGGGAATGTCACTCAGCGGAAGCCCTCTGAACATATTCAGCCCCACACTGCTATGTTGATTAAAATTGTCAATGTAAGTTGAGTTCAAAATAAGCAAAAATACTGCTTTTTTAGCTTGAGCTATTTTATTAAAATGCTAGGTCTACATTTTTGGTAAAAGAATCCTACCTTAATTCTTGGTGAGCATTTTTTCCCTTTGTTTAGCATAGCCTATCCATAATTAATAGGCAATGTATCCATATCAATAATCTTTCATGTGATAACCATTCTGGCAAGAGTTAAATATGTAATGAACTCTAAACCTTTGCTATAGTCAAAGTACCTGCAGATTAGCATGTTAGCATTACTGGAGAGCGTACAAGAAATGCAGAATCTCGGGCTCAACCTAAGACTTATGGAATCAGCATTTTCCAAGATTTCCTTTGTATTGATGCCTATGCTTATTAACATTAGAAACACTGCTTTAACGTGACTTAAGACTTTTTCTCAATTAATTTATGTATAAATTGTCTGTACCTTACCTAAAAGTTTACTTGCTTAAGATATGTAGGGTTACAGCTCAATGTTTAGAAATGTATTACAATATTTTGATGAAGTTTATTCTTCTGGCCTTGGCTGGTGTAGCTCAGTGGATTGAGTGCTGGCCTGTGAATCAAAGAGTCACTTGATTCCCAGTCAGGGCACATGCCTGGGTTGTGGGCCAGGTGCTCCATGGGGGTCGCACTAGAGGCAACCACACATTGATGTTTCTCTCCCTTTCTTTCTCCCTCCCTTCCCATATGTCTAAAAATAAATAAAAAAAATATTTTTTAAAAAAGAAATTTATTTTTCTGAATTTAGCTTAACCTATAGTTTGAATCACTTACCTTTGAAACTTAGTTTGAGTACATCTTAATATAATTTCATTTCTTCATTCTTGCATTTTAAGACTTTGTGTTTGGTTTATTTATTTTGTTGTTGTTTTGGAAGGAAAAGCATAACCCAGTAAACGCAAGGTAGGTTGGGAAAACTTAAACCAACAGAGATACAAAGTATGCCATTCTTACAAATGGGGCTGCTTCCCAGCTAATTTCTAGGTCATGGGGAAAACCTAATTTAACTCAAATGTTTTCCTAGCCAACATTTTAGATAGTGCCTCAAGTTTCTTATTTGTCTTAAAATATTTACATTTGAAAATATCCCCAAGCAGAAAACACTATAGGCAAATGATTTCTAAAGTATATCTGAATCCAGGCTGGATGTTCTTATCATCTCACTTCTAAGAACAGGAGTTTAGAATACTTAATTCTAGTTCTTTCTCAAAATGGTCACCTTTGAAATCCATAATCTTTAAGCTTGGAAATAGGCTTGGTATAGACTACTCTTTGCAATGCATATTAGCAAATTTCTCTTTATTTTAATCTGCTTATTATGTTATCTCCTAGTTTTGTTTGTCTTGTCTTTCTGTTTCTCCCTTTTATTGTTTTGGTATGATTTATCTTAGGAAAAAGTAGCATTGCATATATCATTGCCACCCTACCCTGGAATTCTCCTCTAATATGTAAATGTTAATATTATTGTCTTTGGAGCCTCTTAGTTCTAAGTAGTTCTTTTTCTCTATTTCAGAACCATTAGCTGCATTTCTTTCATGAATTTTTGGAGATGTTCTGACTCTGTTGTAAATAAATAATTTTTAAAAAGGTATAATGGATTTTGTTAGTCACATAAAATGCTAGGATTCTGGTCCAAGGGGGAAAATTCAGTTGATTAAAATATCATTGATAGCTATTTTGTGTCTCTGAAATTTAGGATTTCACCTGGATGACTATTTCTGGGACACAACTATGAGTTCTGGAAACTCTGTGTAGAAGCCAATACTAGTTATCTAATATTACTGTGTGCTTAGAGACTCCACTGAATGCAATACACCATTTAATCATCACTCAGACTTTATTAGTAGATATTTATTGTCATTTATATCTTGAATATCTGGAGGCCTCTCAAGCCCAGTATTTTAAAAATTGAATCCCATTCTTTGCCTTTTGGAGCCTGCTTTCTTTCTTCTGTTGTGTTCCCTATTGCTCTTAGTGGCACTACCAAGTATCTAACCATGTAGACTCAAAATCTAAAAGTTAATATAAATGCTCTGTTCTCCAATACATCCAAAGTATGTTGTATTTATATTTTTTGCCTTAATTTTTATCACCATAATCATTATTCTTCAGCCTCTTCTTCCTGCATTTAATGTGACGGCCTCTGAATGCTCCTTACTGTGTGGGAAGCTCAGTTCTCATCATGGTATTCCTTTGCACAGAAACTTTTAATATCTTTCCACTGCTTGTAGGATAAAGTCAAAATACCATAACAAGGACCTATGGTCCATCATAGCTGTTTGTAATATAATTTCCCAACTTGATATTTTATCATTATTCTGGTGGGGCATCTGTTACTTAAAAAAAAAAAGACTCAAAACATCTTGAAACATGGGGGCCAGTCTTACATGAAGATGGAAATTAAGAAAATTAGTATGGAGCTTGCAGAAGACAAACTCTATCCTACTACTTTACATGGTACAAGTTTTAATCTTAAAATTCAATTCTTCCAAGCTAACATTTCAGCCTTGGAGCCATCCCAGATACTAATTTACCCTAGAACCAAGGATATTATAAAATATCTTACAGAAATTACACCATTTTTATTTTTATATCTTAACTTTTCAGTAAGAATTTTATGTTTCCTTAAAAAAAAAGCCACTATGTACCTGCATACTGTTCAGTGAATCCTGAAGCAGTTGTAATACAATGGGAATGGCCAACTAATCAAGGTGATTGGGCATTTTCCATATGATGACACAGCAGTAAAGCTTAACTTCTTCAATCAGAAAAGGAGAAAGTAGTGAAGTGTTAGAACTGTAATCTTTACCTTTATAATGGATATAAAGGACATGAACATGTGATTGGTTATTGAATACTGGAATACTGGAAATGAGTGTCTCCTTGAATCAAGAAAAGAGGTAATTTTTATATCCACATGGCTATTTTGTAGCTACCAGTTTCTATTCTTAATCCTTTCATTTTTTCACTCAGGCCCCCAACCTCCCTCCCTTCTGGCAACCATCAGTCTGTTCTCTGTATCTGTGCATCTGTTTCAATTTTATTTATTCATTTATTTTGTTTTTTAGATTCCACATATAGATGAAATGATATCATATTTGTCTTTTTCTAACTTTTTCACTTAATATAATACCCTCTAGTTTTATTCACAGGAAATATAGTCAATAGTATTATCATAAATATGTATGGTGCCAGGAGGTACTGGAAATATTGGGGTGAAAGATTGGTAAAGTATATGATTATATAATCACCATACTGTACACCTGAAACTAATATAAAATCATATCAAATATAAACTACAATTAAAAATAAAATTTTATAAAGAAAGAGTTAATTTTGTGGTGAATACTTACAGTTATTAAATAAGGGTACTGATTAGTCTAGGGTGTAATAGGAGCAGAAACAATAAATGCAGAGGTTTTGATCCATTCATTGGTGACAATGACAGAATCAATATATTAAGCTAATCTAGTTTGAGGAGTTTATCAACCTTATGCAGGTAAATAGAAAAGAGCAAATAGATCATCCCACAGAGTGTTTCATGAAGTTATTTCTCCATTTATGTATATAGCAGACTCTGTGCTGGGCACTAGTGGTAAAAAAGAAGACCAAGTCTTTGACTGATATATAAGTGAGACAACAATATTACAAGAATAGAATGTAATTAGGGCTCTGTAAGGAGAAATAAAGGGTAACAAGAGAGTACACATGTTCCCTGTCAACACCTGCATTCTCAGAGACTTTTCTTGAAGCTGCATTTGTATAGACTGCAGACATTTTTACCCAGAGTATGTGCACAATGGGAAGTTTAAGGAGTGGAAGGAAATGATGAATGCAGCTGATTGACTTTAAGATGGCCTCCAGTGATCCCTTCTTCTGGTATTCATGCTCTTGTGCCATCCTTTCCCCTTGAGTGTAAACAGAACCTGTGGATTGCTTGTAGCCGATAGAGTACCTTAAAGGTGATGGGATATCACTTTTCTGAATCAGTTACATAAGGTTCTGACTCTGGTCTTGCTGTTGGACTCTGTCCCTTATTGGTTCTGATGAAACAAACTGCCATGTTGCCTGCCATGCTGCATTATGGAGAAGACCACATGCAATGTATGGAGAGCAGCCACTACCTGGAAGCCAGCAAAGACCTAAGGTTCTCAGTCCAACAGCCCAGAATAAATCCTGCCAACAGTCACATGAGCTTGGAAGTGGATCCTTCCCCAGTTGAGCTTTCAGATGAATCGTTTTGATTTTGATATTGTGAGAGACTCTGAAGCCAAAGGCTTAGCTAAGCCACACCTAATTATGACTCACAGACACTGTAAGATAACAAATGTATGTTGTGTAAAGTATGTGCTAATTTATTAGACAATACTGGATAGCTACTACTATGAGGATGACAAAGTACCTCCACACACACAGACAAAAAAAAAAAATAGACAATCTTGTGCTACCACAGGTTGGAAACATTTGTAATACTTAGATGACAGAAATTATTGGTTATCAAAATGATATGGTGTTATCAATAGATACAGAAGTATTTGAGAGAAATTCAAGAGGTAGAATTGGCAAGGCATATGATAAATTTGATGAAGAAAGTGAGGGAAGGGAGGTGTCTAAGGTGAAACTTGGGTCTGGCTTCAGTCACTGAGCAAGACAGTAGTGCCACTCCAGCACATGGAAACAAGGCGAGGTCAGTAACTGGAACGTGAATCAAGGTATTCTCTCCTCTAGTTGCATCCAGTGATTTTTTTATGTTATATATTAAGTAACTGACAGTATGGTATTGTTTATATAAATCATACATAAGAGATTGATAAGATATAAATCATATTTCTGAGAACTAGTGAAAAGTCTCTGTACTGAGTTGTCAAATTCTTACACTTGAAAGTTAAACACAAGATAATTGAAAGTGTCCAGAAACTCCCAAGTGGAGAGTGGCTTCATCTATAGATGGGAGATAGGTATCTTTTCTTCATGTACTATATGCTTCAGGGTCTTTATATGAGGTGTGAGAATGCACAGAAGGACTTGGGGAAGTGTATGTCACAGATACACATCATAACTTAGTCTTTCTCTTATAATATTACAAAAACATGCATTTTTACCATCTACCTAATATTCAAGAAGCTACTCATTAGCACCAGACAGATAAGATGACATAAAGGGGGAGACAGACAGCCAAGTTGTTAACATCATAGTAAATGTATACAAAGTAATGTTATCCTCTGTAAAAAGATGAAAACCCTTGTATACTCTGTGTAGAAACCCTCAGAGCTCATTCTACCATTGTGTAAACTGTACTGGTGCTGGCAAAGACCTTACATAGATCTAAGCATCAGCCACTCTCTTTGTATAGTTAAGCATCTTAGTAGCAGAAGTGGGATTTTTCTGTTATTTCCCTTTGCTAGATTGTCTTGGCAGGATGTATGGACAGAGGCAACTAAATATCAATGCTATAGAACTAGCATAGTATAAAAATATGTTCAGAGGTTTTATATTTTAAAATTGCATTACCGAAACTACTTTTAACTTTTACATTTATGATAGCAGTAGAGTTTTACCTTCCGATCAAAAAGGGATATTATTTTTCAAAACAGCTTCATAATAATCTTAAAATATTAAATTCTGAGTGACAAATCTGTTTATTCAGTAGGTCAATTTCTTTTGTGTAGTTGATTCATTTGATAATGAAGCATAGTTACTACTATTGGAATGGACATGGAGATTGTTCACAGAGATTCTAAATTTGGAGATACTAATGTGCATGTTATGCTTTTTATAAGGTAGAATTAACCAATGTTTATGCTTTTTTAAAGTTCAAACATCCTCAAAGCTGTCAGACATTTATTCTTACAACTCAATGCAGGTTCTTGTTAAGATTGACTTTCAGTGGAAACTTTAGAGAGAAAAGAAGTCTTGAACAAGAGACACAATCTGTATCACAGAGAGCATATTAAAAATGATTTCAAAAGGATGATTATGTTCTTTCAAGGGACCTTGATGTCAATATATCTTAAAGGCAAAAACACATCTGAAAATTCAATAGTCAGTTCACTATGTAGTCAACACTTGAACTCTGTAGAACTTTCCAATTTATTTTTGTAGAGAATGGCTTTTGCCAGAACTCTATGCCTCTGTTACAAACAAATTGGACTGGAAAACAGTGCATTCCAGTTATAAGTTTTTCTCCTTCTAAGCTCAGGCCTATTTTTTTCAAGGACAGCATCTGGGGGAATAAAATAATCTTGTAGAAATGTTACCATGCAAAGTAGTATTTATCTATCTTAGAAGGGTGGTTGGTTCTATTCAACTAGGTATAGGCATATTAAATTTTGAGTCATCCAACTCAACCAAACAAGAATACAGAAACAAGAGTTTCAATCTATTATCTACCTATCTATCATCTATCTATCTATCTATCTATCTATCTATCTATCTATCCATCTATCATCTTCTTTTGACCTTCTGATGATTTACCATGAGTGGCCTTCCCACTCTGTTAGCCTGGCTCACTCCTGATCACCCTTGAACTCTTGGGAGTCTCCAGCATTCCCTGAATCCACAGACTCTGCTATTTTACCTGTGTGTCAATAACATTAGGGGCACATGTTTGTCGTGGTATTCACTCATTATAGTATGAGAAGTCATTCGTGATTTTGTCACAACACAATTAGGCTGAACCCCTCTGAGAACAAAGCAGTATGTCACCTCAGTAGCCTATATTAAGAACTAAGCATAACTCTTGACACCTGGTCAATAATTGCTTGGTGATCTGATGAACTGAATAAGATTATTAGTATATAACTAAATAAGTTGTAATGAGGAAAAAAATAATTACAGCAAATTTATACAATAGAATTCTATGCAGTAGAAGGAAAGAAGTAGCTCCTACCCTGTGCAACAGCATGGATGCAACTGGAAAGCATTATGCTAAGCAAAATAAGCCAGGCAGTGAAAGACAAATACCATGTGATGTCACCTTTAACAGGAACCTAATCAACAAAACAAACAAACAAGCAAAATATAACCAAAGACACTGAAATTGAGAACAGGCTGACAGTGACCAGAGGAGAGAGGGGAGGGAATTTCAGGAAAAAAGGGGAAGGGTTTACAGGAACAAGTATAAAGGACACATGGACAAAAACAAGCAGGGGGTGGAAATGGTAGGGAGGTAGTGAGGGCTGGGGGGTGGGCTGGGATGGGAGTAAAAGGCTGAGAACTGTATTTGAACAACAATTAAAATAAAAAGAAAAGAAAGGAAAAAAGAATAAAAAATAATTGCAACAAATAGAGAAAATCACATGATAGACATACCAGAACTGAGAACTATTCAAGACTCTCTCTCTCCTAAGAACTACTCCAAGTACTTCCTACCAGCTGCTCCTTTTTAGTGATTAATTGAACTTTTTTTGTTGATTAATCAAATGTTATTGAGAAGGTTAGCATATTAAGATACTCTAATGTACATGTGTGACTTTGTTTCTCATGTTTATTGTGCCAAAGGCAAAAAGACTTGGTTGACAAGCCAAATTTGGAGAATGCTGAGACAGAAGGCTGGCCACTATAGTAGCGGGGAGCCAGGGGCAATATGAAGGAAGGGTTATTTTTTTTTAAAGATTTTATTTATTTATTTTTAGAGAAAGGGAAAGGGAAGGCACAAAGAGTGGGAGAGAGATATCAATGTGTGGTTGCATCTCACACACCCCCAACTGGGGACCTGGCCCACAACCCAGGCATGTTCCCTGACTGGGAATCAAACTAGCAAACCTTTGGTGCGCAGGCCAGCACTCAATCCACTGAGCTACACTAGCCAGGGCTATTTATTTATTTAATTGTATTAAATTTATTGGGGTAACATTAGTTAATAGTATTATATAGGTTTCAAGTGTATAATTGTATGATATATCATCTGTATATTGCATAGTGTGTTTACCACCCAAAGTCAAATCTTCTCCTGTCACCATATATTGATCCCCTTTACTGATTACTACCCCTGACCCCACTTCTCTCTGATAACCATTACACTGTTGTCGATGTCTATGAGTTTTGTTTGTTTTTTTAGTTTGTTCATTTGTTGCTGTCAGTTTTATCATCCACATATGAGTGAATCACATGGTTCTTAACTTTTGTTGTTTGATTTATTTCCCTTAGCATGATATTGTCAAGATCCATTTATGTTGTCACACATGGCAGTATATAGACCAAAGGAGGAGTCTTTATGATGAACCTTTATTCAAACTTGTCAGTGCCTGGAGTTCCTATAAATCAGTGCATTGACGTTACTGCTCCAACCCTGCAGCATCTGCAGGTCATGGGAGTAGTGCCTGTGTGGAGTAGTGTGGACATTCTCTTGCTCCAACACACAGCATTATGGAATGGGTTACTGCGAACCACTCCAAGTGCAGATGGTAAGAAACATGAAAGCTTATGATACAGAGATGAATAATATTAGGACATTTACTCTGTTTTAGATGTGCCTTCTGCATGTGAGACTCAGTCTTACTAATATTCAATGTCTTCTCACTCTCCATCAAAATAATCAATGGCCATAATAGGTCATGGAATAAAATGTCTACTTTTAGAGAAGAAAGATGTAAGAGATGGAAATTATTTAATATTGCTATCATATACACTCTGAGGAATGGGCTTTTCCAGTACATAATCCCAGTCTGGTACAAAAGTTCCATGGTCCTCTTCTCTTCCTCCTGTTAGGACAGGAAGAGTCCATGCTCTTCTCTGGACCAGCAATTTTCAACTGTTCGTATCTCATGACACACATAAAGTAATTAATTACTAAAATGCTGTGGCATGCCAAAAACTTGTATTTTTGCCAATCTGACAAAAAATGTATACTTTTTATTTATTCACACTGGATGGTTACCAGATGTGTTGGCTGTTTTCATTCCTTTACTTAATAAAATAGTGGAAAAGAAGTCAACGCCCCCGACGAAATAGTCAGGCATGGCATGTTTTACTGAATCTGGCGGCACAGGTTGGAAATCCCTGGTTTAAGCCGCCCGACCACACGTTCACTAGATCGCTTTCTCTTTCGCTGCTCAGTGTTCCAGTAATTCTCTCTCCTCATCATTATTACATTTTTCTTTCTCTGCTAGATTTCCCCATGTTTTACCTTCCCTGTGCCCACGTCCTTAAACATCGCCTAAGCCTAACTCGCTCACCAGCTCCATCTTGGCTGCAGTGTCACCTTCTTGAAGAGACTTTTCTTCATCACCGATTTAAAGTTGCAGCTCATGCCTACTCTCCTTCGCACCTGTCCTGTGCTTATGTTTTTCTCACAGCATTTATCATCGTCTAACTACATAGCACACATACTTACTTGGCTGCTTCTTTGTTTGTATCCTCTTACATAAAAACTGCAAGAAAGCAGGGATTTCTGTCTGTTTTGATTATTATTATCTGAGTTTCTAAAATACTTCTTGATATTAGTTGGTGCTCAATAAATAATTGCAGAATAAATAAATTAATAAATGATGACATTTGTTTCATCCCTTGAAAAGTTTTAAGATTTTCACTATAAAAATAGAACTACTTAATTAAGAATCATCCTATTTCTGTCATAAAAATTAATTTCTTCTCTTACTTTCATTCCCCTTTATTCCACAAGGTCTGATTTAATTTTTTGTTCTAGTGTCACTCGTGCTCTGGGTTCTTGTGATCTCCCAGGACAGAAATCAAAAGAGGTCACCAAAAACTAATATAGAGTCTTCCTGGTGCATTGGCTGGGAATCAAATCTGGGTCTCTCATGTGGGAGGTGAGAATTCTGCCACCAAACCATGTGAGTTCTTGGGAATGCCTGAGTTAGAAATCAAGAGAGTTCACAAAGTCTTACTTAGGGGCAAGGTTTACTAAATATAGCTGGAGCACTGGGAGAGACATTTAAGGGAGAAAGAGAAATGTTGCTCCCGAACAAAAGCTGAGAACAGTTTTAAAGAAGTTGAGGTGGGAAGGATGACGTCTAAGTGTGACACGTATGTAGAGGCAGGGACTCTGGGGCTTATGCAGTATAACTACATGCTTCTTCGTGCTTCACATGTCTCATTAGCATATTAAATATCCACCCAAGTATGTCTTTTTCTTAGCATTTAAATGAGGGAGGGTTACCAAAAGGACAGTTTTTCTTATTAGTATTTATGTCTGAATGAAAAGCACAAAATTTTATTCCCTCAAAGTAAATCTTGCAGAAAGCACTGTCCTTTAGTCTAGCTGCTAATGGGCTGTAAGGAGAAGAGAAAGCATTTGAGCAACTAATGGTTCCTGGCTTCGTGTCAGCAGGGCCCAGAGAGTAGCATGCCTGTCTTAGAATTTCCAAGTTTTCTGGATTTTATGCTCTTCCAGGTCCTATCTGAAAGGGGCTTCTGGATCAATAGAATCATGCACTTTGTATCTATTATAAAGCAGAAGAAATAGGTTTGAGGGGAACTTTAAGAGCGTGCTCTTTTAACCCAGAATATACCCATTCAAAGATTCTACCTTCCCAGGAGCTTCATTCCCTTTGGGGCTAGGCACCGCTAGAGAACATACTACAAGTTCATTGTTCATGAAGCTGACCATCATATTTAGAGGAAAGTGCCTCAGTGTGATTTATACTGACTTGATTTTGTAGAGTAGGTTCTCACTAATTCCTTGTTCAATTCAATTCAATTCAGTTCATTAATGAGTTTCAGTCAGTAATAAAAAGACAAGAGCTGGTGACCAGACTGGATAGAGTTGGTGAAGGACTTGGGGGAAGGATATTCTAATGTGACTAAAAACTCCATGTCTAATAAATATTTAAAAATGGAATATGGGACTAAAATTGAAATGTAAAGAAATCTTAGCACACAGTTGCTATTTTCACAGCCTTTTCTTTAAAACCATTTGGTATCACTTCCTAAAGACTGTGCTGACTTTAAATTGCATTCTTCCCCCCTGACTTATGACAGAAATGATGCTTTACTCCTTTTAGAGATGTGCTTGCCCTGGTTGTAGAGTTCTAAAAATTCCCCTGTAATCCATGACTACATGTACGCAGGTGTGTGTACACACACATGTGTGCACATGTACACACAACTGAAAGCTTAGTATTTTCCATGGATGGCACTTCCTTGCTGACTTTTGCCAGAGTGAGAGAGCTCTTTTAACTTGGAAAATGTGATGGGCTTTTGTTCTACAGAAAAATAAAAGAACAATACTTTACTTTATTCCCAGACCCTGCTCTCAATCTCATTTGTACATTAATATAATCTGAAGAAAAATTTTAAAATACCACTGCACGGGCTTCATCTCAAGCCAGCTGAATCAGCATCTTTGGAAATTGGGCCTAGGCACTAGTGCTTTTTAAATATCACATTCCTGTGTAATAAATTCTTATTATTAATGGACTTAGTGCTTTTCTAGTGGTAAGAGTCTGATTTTTGTAGGTCTGCCATTCACTACTTGCTGGAACAAAGTTCATATCACCTATAAATTCATATAAATTTTTTAAGTTCGCACACTTTTTCAAAAATAAAGGAATATCTTGAGTCATTTATTATAGCCATTATCTTTATTGTAATTTTTTGTTTTGTAAAAGCACAGTGGCAAGCAAAGGTTCCTTGAAGTGATATTCCAAATCCTTTTGTGGTTATATTAAATTTTCAATGAGATGCAAGTCTGGAATGCCGCAAGTTATTTACACAAAGAAACAGGTTACATGTCTTCTGTGTTGCTTAAAGTAATTGGCTCATCTACTGAGTATATGTACTTGCATTGCCATTGTCAAACTTGAGAGCATA
Organism: Tonatia bakeri; assembly: GCA_004024845.1. Taxonomy (NCBI): domain Eukaryota; kingdom Metazoa; phylum Chordata; class Mammalia; order Chiroptera; family Phyllostomidae; genus Tonatia; species Tonatia bakeri. Next base: position 363,742 of record PVIA01000288.1, on the reverse strand, counting down.
TAACCTCTCAGGGTACCTATTAGTTTTCATGCGCCCATGCATTCTCATTATTTTTTTGAAATGAATAATCACACTCACTAAAACTGCATTTAGGGTTTAGGGAGATAAGAATGGTAAATCATAAAACAATGAATTTACCAGAAGAAATACTAGGCTTAAAAGTTTTATATTCTCTTTTTCTTAAGTTAATAAATAAGCTACCAAGAGGGAGAACATGGAGGTTTGGAAATGTTGTAAGCTTTAAGGTAAGATAAATGTGTGTCCGAATGTCCCGTTTCCTACTCACCCCCACAGCCAGTGCATTGGCAAGTCTGGATCTGACTCCCCTTCGATGTTTCCTCATCTTCGGCAACATCAGCAACCACCTGGACTCCTCCAACAGCCCCTTTGCCTTCTCCCGCCACTCTCTTCCTTCCATATTTTGTCCTTCAAGAAACTCCTCTATGCAGCAGTCAAACAAATCCTTCTTTGTTGTTGTTGGTGGTGGTTTTTTCACCTTTATTGAGATATTTGATCTAGTGTATATATTGTGAAAGTCACCACAATCAAGATAATTAACATGTCCATCATCTCACATAGTTGCCATTTCCCTCCAGCCTTCCCTCCCTTCCTCCCTCTTTTCCTTCCTTCCTTCCTCCCTTCCTTCCTTCCTTCCTTCCTTCCTTCCTTCCTTCCTTCCTTCCTTCCCTCATTCCTTCTTTCCTTCCTGTGTTTTGTGGTAAGAACAGTTACAATATACCTTTTAGCAAATTTCAAGTATATACTGTTATTAACTGTAGTCACCATGCCATACATTAGATCTCCAGAATTTATTAATCCTTCATTACTGAAACTTCAAACCTTTAATGTTTCTTCCCATTTCCTTCTCACCTCTGCCTCTACCAGGCACCATTCTACTGTCTGCTTCTATGAGCTTGATTATTTTAGATTTCACTGATAAGTGAGATTGCACAGTATTTGTCTTTCTGTGTCTGGCTTATTTCACTTAGCATAGTGTCTTCCAGGTCCATCCATGTTGTCACAATGGAAAGATTTTTTTTTAAGGCTGAAATCTTTTTAAAGCATAAATCTGACTGCTTAAAACACTTCATTCACTTTCTGTTGTAATTAGAATGAAGTCCACACTCTACATCCTAGTTTTAAAGTTCTGATCTGATCTTGTACTGTTTTCTCTTTGTTATGTACACCTGAATCACACAGCTGTCCCCGGAATGGGCTAAGGTAATTCTTATTTTATGCTCTTTGCACAGGTGATTCCAGAGCAAGGAAGAGATGAGAGCAAGGGCTCATCTCATGCCCTCATGAGGCAGGGGCATATGTAATATTTTACAGATATGTTACCTCATCTGAAGAACTTCTTTTTCTTTCATAAGGTCATTGGAAAGTTCTTGGATGTGTTTAGAAATTATTCTGAGTTATTTAAGTTGACGGAGTGGTGCTACTCATTCTACGCATTGAAAGATGATGACATTAAATAATTATTAATCAAAGGTAATGCTAGCTCATTTAACTTTTTCATAACTGGAGAAGCTGTATATTATGGAAAGTAGGATGCATTGTGGAATGGTAGAAGTATACACTCTGCATTGATCAGATGGCCTTTGTTTGAATTCTGGCTCTGCTACCTCATTTACTTTGTTATTTCAAGTCACTAACTTAACATTGTTTTGCCTTACTTTCTTCATCTGTCATTTGGGATTTTCAATATATGGTATCTCAGAGGGATGTTGTGAGGATTACATCAGATAATTCATTGGAAGTGCCTGATGTGTAGTAGCTGCTCAATAAATATGTAATTATTTAATATTAATAATTATTAGTGATATTTGAGTCATTGTTAATTGGATGATTTATCGTATATGATCCATCAAGACATACCAGCTAAGTTACTTAAGATTTTATTTATTTTTAGACAGAGGGGAAGGTAGGGAGAAAGAGAGGGAGAGAAACATCAATGTGTGGTTCCCTCGTGCACCCTGCACCAGGGAATCTGGCCTGCAACCCAGGCATGTGCCCTGACTGGGAATCAAACCAGTGACCCTTTGGTTTGCAAGCCAGTGATCAATCCACTGAGCCACACCAGCCAGGGCTACCAGCTAAGTTACTTCTTGATAAGCAAACTATTTTCAAATAAAAGAGCCTCAACTGATTACATATACAAGCCCAAAGTGCTATTTTAAAGCACCTGCCATTTAATATTCCCATTTTATTTGACCATGTTACCAGTGTTTGCTTTTGACTTTATGAATGTTTTTATGATTCACTTGGTTTATCTCTGATTTTTTAAAAGAAATGATTAGATAAGTCAAATCCAGAAAGCAGTGGAAGGTTGAGTCCCTGATTTCATAACAGCTAAAAAAGGTAAATACAAAGGAAAACAACCTTGTTAGGAGAGAATGCTTTTAGGGGACCTGGAAAATTAAGGCTGGAATTTTGCCAGCCAGCAATAAAGAGATGCAGATTGGGAAGCAGCAAGATCATTGCCCATGGGAGGAATTTCTTGCTTGGTTATTTTCTCTTAACTCTCACTATGTAAGTTGACTGATTACTTCTTTCAAACTCAAATTCAGGTCCTAAGTATGATAGAGAAAATCTAGTGAATATTTATATGTAAAACCCCTTAGGAGTAAAATCTTTTATTTCTATATATTTATAATTATTTTCTGGCTTATTTAGAAATAGTTCATAGTTTGAAAATTCTGAAACTGAAATTTATATTCCCTAATTTGTATGAAAAAATATGGTCTACCACAATAAGAAATGAGGTTTGTTGATTCAGTTTTCCCTCAGCCAGCCTCATAAGCAGAAAGACTGTCACCAGCAGGGTTGGGGAAGAGGAAGATATTACAACCCCACCTAATATCCTAGTGCAGCCTTCATATTTAAATGCAGCATGGCAAAGATTGCCTGTTGGCTCAAGGAAGGAAAGAGATACAGTGCTCACTTTGAAGACCCAAATAGGTTTTATTTATTTTACAAGCCCTAAGTTATCTTACTAATTAATCTTCTTTTCATGCTTTCTATGCTCCAGTCAAGTGGAATAACAGTATTCTTGTTGCATCTTTTCTTTCCCAGGATTTTTGGCTTTGTGTACAGTTACCTCCACCTGCAGGATCACCCCCGTAATCTAACTCCTCATCTAATATCAGTTCAAATGCAACTGGTCCATTGAAGCCTTTCTTACTGTTTTCAAAAATTAATCTCATACGTTAAAAAGTTTCCCAGCTTCTCATCAGTACTTCTAATATGGCATTTTATTCAACATATATTTATCATGTGAGTAGTGTGCCAAACACTCAGTACTAGGGACAGATCAGTGGGTGAAATAGTTAGAAATTCTTGTACCTGAATACATGAATTAAAATTATGTTAGTAATAAATGCTAAAGAGAAGAATATAGAAAAAGAGGGAAATAGGAAGTGGGAAGACAGCAATTTTATGTGGTCAGAAGAGGCCTGACATAAAGGAGACACAAAAGACATAAAGAATTGTGGGACATAGAGCTGTCGGATACACAGTGTTAGATTGCTTCCTTGTCTTGAGGTTAGTTTCATATACAAGTTAGAAAGTACATCTGCATGGCTAAAGAAAACAGCATTAAAATGAAAAGAGAACCAACTGTATGGGAAAACATATTTACCAATGATACCATGGATGGTTTGACCTCTAAAATATATGAAGAACTCACATGACTACACTCTAGGAAGACAAACAACCCAATTAAAAAATGGGCAAAGGACTTGAACAGACACTTCTCCAAGGAGGACATACAGAGGGCCCAGAGACATATGAAAGGATGCTCAGCATCACTAGCCATCAGAGAGATGCACATTAAAACCACAATGAGATACCACTTCACACTGGTCAGAATGGCCATCATAAACAAATCAAGAAACAAGTGTTGGAGAGGATGCGAAGAAAAGGGAACCCTAGTGCACTGTTGGTGGTAATTCAGACTGGTGCAGCCACTGTGGAAAACAGTATGGGATTTCCTCAGAAAACTAAAAATGAAACTGCCTTTTGACCCAGCAATTCCACTGCTGGGATTATTCCCTAAGAAACCTGAAACACCAATTCAAAAGAACCTATGCACCCCAATGTTCATAGCAGCACAATTTACAACAGCCAAGTGCTGGAAGCAACCTAAGTGCCCATCAGTAAATGAGTGGATAAAAAAACTATGGCACATTTACACAGTGAAATTCTACACAGCAGAGAGAAAGAAGGACCTCCTACCCTTTGCGACAGCGTAGATAGAAGTGGAGAGCATTATGCTAAGTGAAATAAGCCAGAAGGTGAAGGATAAACACCATAAGACCTTACCTTTAATTGGAACATAATCAACAAAGCAAACAGCAAACAAAATATAACCAGAGTCATAGAAATTAAGAATGATCTTATAATAGCCAAAGGGGAGTGGGGAGGGGACAGTGGGGGGTGGGGTTTTCAGGAACTACTATAAAGGACACATGGACAAAATCAAGGGGGAGGGTGGAAGCAAGGGAGGGAGGTAGGATTTGCTGGGTTCAGGGGTAGTGGTGGGGGAAAATGCAGACAACTGTAATTGAACAACAATAAAGTAATTTAAAAAAATAGAACTGCAAAACACAGAAAGGTATTAGGCACAAAGCAGAAAAATGTGGCTGAGTGCTATATTTTTAGAATAAAAGATACAAAAGTAAAAAAAAGTTTCAGGAAGCAATTTAGCAGGTGATACAAATTTGGGAGTTTAAGCATGCATTTTATTTCATCTTGTGTTTTATTTTTTAACTTTTTGAGGAACATCCATACTGTTTTCCATAGTGTTTACGCCAATTTATAGTCCCATGAACAGTGCAAAAGCTTACCTTTCCACCACATCCTAGCCAACACTATTTCTTATTTTTTTGATAAGAAGTCATTTTAAAGGGTGTGAGGTTATGTCTCATTGTGGTTTTGATTTGCATTTCCCTGATGATCAGTGACATTGAACACCTTTCCATACATCTTTCAGTCATTTGTATGTCTTCTTTGGAAAAATATGTATTTGATCCTTTGTGCATTTTTAAAATGGGTTATTTGTTTTTTTATTATTGAGTTGTGTGAGTTTCTTGTACATTTTGAATATTAACCCCTATTGAATGTGTGGTTTGCAAATATTTTCTCCCATTTTAGAAATTGCCTTTTCATTTTGTTGATAGTTTCTTTTAAAAAGAAAGCTTGTGCTATTGATTTCTGATATACTGGATTCTTTTCTTTCTCTCAACCTATTTCTGTTTCATGTTCATTTTTAAAAGTTTTACTTCAGGATAGTCTTATGAGTTGCACAAATTCTGAGGAAAGAAGGCAACACATGCAGAATTTCAAATATGACCTTGCTCTTAAATTTGAAATGGCCAGTTCACAGCCATTCACTAGAACCTGCTCTGGGCAGTTCTGTACTGAATTCAGTCACTGAGAAGGAAATAGTTCCTGTGCTCCAGGATCTTACAGCTTAGCTGGTGAAGATAAAATATACTCTAAGAAGCAACCATTTACCAACACTAATTTTAAAAATAAGACTTGACTCACTCTTTTTTTCTCACTCCCATGTCCAGTTAATCATAACGTCTCTAATATTCTAATTTCTCATCCTACAGCCACCAGTTCACAATCATTCCAACAGTATTCTCACTTGCTCTGCTGGCTCTTGTCTCATCTCTTTCTAACCACTCTCTCTGAAAGAGATTCCCTTCACTCCTTAGTTTACTTTGGACCACATATAGGAAAATTGATTAATCAACAAATTATCAGATATGCATAAGATTGTCCACATACACATAACCCATCTCAATTAGTCAGTACAATATACAGCCTCCTTTCTCCACATTCTTACATGGCATTCTCATTCTTTGCCCTTCATAAAAGACTGGTATTCCCAGGGCTGAATACTCAGTTTAAAAATTTTCATTTCAGCATGTCCTCAATATTCTTACAGTCCAAACTCTCTTACATGGCTCCTGAAGTTTTTGATGTGTTGCTGCTTTGCTCTCCGGGCTTATCTCTAGTCATTCTCTCCTCCTAGGCTGAAGGCAGCCTTGCCTGTAGGCTTTTGTACACGCTGTTTCTTCCCTAGAAGTACCACCATCCCTTTCATTTTATTTGTGAATTGCTCACTGTCTTCCATGACTCCAATCTAAAAATTAAGGTTACCTCTCTGCAATGCTTCCATAAAAACCCACACCTCTTTTTTCATAACCCATATGGAACAACACTGCTCTTGCCACCTTGCTTGTTTAGATTCCTGTGGAAACTCAAACTCTTTGTGTACAGGGACTATACATTTTTCTTTTTCTTTTTCTTGTTTTTTTTTTTTGAGAAACATGTTTTCCTTTTTAATATCAACTGGTTAGTATTTTTAACATGTAGCAAGTACAGAATAATTATTTGTTGAATTAAAATTCATGAAAAAGTAATTTATAGATAAAGTGTATTTGTGCTAAATGAAGAAAACAATTTTTAATGTTTATTAAGCACCTATTTTATGCCAGGTACTGGTGAAACCAAGGTGAACATGATAAAATTCCTGTAGTGGGTTAGTTCCTTTCTCTTCCTTTTCCCATAAATCTTAACTGCCACACTTGTTATTATCACCTTTTAAGAAAATTCTTGGGAGAATCCCCAGTTTTAATCCAGTTCTGCCTTACAAATAACAGGTACAGTTAATTAGAGAAGGATGAAATTTGTTTTTAAAATAAAACTTCCATGAATCTCAAAGAAAAAAAATTGAGCTGACCTTTCAGAAAGGATGCATAGCATGGAAGGGAATACAGAAATACTTATTTGAGTTTAAAATAACTGAGTTGCTTGACTGGAGTAAGTACATGATATGAGGCTTGATTATACAGTACATGGAATCTGAGTCATGGAAACAGAGTTGGAGAAATGAAGCACTTAATCATTGGATTTGATCCAGTAGAAAATAGATTATCTAGTGGATTGACATAAAACAACAATATAGTGATTTACATACAAAATATATAATAAGTGTTTTTAAAATCATCTGGGTTATAGAAATATAAAGTGAGATTGAAATTTTGGTAAAAAGTTCAAAATACGTTAAAACAATCCCCCACAATGACAGTACATTTCAGAGCCTACTCCTTAAAATATTGGTTAAATTCTCATGCTTGGATCAATAACCTTGGCCTTAAATAGTTTTTTTTTAAGCTTCAAAAATTATTGCAATCTAGAGGTTGCGGCGAGAAGAGCACACCACTCTGTGTCCTATGGTGCTGAGCCTCTGTCAGTGTCAGTGTGAGATGAGATCGTTGGAATGGCCACATCCAGTCAAAGAAATTTTGACTCGCTGGACCTTGCAGAACTTGCTGAAAAGCAGCCACAGTGGTGCAAACTGTTTGGCCAGGAATCTGGGCCCTCAGCTGAAAAGTATAGTGTGGCAACACAGCTATTCATTGGAGGGGTCACTGGATGGGGCATGGGTTTCATATTCCAGAATGTCGGAAAGTTGGCTGCAGCAGCTCTGGGAGGAGGATATTTTCTCCTTCAGCTTGCAAACCATACCGGATGCATCAAAGTTAACCAGCAACAAGTAGAGAAGGACAGGAAGCAACCAAGGAACTGCTGAATATCCATAAGAGCTACCACTTATCTATGGGAATGAAAAGCAAAGCTGAGGAGATGGTGTCATTTGTGAAGAATGTTCTAGTGACTGGGTTTTTACAAAGATTTCTGCTTGGCATCCTAAGGAGGATGACTTATTGTTTCTCCTTTTTCCAACCAGCAGCCTCTTCATTCCATCACTGGACATCTATCCTGCTCTCCTTTCTCTTCTTCTCCTGTGCCTTCCTCCCTGCTGTAGCATATCAGAATGACTTCTATAGGCATCTGTTGGTATAAAGTGATAACGGCCCTACTGTGAGCCTCATGACAACGATGGAAAAGATGATAGACATTAATTCTCCTCCCAGAACAATACCCATCTGACTGATCTGTAGGGGGAAAGGAACATTCTTTCCCCTACATACAATACTTACCAGAACATATTCAAGATGGCTCCCCGTGCAGGATGAGTGGATCCGCAAATGTTGTTCCAAATGATTTGGAAAAGGCATAACAAGCACATAGATGCCTTATTACATGTTGCATGGGAAGGAACTAATTACATTTCTCTGTAAGCATATAAATTATTACAACCTAGAACTTTGTGAGATTTTTATATTTTGAACAAGAGAACTTTAAATATTCTTTAGAAGATTGTTTTATATATTTAACAGATATCTGAAGAGTATATGTTCCTGATCTACACACTCATTGAAAATAAAATTTTTAAAAAGTGTTCCTTTACTGAAACAGAATAGAGTTGGGAAGGATACAAGAAAAACCCCACATATATTAGAGATTGCTAAATGTATTTTCCTGGACCCTCAAAGAGGAAGTTTTTTGAAAGTAATGTAAGGGGTCTAATATAGATAAAACTGCCTTAGTCCTATCATTTTCAACTGAGAATAGTACAAGGGCCACTGTCATTTTCCAGGCAAAATTATTTAATATTCAGTTTCCATTTGAGAGCTCATTCCAGCTTCCTCAAGAAAACTGAAAGTTCTTGGAGTTGGATTAATAAGCTATAGATGATTCATTAAAGAATAATCTCAAAACACTAGCTGTACACAAAGCACCACTTTAAAAAAGTATCTGACTGTTAACGTAGGCAGTGATCATTTTCTTTTAAGAAGGGTAAAATACTCTTCCATCTTCCTGGAAATGTTTACTTTCAGACATACACTGTAGTTCAGTCCACTGAGAATCTTTCTAAGACAGGAAGATAAGTCAAAGAGAAAAAAACAAATTAAAAAGTTAGAGAATGGATAGGTAGAGAAAGAAATGAGAGGCAGAAAGTGGGTGGAAGTAATAGAGGCAAAAACAGGGAAATAAGAAGGGTCTGCAGGAGGACAAAATATGTGTTGTGTGCCTATCACGCTAAGACCAGCTACAGTGACTGATGTGTCTGACATCTCAAGTTTCATTGAGAAACCTACACCTACTAGCGTTTTCAAAATGTCTCCAGGTCAGCAACATCAGCAGCACCTGGGAACAAATCACACAAGCAAATATTGGGTCCCTCCCAGAACTCCTGACTCAGAACTCAGGGGGAAGAGCAGAGCAATCTAAGTTTTTTAACTGAATCAGAACCTGTGCAGGAGGGGGCCAGGGGAGTGACACACTAAATTTGAGTATCCCTTTTATTTCTTGCTTATGAAAATGTTTACTGAAATTATTCAGCACGTGACCTTCAAGAGTTCGACTCAAGACTTTATGTCAACCTTTGGCTCTACCTGCCTCTCAATGTCTGCACAGTCGTTTCTAATCAGCCCCGATTAGACCCTGCTGCTGCTTTCTGGGAGGTGCTCCCTTAGCCACTGTTCTGAGAGGACCTTTCTGGTGCTCACTCCTCCATGGCCAAATCTAAGGTAAGTGATGGCCTTACGCTCAGTTTATTTTACTGTTTTACGGTTTTAACAGCCCACTTCCTGTTCACACTAGTTGAGGGGCCTGAATGTTGTTTTAATGTCAAACTAGGCAAATTGCATTGGTTGGTTTGTTTTATCCAGGCTTGTGGTTTCTTAGGCATTAAAATTTCTTCAAAAATTCCTTATATAGCCTGATTTGATATTTGATTTACAGGCTTCTAAGGTGTTTCGTATGCTATTGTGTCAGTAACTACTCCCACATTCTTTTCTAAACATAATTCTTTCAGCAGACTACTTTTTCTTTTTTAGTTTTCTTTCACGTTTCCGTGTCTCAGGTTAATGATTGCCACCTCAGGGCTATCTGAGACAATGTGTTTAGGTAGAAAAGCATTAGACTGAATTTGCTATATTCTAAGTCTTAATGTGATTTTGTTACTCTAAAAACCTTTCTGAGCCTTAATTTATACCATCTGAGGGTTAAAAAATTTGGTTTCAACTCTAAGATCTCAGATTTCTGCATTCTTCATTTTCATTCTTTGTTTCTTTCTTTGTTTCAAATTTAAACTTGCAGACTGCTCATTGTTTGCCTAGGTTATCTTTTTCCTTCTGCACTGCTAAGCAGAGCCAGAAAAAATCACCACTAAAATCTGGCATTTTGTTTTCTGACATCTTCCCCAGGAACATGGTCTTCCCACTACGTTAATGCAGGTGACATTTTTGCCAAATGTTTACCACAGCACATAGTTTGGCTCTCCAGGTTTCGTGCGTCCACAGTGGTTTTCTGGCCACCAGCCACCTGATCATGAGGTCCATGGCACCACTTTCCTCTTCAAGGTGCCCGTTTCTGCATGAGTTAAAGTGAAGCCAGTTTATGTAAGAAGAGTAAACCCTGAGTCTCAGTGGCTTTATAGAAAAGAACTTTATTTTCAGTTACATAACAATTTAATGCACATATTCTCAAGGTGTTCTCCTTTCACCTTATGGCTTTGAATCTGCCTTCCTACTTGTCTTCTGAGTCTCATATATTCAGCCAGTGAGTGGGGAGAGAGAGCAGAGAATGACATTAAGTCTTCTGAGGTCAGACCTGCAAGGAGAGTTCCTCACTGTGCTTACTTCCACCAGACAGAACTCAGTCAAACTTCCAGGGAGGCTGAGAAGTGTAGTTAGTTGTGTGCTCAGTGGTGAAAAGCAAAGCATTTTGTTTTGTGGTGATCTTTCATGCTCAGCCACATGACAGAGAAATGACATGAAATGTAAAGGGCAATGTGTAAGAGCTGAGAGGAGGAAAAGTGTTGAGAGATGAACAGAAGGCATAGAGAAGAAAGGGAAATTAGGAAGGAGAATTAGTCATTTAACCTTTAGAATTATGAACTAAAATGGACTGCATTCCCCCTCTCCTTTTACAGATTAAGAAACAAACAAAGAAAATACATGAGGTTTCATGAGCCTGATAACATCTAATTTCACAAAGCCAAAAAGGCTGTTCTTTTATTCAAACCCAAAGATGTCTGAAAAGAAAGCTCATGAACTTTCCCCAGAAAGAAGACACACACACACTGTCACACCTTAATATCCAATATCGTTAACACCCCAGGAAGCCAAGTGCTATTTGATGCTGTACTCAGAATTTCATTATTCTACTTGCAGATTTTCTTTACAAGAGATATGGCAGGCATAGCATGCTGAACAGCTGTTAACAATTTGATTAGTTAAGAAAATATGCCCAATTAATTAACTTGAATATAAATTGGTGACAGTACAACACAAATAATCAAGACTTTCATTAAGGATGTAAAATAGTAAAATATCTTCCAAGTGGAGAGATTACTCTTTGAGATGACATCCTGAATGTTGTTACATTGCTCATTCAATAAACCACACAGCATTTTATTTAATTACTATAATTTGTATCCAAAAGCCAATCTTTGCAAACCACGTAAATTCCTCAGACACTTATTAGCTTTTTATCAGACCTGAAAACACAAGCATCAAACTGATGACTTTTGTTTAAAAAGACACAAGTGTATGAATACAAGTACGTGATTAGGTTTTATTACACTAGAACAGAAATTAGTGAGTTTTCTTCATTCGAACAACCATTTTTCGCTAACTAAAACTTTCATCGGGGAGCCATGGACCATCAGGAATCTATGTTTGTTTGGTCTTTTAAAGAATGGAAATGTTCCTCAAACTCCATGTAAACAATGTTTCTGTATCAATTATGTATATTATTGTCCTGATTGAAATATGAAGTTCCTCAGCAGGCCATTTGTTTTGCCATGTAGATAAAAATGTGGACTTCCGTATTTTCTCCATACTCTCGTCACTGAGGAGAAGCTTGCCTCACAGATGCAGCCCACTCAGAGTTAGCACTCTTTTGGAGGGGCTGTTATTAGCCTTCCTATTCTGGAAAACAAAACCTTATTACAGTTCTGAGATAGGTTCACCTGCTTTATGTACATAACTCTGAAAATAACCAAAAGGCTCCATTTAATTTTGTGAGACATTGAACTGTTCAAAGGTAAACTGAGGCATTTTAACAAGAGTTAAAAATGTTCAAGTTCTTTGGAGCAAAAATTGGTTGGAGCAGGCCAGTGCCAAACTGGAAGTGCCTGCAAACAGGAGCCAGGGGAGTGATGTTTACTATAGAGAAAGTTCAGAAGCAAAGAAAGGAAATTATTTGATTGGCTAAAATTTGAAATATAGTGCTCTGTTCGCAATTGTTTGTCCTAAGCATTTTGATTTCATAACATGGAGGCATTCACAGGCTTGGGTTTGGGTTTGCTTATGTAAGCCGCCACAGCATTAGAGTCACCTCAAGCTAATGGCTTCCATGTTTACTTAATTTAACAATAAAGATAAAAAATATTTAGTTGCGAAGATTTATGGAATGAACAAATACAGTTTATAAATAAATGAAATAATATATATGTGTATTATAGAGAAATACTGTTCATGTAAATCTACACTGTAAGTGTGGTCCTGTCAACTTCCTATCTTCTCATAAGATTGTTACTTATGTATGAATTCATCAGTTCTGATCCTCTTCTACCATAGACCACTGGGTCACTTCACAAGGCCATGTTGATTGTGCACATTTCACAGGAAGAACCACAAGATTTGTCACTCCTTTGTGTTAGGTTTTGCATCTAAGTGCAGAGAATTCTTATTTGCTCTTTCTATAAGTGAATAAACCCCAGGGTTCAGAAAGAGTCTTCATTCATTATCTTTCTGCAGAGATATCCTGAGATAGTGCTGGTTTGGTTCCAGACCACCAAAATAAATCTAGCCTCACAATAAAGTGGATTGTAGCCTTTTTGCTGGTGCAGTGTTTTGCTTTCAATTTTAAAATACTCAACACCCATAAGGTGCAATAAAATGCTGTATGCCTGCATAACTTTTTGTATTCCATTTTCTTTTAGCTATGACACAGACTGGATAATGTGCAGGGACTTTATTATGATGGCATGTTTTGTTTTGCAAATTGCTGTGAAAGTTGCCTGTGAATCCTGTTGTAGATTCTTCTCTCTTACAATCCTGTCAATGAGTGAATTTCTTAAAAACAATTATTTGTTGATGGGAAAAACTTCTAGAACTCTTAGTCTTCACCCACTGTTCAACAAAATATCATTTTGTATTTACTTTTGTTACACTAAAACATTCTTCTATGTTGAAATGACTTTTTGCTCTTTTCTTTTATCTTTACCTGAAGACATTTTCTGATTGCTTTGAGAGTGAGAGAGAGAGGGAAGGGGAGGGGAGGGGAGGGGAGGGGATGGGATGGCAGGGGAGAGGAGGGGAGGGAGAGATGAGAGACAAACATCCACCACCTGCCTTCTATGCATCCTGATGGGGGAATCAAACGTGAAACCTGGGTATGTGCCCTGACTGGGAATCAAACCCTGTGACCTTTGAGTCTATGGGAAGATGCTCCAACCAACTGAGCCACTCTAGCTGGGGCAAATTTTTGCTCTTTAAATTTTTCTTGAACAGGTAGCTGAGATATATTAGAAATGTAAGAGTTTATCTGAGCAAGAACTGATTGGAATTGGACAGTGCCAAATTGAAAGTGGTTAGGAGCACTACCCAAAAGATCTGTAGAGTTTTTTATAGAAAAAAGACGGAAGCAAAGTAAAGAAATTATTGTTATAACTTAAAGCCTAGTTAGCAGTTTGTGATTGGTTGTCTTTAGTGTTTTGATTTCATAACCTTGAGGCATTTATAGGCTTAGATTTAATTTGCTTACATAGTCCACCAGGGCCTCCTTGTTAAAATAATTTAACAGTGGATAATTAAGGACAATTTAAATTTAAAGGGGCCTCAGAGACTTTCTAGTTCATTCTCCTGTTGCACAGAAGAGGAAATGAAGCAAATCTCAGAGAACCATGTGACTTCCGCAAGGCTCACCCACTTTTTAAAGTCAAAGGAAGCCGTGGAACACAGACTTTGTGGCTGCAGTCTCCTGATTCCTCCCCTCCCACTATACTGGCTGACCATTTAGTATCCATCTCTTACACAGATAAACGGAGATATTTGAAGGTTATTTCTCTCCATATACTTGATTCTACACTTAAAGCAAATTCTAGATACACATAGGGTAATCTAAAAAGGGCTTTTTAATAGCTGTCACACTTGAGCATAGATCTCCAATTCCAAAATGTAGACGCCCCAAATAGATGACCAAGATTTATTAAATAATCCTTAGAATGGTCAAGCTGTATGACACTAAACATCAGGTGATGTAATTTTTTTCTTTTTCCCAGGAGAACTGTTATATACTGTATTCTTTTTTTTTAAGTATATTTTGTTGATTATACTATCACAGTTTTCCTAATTTTTTCTCGCCTTTATCCCCCCTCTGCCCTATACACACCACCTTGTACCCCTCCTCCAGCGTTCCCCCCACCCACCTTAGTTCATGTCCATGGGTTGTATATATGTTATTTGGCTTCTCTGTTTTCTATACTACTCTTAGCCTCCCACTGTCTCTTTTATGCCTATGAATTATGCTTCTTATTCCCTGCACCTTCCCCTCATTCTCTGTGATCTCTATTTCTCTGGTTCTGTTCCTGTTCTAGTTATTTGCTTAGTTTTTGTTTTTTTAGGTTCAATTGTTGATAGTTGTGAGTTTGTTGTCATTTTACTGTTCATAGTTTTTGCTCTTCTTCTATTTCTTAGATAAGTCCCTTTAACATTTCATAAAATAAGAGCTTGGTAATGATGAATTCCTTTAACTTGACCTTATCTGGGAAGCACTTTATCAGCCCTTCCATTCTAAATGATAGCTTTGCTGGATAGAGCAATCTTGGATATAGGTCCTTGCCTTTCATGATTTCAATACTTTCCAGCCCCTTCCTGCCTGTAAGGTTTCTTTTGAAAAATCAGCTGATAGCTTATGGGAACTCCTCTGTAGGTAACTCTTTCCTTTCCTTTTGCTGCTTTTAAGATCCTCTCCTTATCTTTAATCTAGGGGAACTTAATGATGATGTGCCTTGGTGTGTGCTTCCTTGGGTCCAGTTTCTTTGGGACTCTCTGGGCTTCCCAGACTTCCTGGAAGTCTCCTTCACCAGATTGGGGAAGTTTTTCTTCATTATTTGTTCAAATAAGTTTTCAACTTCTTTCTCTTGTTCTCCTTCTGGCACCCCTTTGATTCGAATGGTGGAACATTTAAAGTTGTCCCATAGGTTCCTAAGCCTCTCCTCATTTTTATGAGTTCTTGTTTCTTCATTCTGTTACAGTTGGATGTTTATTTCTTCCTTTTGTTTGAATTCATTGATTTGAGTCCCATTTTCTTCCCTTCACGATTGGTTCCCTGGATATTTTACTTCATTTCACTTTGGGTAGCCTTCATTTCTTCATTTTGTGACCAAGCTCAATCAATTCTGTGAGCATCCTGATTACCAGTGTTTTGAACTCTGCATCAGATAGGTTGTCTATCTCCTCAACACTTAGCTCTTTTTCTGGAGTTTTGATCTGTTCTTTCATTTGGGCCATAGTTCTTTGTCTCAGCACATGTTAAGTTGTTAGGGGCAGGGCCTGAGGTATTTGCTACAGTGTGGCAACCCTCTTTGCTGCATTGTGGTGCTGCCTGTGGGGGAGGGGCCAGAGAGGGAACAATGCTGCTCGCTGGCTGTACTCTAGGCCCACTTTCCAATGAACTCTCCTGTGAGACTGGAAGTTTCTCCCATCATGGCAACCCCTGCAGTATTTTGCACCTAGAAGTTTTGAGTCTTTAGTTTCCCATTTAGATAGCCCTGCCTCACCCATGCAATCTACCACCTTGCCATGGGTCCTCTCTGCATCTGCCCATCTCCTCCCCTCCTACCAGTCTGGATGAATGTTTCTTTAACTCCTTGGTTGTTGGAGTTCCATACAGTTAGATTTTCTCATACTTCTGGTTGTTTAATGTTTTTAAATTGGTTGTTATCCTTCTTTTGGTCGTTTGAGGAAGCAAGTGTTTCTACCTGTGCCTCCACGGTAGAAGCAAGTGCTTCTACCTTGGCCGGAACTCACCAGGAGATGTAATTTGATCGATAATATACACTATTTACAAATATCCAGCTTTGTGACACTATGTAGTCATTAGACCCAGACAGTTTTGCAGTTCATAGGTATATTGGATGGCTTGTGGGTGATCTTTGAAAGATAGACTGAGGTATGTCACAAGATTACAGACTGAAGAAGGCAGTTGAAGATTTAACCATGAGGTACTAAGTGAATTTATAGCAACATTTATTATAAGGTGCTTGGAATTGGGTTCTTATTGTATTAGTACAAAGAAATATTATTGGAAGAGTAAAAAACATATTTAAAAATACTGTTTTTTAAAAATAAAGGAAGCATATAATGTAACCCTTGAATGAGATAAAAATCTTTATAACAAATACTTTTCATAAGTGATTGGTTTTAGAGAGAAGAAGGGGCTAGAGAGAGAGAGAGAGAGAGAAACATTGACTTGTTGTTCCACTTATTTATGCAGTCACTGGTTGCTTCTTGTATGTGCCCTGACCAGAGAGATGGAACACCGCAACCTTGGTATATTGGGACAATGCCCTAACCAACTGAGCTACCAGGCCAGGCTATAATATACACTTTTAAAATAAGGTAATTTATGCAATTTTCCTGGCCAAGAGGAAAAATATATTTTAAAGTAGGAATAAAACACTGTAATTTTTGGATTTAAAATGTTAGCTTTTCTTCAATTGTGAGAAATGAGTTGGGAAAATGCTCCCTGTAGTACATTAAATAATAGGCCTTAATTTTTCCAATAGAGTTAGTCAATAGAAAAGAACAAAGATAATCATTTTCTTTAGGTTTTTATTGTAGCTCATTGAACTTAATAGACATTATAGAGAAATGACCTTTTTCCTTGACAGTTAATTATAAAAGTACTCATTTTGTAAAATAGTGGTCTTTTGTGTTGATTTTGAAAAGAAAGTGAATATTAGCATATGGGTTATTAGTTAATTGCTGGTAGTAAGAACCAGCTATTAACTGTGAAGTAGATACTACATATATTATTCAAATGGTTCTCTCAATGGAATTTTTGTTTGGTGTTCCCAAATGGGATTTCTTTGTGTGAATGTATCAGTACCAGCCTATGTTTCGCTTTGGAAATAGTGTCTTAATAAATGTCTATATACCTTAGATTAGTGAAAAATACAGTGAAATATTGCACACTATGTTGTTATATTTAAGAAAATCATTTTAGGCCCTAGCTGGTGTGGCTCAGTGGATTGAGTGTCGGCCTGTGAACCAAAGGGTCACCAGTTCTATTCCCTGTCAGGGCACATGCCTGGGTTGCAGGCCAGGTCTCTAGTAGGGGGCACATGAGAGGCAACTACACACCGATGTTTCTCTCCCTCTCTCCATCCTTTTCCCTCTCTCTAAAAACAAATAAATAAAATCTTTTTTAAAAAGTAAAAAATTTGTTTTGGTACTTAGAGATTCTTTTTTTAAAAAAAATGTTTTTCATCCAAAAACAATACAAAATCTAGAGTAAGAGTAAATTAGAATATTAGAAAGACAATCAGGGGAGGAACATTTGTAACTTTATTTAAATATTATTAACTATTTAGAGTGAGAAAATGAAATAGTTATAGTATGAAATGTAGAAAATAGGTAATTCTGTGAAAAGCAAAACAATCCAGATGTCAGTTATCAGAGAAGCAGAGAATTTAAAGGAAAGAAATTTTACATACTGGGCAAGTAAACAAGATTAAAAGCTCCATTTTTAAAATAGTCATAGACTGTTAATTATTTAACAATGTAAAGGTATTTCTTGTGATTAAAATACTAAGTAGATATATATTAATCTCTTTCACTTAAATACATTGGGTTGACCAAAAAGTCTGTTATGTTTTTCCCATAAAATAAAAGACACGTTTTTTACTTTCACCAATAACTTTATTGATTTGAATATTTTGCGTATGTCAACTGTCTCCTGCTATTCGCTTCTAGTGGCTAGAGGCCAGGGTGCCTGTAAACATCTTCCAGTGCATAAGACAGCTCCACAGCAAGGAACTGTTTGGCCAAAATGTCAACAGTACCAAGAAACTTTGCAAACCACTGAAACTTATGACCACTTTGGACATGTTAGATCATGCTAGTGACCTTCTCCATACACTGCACAAATCTTTTTTTGTGTTTCAGTTGAGTTTTTACCTTTGTTGAAATAATAAAGCATAATGTGCCAAAAATGTTGTGTATCTTCCTTTATCTTCAATATTAAAATTGCCACACAAAAATTCCCCAATTTTGATAAGTTTTTTAATAATACATGCTGATATGACAGCTGGCACAAGACAATCTAACAAAAGTGTTTCAAGTGAAGTTAAAGACAACAAAGCACCCCTGGAGCCATCACACAGAAAAAAACGGATGAACTTTTTGCCCAACCAAATGTATCAAGGTGAAAAGATAGGGATGTTCCAAGGTGTTTCAATGGTCTATTGCAGCTGTGAACTACCACTGGAGCCTAACGATGTCAACTGGAATCAGTTTTCAGAAGCTGATTGTCTGGGTAATCTATTTCTGTATGTTTTTTCTCAAAGCCATCGTTTTCTCTTTTCCCCCACTGTTAGCAAAAAGGAGATACAACTGGCTTAGAAGTGAAATTAGTCAATTTTGCATAAAACCCTAACCTGAATTTTAGGTATATTTGGGGAGTAAGAAAATCTCATAATTTAAATGGAAATTAGACATTCCTTCAAGATTTTACTTATTCAAATCTGTCTGTGTACTTATACCTTGCAATAAGATGTCAAATAATGCCAGAAATAATTGTAACATAAATTTTCTTTTAAAAAATATGTAAGTATGCAATGATGGACAAATGATTTGATACTTTACACATTAAGTTCTTGATTATTTCTACTGTTAAGCAGTAAACTTAGGTACTTTCAATTCAAATCATCAAACTCTTACCTGATAAAAGATTTTGGATTTGGCTTCAGAGATACTCATTTTATGTAATTCATACCATAACTACCTCATTTTCTTATTCTATATTTGACTTTAAATTAGCTAATAATATATGAACAGGGATTAAAATGTTATCCTTAAATTTGCTCCCTAATTTTCTAATTTGCCATTGATAAGAGTTTGATAATCTGGTTAATAAATGATAATTTGGAAAGTAATAGACGAAGAAACATGAGTTTATAATTTACTGTATTTAATGATAATACTAGAAGTAAATGCCTATTTTATTATTTACAAAATAAAGACTCAAAGGAATGGTATTAAATAGATAGCATTTGAACTTTATCTTTTACTTTATGCAAACTATTTGATGATCTCATTTTGCTCAGTAAAATAATAATGTATTATGCCAGTATAATAGAAATTAATGGTCTGGATAAAATAGTGGAAATAATAGATATCAATCTCTCCATTTCAGTCAGTTTCAGCCAGTGACCTCCATAGTGACTGTCACAGTAATTTTTAAGTGATTTAAATGAATTTGTACAGCAAACAATAATTTTAAAAGAATCAGAAAAAATATAAATTTTTTATATTTCTAATAAATTAAATTTCCATAATCTGAGATTACAACATTTCTATGAATACATTTGCCCACTTTAGTTGTTATTTTTAATGAAATTATTGTATTGAATGGCTTCCCTTTTTGCACAAAAAGCTATCCAGGGAATTAACCACAGATATAATGAGCATTTCAAAGAAGAGGTGAGAGAAGCGCACTTTAAGTTATCAGTTTAGGTTTATTGCTCATTTTCTATGGGAGTGTTAACCTCCTGTTATTTGTACCACCTCTTGATACTGTAGCCTAAGAATTAGACACATAGGTCCAAACCAGAGGCTTGAGTTCAAATCCTAATTCCATCATTTATTGCTAAAAAACAAGGGGGAATTTTTTTAACCCTTCCTCACTTTTCCCATTTGTGAAATGATAACAATACTACCTATTTCTTGGTAAAGTTAGCAAAGTTAAATGCCTATTTCATGTAAAACACATAGACACTCTCTGTTTCTCAATTTCTTCTTCTATGAAATGAAGGTAAGAACCATAATGCCATTTTGTAGTGCTATCATGAGATTAAATGCTTTTCTATTTGTAAATTGATCAAAATGGTGCTTGGCATTTGGTAAATGCTTTGTAACTGCAACTGTTACTATTTTTACTTTTATTATGATCATGATTATTATTCTAACAATTCCTAGTGTAGAATAATCTCCCTTATAGAGTGCAAATAATTGGTTTATGGTATTTTCTAAAGTTTTCCATTTTCATGCAGTGGTAGTGTTTTATAGATAGATAGGTGCTAGTCAACCCACTGCATTCTTTACATCACCATTTTAACCTGCTTGGACAGCCATAGCAAAATACCATAGACTGGCTTTAACAGCAGACCCCACTGTCCCTCTCTGGCAGAGAGGGAATGGGGTCCTTTGCCTGAAGCAAAAGAGGGCTGTGTATAGACCTTTTCCCTGTGTCAGATGAGACCTAATGGCCACGAGGGACCAATGCTCACTATTGAACTTGATCTTGCTCTGCCTCTTCTCTAAAGCAGTGTGCCCATCCAGTGCTTACGTGGGTCACATCTCTTTCACTTACCCCACACCTGCAAATCATGCAGTGAGTTCACATCTGGGACTGTTGCTACTGGGGATATACACCAGATATCATTTGCTCAATATTTTCAAGGAAGGACAGTGAAGCACACTCTGTTTTTATTTCTGTGATACAACTAATTCCCTCAAACTACCCCTTTATTTTCAAATGTTTGCAGTTCCTGTTTCACCATGTTTATTAATTAGTTTCCAGGGCAAAGGCAAGGATTTTCAGATGCTGATATTCATTGAGTTGATCTGAGATGATCAACTCTATACAGCATGCCCCAGGATGTGTGAAGAACAGCAAGAATGTTTTTATGATGTGTTCTAGATAGAAAGAAATGTGCAATGCATAAACAAAGCACATGAAAACATTTATTTACAGTTCAGAATTATCCTAGTCATTGAAAAATATTGCACTGTCAAAATTAACTAGTTCAGTGTTTGTAGTTTAATTTTCCCCTTGTCTTTGGGACTAAAGATAAGATGGTCATATTTGGAGAGTTATAAATGCTGTCCTCACAATATTTTATAAATATCAATTAAATAACTATTTTTGATGGAGCTTACTTTTAGAGTACAGCATACCAAAGCCTACAGTCCATTTTGCAACATAGAACATAAACTGACAACAAATTGATAAACAGAAGCAGGAGGTGGCATATGCTAGCTGACAAAGGCAGAATGGCAATAGATTCTACTGTGGGCTGATGAGCAGGGAATAATGAAATCAAAGTCTGTTTTAGAATTAAAGATATGCCTTATTTTAATGTAATCTGGAGTCCTGGACTACCTTGTGATAAATGATTTAGCTCTTGATTTAGTTCCTGGATATTACACAGGGGCATATGCTCTTTTAGTGGAAGACAGATATATATATATTTTTAAAAAAGCATAGTAGCACAACATTAAATTAGCATGTCAGTAATTTGACTTTATTAAAGAATCAATTTTGTGTGCATGTGTGCATGTGTATCAATATGCACATTGAAAAATGAAGATAAATACAATCTCCTAATGTCTATAGTCACACAGTGTAACTAACATTGTAAGTTCTATAAAAAATAAGTTCTATATGCAAACAGATATAAAGAACCTTCAGATGCTTTGATTATGACTTGTACAATTGAACTGGTTCTGATTCACTTTAAAAATAAGGATCCTAATAATTTTTACGGCCAATTATCTATGTACTTATTCAGTGAATTTATTCACTCATTTAAAATATATATTGAGTTCCCACAATGCATCAAGCACTTTTCCCAAAGCTTGGGAAACAGCAATAATAAGACAAGTCAGATGAGGTGCCTGTCCTCCTGGAGCTCACATTCCAGTAGAGGACTAGAGACAGACAATAAATAATAATAGGACTAGTTAAGATAATTTCAGAATGCAAGAGCTATGAATAAAATAAAAGCGGTTATGACTGTGGTGCTGGGGTGGGGTGGGTTATTAGAGAAGACTTCTCTGAGGAGGTTACATTGGAGGTAGGTGTTTAATAACAAGGAAGCACTGTGAGAAAATCTGGTTCAGAGCATTCTTGGAAGAGGGAAGAACAAGGATGGAGAACCCAGTACATTGTTGACATCCAATACTGTCAAGGATGTAGGGCAATAAACACAATTACACAGGAAAAAAATAACCTAATGCAGAAGTGAGGTTCAACATGCCCAAGGAAATCAAAGATGATGGAGATAATGGTGTCACGGTGAGTGAGAGGTACAATGGCAAGGAGGGAGGTCAGCAAAGGAGTCAGGATTTAGATGATAAAGGGCCTTGTGAGGCATAGTAAGGGATTTAGACTTTTTTTTTTCATGTGCAAATGGAAACCATTGGACGCTTAAGTAGAGAAAATACATCATCTGGTTTACATTTTGCAAAATTATTTAAGCTATTGTGTGGGTAATGGATTATAGGGAGGAAGAGAGGAAGAAGTTAGGAAGTTATAACAGTAGTTGAATCAAGAAATTGTGGGGGCAAACTGGCATTAGCATTGGGATTAAAAAGTATAGATGGATTCAGCATAGATTTTAGAGGTAGAATTAAAGGACTGTCTGCAGATCAGATGGGGGTATGAGGAAAAAGTTGAAAATCAATGTTTTGGTTCTTGGGTTAAGTCACTGGGTGCTTTCCCATTTACTGAAGTACAGCTGACTAGATAAAATGGATTTTGAAAGTACAATTATTCTAATGTTACCATGTTTTATATAATGATTGGATATCCATGTGGAGAGGTTGAGTATGCAGCTGATTTTAGTAGCCTTGAGCTCCACACAGCGGTTGGGGTCAATATTATGCTAAGTGAAATAAGCCAGTCAGAGAAAGACAAATACATTATGACCTCACTTATATGTGAAATCTAATGAACAACCTGAACTAACAAGGGAAATTGAGACAGACTCAGAGATAGAAAGCAGGCTGACAGTTCAGGGGTAAGGGGTTTTGGGGGGTGGAGGTATTGAGCAAGAAAGAAAAAAAAAGAGAAAATTCACGGACAGGAACAACAGAGTGGTGATTGTGGCAGGGTGAGGGGTACGTGTAGAGGTGGAAGAGGGTATGAGGGGGTAAGTGGCAATGGAAAAAATACAACAGGTAAAAAACCCCAATATATGTAGAATAATAACAGGAATAAAAAGGAAATTTAAAGCCATGGGACTAAATGACAGAAAAGTTTGAGGTACCACAGAAAATTTAAGGTATCCAACATTTTTTTTTTTGTTCAGAGGAGACACAGAGCAAAGTGACATAGTGAGTGTGGCAGATACATTGTCAAAGAAGCAAAGAGAAGGGAGTATTTCAGGAAAGAGGACATGAACAACTGTGTCGCAAGCTGTTCAGAGATGGAATAAGAAGAAATAGATTCAGATGACCTAGGAATGGCAATGCCCTTTTATATGAAACACCAAATGTAATATCCATGAAAGAAAGAATTGATCAGCTGGATTTAATTAAAATGGAAAAAATTTGCTTCGCAAGACACTATCAAGAGAATAAAAGACAAGCTACAGACTGGGAAAAAATATTTGCCAAAGGCACATCTGATAAAGGGCTGTTATCAAGTATACAAAGAGCTCTTAAAACTCAAAATAAGCAAATTGCACAATTAAAAAGTGGGCCAAAGACCTTAACAGACACCTCATCAAAGAAGACATACAGATGGCAAAAAACATGAAAAGATGCTCCATATCATATGTCACAAGAGAAATGCAAATGAACATAACAATGAGATGCTACTATATACCTATTAGAATGGCCAAAATCAGGATACTGGCAGCACCAACTGTTGCTGAGGATGTGGAGCAATAGCTGGTGGGGTTGCAAAATGGTACAGCTGCTTTGTAAGACACAGGACAAAGAGGGGACATTGGTTAACCAACATTACATTTTTTTCCTTAAGTTGAGAAATTCAATTTTTAGTTCTTTAAGTTTTGTTTATATAAATCCTAGAATATTTGGTTTATATTACTTTAAAAATTTGTCAGTATTTCTGAAAATTTTATAAGTTTTCTTTTCTAAATCTTTATTTTGATTATTTTAGCTGAAAGTTACAATAAAATGTACCCACAATCACTAGAATTCCTGTTTTAGTTTTCATAAAGATCAATACAAAACTCTTTTTACACAATCTTATACGTATTTTGCCCATCCCAATCACCCACTTAAGTTGCAAAAAAGTAATAGTGTATAGGAGAAATATAGATGCAAGGAAAAGATAAACATTTTTAGCCAAATTTATGATTCAACATGGAACTGATGGAGTTGAAAGTTACAGAAATCGCTGAAGTGGAAGTATTGGCAAAGAAAAGATGTAGTTATGTTTATTGATGGGTATGAATGAACCTGAAATACCTGGTAGCCTGAGATGATTGTTGGGAACCTCCCTGCCTGGTATCAGAAGCTGTAACCCCTGCCAAGGCTAAGGCTGAGGGAACGACCTAGGAACTGTAAGCCAGCAAGGAGACAAAAGCCTA
Organism: Tonatia bakeri; assembly: GCA_004024845.1. Taxonomy (NCBI): domain Eukaryota; kingdom Metazoa; phylum Chordata; class Mammalia; order Chiroptera; family Phyllostomidae; genus Tonatia; species Tonatia bakeri. Next base: position 339,246 of record PVIA01000288.1, on the reverse strand, counting down.
TCTCCCTGGCAGGAGCACCGCTTCTGCTCCTTTTACTTCACCCTGCCTGGTCCCCAATGCTTAGTCAGTTAGCCAATGATGGGTAAGATTCTCCAAGGGGGGAATGACCTAAGACAGACATGATCACGTGGGAGGCCCCCAAGGAAGGACTTTGGGGGCTACAGCAAAAGGGGGTGATGGACCCTCACCCCTTGGCTTTGATAAAGCCTGAGTTCTCATTGTCTATGAGAAATCTAATCTCTTGGCTGCCTTAGTTCCCTTGCTCCACCTAAGCCTGAAACAATGACAGAGGGTGGTGCTGCCCTGTGCTGGAAAGGGCGGGTTCCCCAGAGTGATCAGGCCTAAGAAAGAATATGTAAACTCCTGTGAAACCTGCTTTGTTTAGAATGCTCTCAGTTGAATGAGAAGGGTCCAAGGAGGAAGTAAGTTTGTTCCTTAAAATCTTTTACAGCTCTTTGACCCTGACTCAAAATAGGCCCTCAGACTTGGGATATAGAATTTGTCTTACTGCATTATAGAAAAGTAATACAATTAATAAATTAATGAGTCGTTCATTTTTGGTCAAAAACTTTTTAAAATTCATGTAGCTGCTTTTTAGAAAATTTGGGGTGCTTCCCTGGCTGGTGTGCCTCTGTGGATTGAGTATTAGCCTGTGAACCAAGGGATCAAGGGTTTGATTCCCAGTCAGGGCACATGCCTGGGTTGCGGGCCAGGTCCCTAGTAGGGGGTGCGCAAGAGGCAACCACCCATTGATGTTTCTCTCCATTTTGTTCTCCCTCCCTTCCCCTCTCTAAAACTAAATAAATAAAATCTTTTAAGACCTTTAAAATATTGGGGTGCTATTGGTTAATAAAATTATATAGGTTTCAAGGATACAATTCTATGATAAATCATCTGTATATTGCATTGTGTTCCCACCACCCAAAGTGTCTGCTTTTATTTGATTGTTCTAGAGTAAAAACAAATGTTTTTGGTTTATTTTTAGAAAATTTTATATTCAGGGATTTAGACTGTGGCCTTTTTTTCCCATTTGAATATTGAATAATATATGACTCACTGATCCCTGTAAATAACTTTAGCCACATGTTAATTGGAGATCAAAATCTTTATTATGCAAATACCCTAAAGGAACACATTATACCAGTAGCTGTGTCTACCAAAAGCCTAGCACAGTATTCCAAATAGTGTTCCATAAATGTGTGCTGTGCACATGCAGACCACGTCCAGGAGGTTCGATGTATGGAGCCGTGGTCCCAACTTTTGGTATTAGTTATGCTTGTATGGTCTCAGTGAAATCATTTGCTGTCCCTACTTTGATTTTATCTATGAATTTGGGATAATGCTACCCACAGGATAAAGCAAAAGACTCTGAGAAACGTGCTAGATGTCTTATGTTCATTTGGCTAGTTGTATTCAATGTGGCCTCCAGTCCTCCTCTTTCTGCATCTCTCAGGTGAGGGGATTGGACTAGCTCTTGTATTTTCTTCTCCCTCAACTTCTAGAACAGCCTCCCGTTCTGACTGCGACTATGGCAGTCTTTTTCCAGCTTCTGAACTGGAGACAGGGTTATCTGGCCTTGTTTCTCCTCCTTATTTCTTAGCAATCGTGGTCAAGGCACACATGGACTTCATGTTTTGTGTATCTACACTCTCCAAAACAAAATGACATTTCCTCAACTCTATACTGATTTTTTAGTTGTAGGAGGAAATTAAAATCTGGAAGATTTTAATTGACCTATATGAGAGAATGAAAATATAAGCCTATTACAGAGGGCTTTTGAAATCTGGTTTTATTTTTAGACATTACTATTTGAATAGTCTTTAATGTTTAAAGGAAAGGCCATATGTGGCAATGAAGTGAAATTTATATTTTTAAGAGAATCTAAGAAGCCAATTAACATATAGAAGGTTTCAAAGGGTTTGGAACTCAGCCCCAGGGAGATTTATAATGAAGACTTAATAAAAGAGAAAAGAAACCCTAAACATTTTATATGCTATGTAAAAAAATACAATAAACAATAAATGAAGAAGTGAGCTGTTGCAGTTTAATGCCATATTGCTGTTAAGAGAATTTGTTTTTGATTTCTCTTGGTAATGAAAACAAACATTTTTGGTTTGAAAGTGTGTATTGATTTGTTTTTCCTTTGACTCACCAAAAGATGCAGAAAGTGCCTTATTCTTGATTGATGATTAAAATGAGTTTTAAAATACAACTTTGATAATTCTTAACAAGATGAATGAGTTTCTGGGCTGTTCTCTGAATAGTACATTCTGAGAACAATCAATCCTGTCTCCTTGGGTGATACAAGAGAAGTTGTCTGCTGACAGTATGACTATCTGATGATGTTTTTGAATGACTTTTGAAGCTTTCTTTTCACTGAAGTTTAGTGATATGTTCTAGTGCCCTGTTGCTATTTTGATCTTTGTTAAACTTTTGCCTCTACAATACATACATTTTTGAGAATATAAGAACAACTTTGGGCCTTGCAAACAGTTGTGTTGGATTACATGGCTATCAAGGCAGTGATATCACATGATTCAGGAACAAGCTGTAGTTTCCGTGTGTGAAGTGATTTGTGTTTTGAGAAGGATCACCTTTCCTCTCACCTTGGGTAAAAGTCTTTTCCTTTGGAAATAAAGTACTGTTGGGTGCTGAGTTCACAAACACCTTACTAGAAAACAGAAGCATTAGACTCTGCAGCAAATCTTGGTTTACACAGTGGGTCCTCCTGGTATTGATTCTCTAAAAATCCCCACAGATTTTTCTCTAAAGAGGGAAATAGACTCTGGTAATATATATTTTTTGAGGATGTGAGTAGATTGTAAATATGTAGACAGGAGCATTCCTCTACTCATATCTCTTCCCCAGGATAATTTTTTCTGCTTTTAATGAGCACTACATTATTTTTCCTTTTTCCTTCCAATAAAAGTGGAAAGGTCTGTGGGAAGAGTTCAGGGTGTGTGCCAAGGACACCTGTATATGAATTCCTGGCTTTCTTACGTATATGCAGGATAAACTCTTTGCTCTTCAGTTTCTTCATGTGTAAAACGGAAAGAACATTGCACTTGTAGAGATGCTGCTTGGACCAAATAAGGTATCAAATATAAAGAGTTTAGTGTTTTGGAGGCACACAACATGCTATGATACATAGTAGCTAATATCATTCTACTTTCCCCAATCCTTCCATGGTTCTGGACAGAAGAAGACAGATTAACATGTTAAAGCATAAATTCAGCCTGATGAGTGGGTCATTAAGGCTATATTTCCTTTCCTTTGCCTGAAATTCATCACATGACCTTGTCCCCATCATTCCCACATAGAAAATCTAATGCCTACCTATCTATCCTCAAGGCCTCAGCTTAAATGCCTCGTTTTGTTTTATTTGTGTGAGGTTAGGTTTTTCATTACATATTCCCGCAATGATCTATACTTTTCATATGCTCATCACAATTATAACTAAATGTGGACTTATTCCCCTGTACTCCAGCTGTGGGCCATGTGTGTAGGCATGGTCTAGATCTGGGGACAAGTCCGTCCAGCTCAGTCCTGCAAACACTCTCGGAGCCACGTGCAAGCCATTGGTCTAGGAAATTATTCTTTAGATTTTAGATTCTCTCTTAGGAATTCCCCCCTCACTCTCAGAACAGCAGCTATTTACTCTAGAGGCAGAAGCATTTAGGAGTGTTTGAGTGACAAGGAGTGTGGGAAGTCTTGGTGTTACGATGTTAAAATGCATAATGAATCAGTGATCTTGAATCCTAGCCAGTCTGGAGAAGACTGACAGATACTTTCATAAAATGTCTCGAATTTTGCGGATTGCATACCTACTTTCTCATCTTTGCTGTGTTCAAAACGCTCAGCTCCCTCACCCCAGAGGAAACATCAGTGCCGCTAGCAGCCCCAGTCTTCTCACTGAGGCAGAGGAAAGAACTAAGGTTCCATTATTCCCTGAACTTGGTAACTTTCAGTAGAGCTGTCTGTTAACTGCAACCACAAACGCAGTGAGGGAACTGCATTTTAGGAAGTCTATATGTTAATACATATTTTTCCTATCATGTTCTCTGTGTTACTCAGTGGGATTCCACCACTGTGGAGTAGAGGAAGAGTGGAGGAACGACTGAACTGGGATGTGCTATCTCAGCTCCACCAGCTACTGGCTGTCTGAGTGTCATCAGCTATTTTTCTGTTGCCTAATCTATAAAATGAGGATAATAGTAGTTCCTATTTCATAGGGTTATTCTGGAAATTAGAATGAATACATTAATACTTGGAATAGTTCCTAGCAAGTGCCCTGTACATGCTATTGTCAGGCAAGTGATCACAGAACTGCAAGGGGGTTTCACATCAATGTTCTAATTTATCTCAGCCACAGAATAAAAATTATTCTTTTAATGTAAATCACAATGTACACTAACATTTCTTAGCTATTTATCAAAACATTAAGAGAACTCAAGGGTGATATTTAAAGTAACAGAACCCATTTTAGGGCAGACCTTCACAATGCTTATAGTATGGCAAACACTGTGCTTTCAAATATTAACTCCCGTCATTCTCACAGTCACACTGTGAAGGAGGCATTGTTATTACTCCCATTTTCCATGTGAGGAAGCCATTTTTTAGAGAAGCTTGGTGGCTTTCCCAGGGTCACTCCAGTAGTGTCTGAGGTAGACAGAATACTGAGAATATTGAGAGGCAGCGTAGCAGAGTGCTCCTGAGGACGGACACATGTCCCCTAACCTGGGTCTGCAGCCCTAGCGTTGCCACTGATTCGGGAAGGTAACTCTCTGAATGAGGAGAAGGATATCAACACTTCTGGGATTAGCCTTATTGAAATAGTTTCTTTTAAAAAAGTTATCCCCATTTAATGAGGAAACCAGAGCAAGGAGCTGGGGACATGAGTACATGGGCAAACATCCTCAGTGGCAGTAAAATGTGATGTCAAGACTCTGAGAGTGGGCACCACACACGGGGCAGCTGGAGGGGGTAAAGGTAGTTGAAAGCCTTACCTTTATGTCACACCTGTCACTAACTTTAATTCTGATGAACCACTTCTGAAAGATCTACAGCCACCATGAAGGTGCCATATGTTAGATATACTCAGTATCTCTGCTAGTTATAAGTGGCTGGCTAATGATATTTACACCATAAATATAGCCTGGGTACAATAATTAAAGAGAACTAAGGTTAGAACATATGGATACATTCTGTTGCCTGAATCTTAAATATTTTGTTAATCGCAATCTGTATTTCAAGACATGGAATCTATCAGAGAAATACCTCAGGCAATATAAAAAATAAAAAAGAACTATAAACCCTGAAAAGATTGGTGAAGGAAGTTAATTCTGTAATCCAGGTTCTGCCTCTTGAATGATCATCTTGAATTTTTAGGAACAATATTCATCAATGTAGTTGAGTATCTCTGATTAGTGTATGATTACAGACTTTCCATTTAATTTTACTTATAAAGGCAGTTTAGATTTCAAGGTAATGGGGAACAATTCAAAAGTACATATTGCAAATATTTTAAATTGATATGTGCGCTATCTAGCTTATTTGGTTTATGATAGGGAAAACAGAAATAAGATAAGAAGTGGAAAATTGAATTTTGAGTTCTATAACACCACAGATATAAACTGCAGTGAGGTTGCTGGCTTTCTGTGTGAGAGAACCGGGAGAGTTACCGATAGCCAGCTTACTGCACAGTGGAGAAAGAAGTACAGGTACTAGTTCATGTCTTCTTCCCGATGGAGAGCCCGTAGCTAAGGGAAAAGCAGCGAGGAGGTGATGGTAGTCAGCTTACAGTGGGCTGGGGAAGGCTTATCATTGCGCTCTGGGACCTTTGGAATAAAACTAGTGAAACTTTTAGGTGATTGAGGTAATAGTGACCACATTTACTAAATCCGTACTCTTTGTTGGGAATTTTGTTAACTACATACTTAATACCAATATTTCATTTAATCTGCACAAAAACCATGTAAATTAGATACTTTTAAAAATGTCATTCTGAAGATGAGGAACTACACTTAGAACTTTTAAACTCTTAATCGTAGTTATTTTAAATTTATTACCTGATAATTTCAACATCGGAATCTTTTCTGAGTCAGACTTATTTGATTGCCATATCTCAGTGGATTCTTCTTTCCTTATTTTTTGTGTGTTTGTAATTTTTTTTAAATTAAATTCTGGACATTAACGACAGACAGCACAGTACAAACCTAGGTAAATAGTGCTTCTACATAGAAATGTCTGTCTCTTCCACTGGGCTATTAATGTGGAGACTTGAATCAATTGTGAGTTTAGCTGGTTTGGGCTTTTGTTGTTGCTATGGTTACCATCCTGTAGCACCAGCTTTAAATTCGTCTAGTAATACTTGAGGGTAGGCACAGGGTGCTAGAGTGTTTTTCTTCATGCTTCTTATCCACCCCCAGCTTTTAGCCTTCCCTGCCGCTCTGGCACAGGACAGGGGTCTTTCCATGTCCTTGTTCCTTCCGGTGGGAGACTACCAGTACTTGATCCTTGGTGTCTGTGATCCTGGTATTAGGCAGCAGGGGAATTATCTCTTATTTTGGTTCCCCTGCAAGCCTAGGCAAGCTTTGTGTCATCATTGGGATTTTCTTAGTGAATCTGCCTTGCTTCCCATGGGAGCCACACCCTACTGTGAGTCTTTGTAGATCATGGGTGGGAGAGACTCTCCTGCCCCACCCTTAAAGGTAGTAGACCTATTATGGCTTTCTCTTAGGTAGTTTCCTGTTCCTACTCCAGAGAGAAAGGTCATTATTTTTTATTTTTACCTTTTCTACCTTTATCTTCAAGCGTGCGTGGGAGTGGTGGTTTGTGCTGCCACTTCCCAGACGGTTAAGGCTTTTGTTCCATAGAGAAGACTTTGAACGGGGTTTATGCCTTTTCTATAATGGTGATGTCTCCTTGTCCAAACCTGCACAACTGTGAGAGGGTTTCTCTTGTTTCCCGACATGCCCCCACCCCTTCTCAGAACCCCAGCAGAGGTCTGTGGAGAGGAGCCTGCAAAGAGCGTGACTGCCCCTGGTGTCTGTCTCCTGGGGGTTCTGCACTCTTATGCTAGTCCACACTTAGACTTTATGAATAATTTGTTTAAAAGACAGATAAATTCACCCTGACTGGTATGGCTCAGTGGGTTGGGTATTGTCCCACAAACCAAAAGGTTGCTGGTTCAATACCTGGTCAAGGCACATGCCTGGGTTGTGGGCCAGGTCCCGGGTTGAGGCAGTGAGAGGCAACTGATCCATTTTTCTCTCACATCAATGTTTCTTTCCCTTTCTCCCTCCCTTTCCCTCTCTCTAAAAGTAAATACATAAAATATTTTAAAAATAGATAATTTTTTTAACCACAGCTATGGCACTTCCCATGCACTGCCATTGGGTTTCAGTGTGCTTATCTTCTGTGCATAGAGACACCTGTCTTTCTGTGGATTCTAAACTAATTGAGCCCTTGGTTCTCTGTTAGGTTCAAGAAAAGTTGTAACTTTATAGTTCTCCTGGAATTGTTAGTGTGGGAACAATGCTCTTTCCAACTTTCCATAGCTTAGGCATAAGTGTAACTCCCAGTTAATTCTTAAACTAATAATTGTACAGTTGTCTTAGGATGCATTATTGCAGATGAGAATGATGAACCAAGGATTGAAGAGTGATGTACTGAGTAAATAATTTACTATGTATTCTCAGAAAAAAAAAAAACGAGTATGGGGGAAATAGCACAAGGAAAGGATAGAGAGCATACAGTTTAGTGACACCTCAGACTGCTTGTTCCTTCAGTGAACTCCAGAGCAGAAATTACATTTCAGGGTATATCCTGACTGGAGGCAAAGGAGCTGCGTTTGTGTAGTTTGATAACAGTTGAGCTGGAGCTGCAGGCATCCTTGGGGTGGGACACAGACCACCAAGCCCTTCTGTTTTCTGGTAACAGTTAATTTGCTCTACTGCCCAAAGGCAAGCCCCTGGAGAGGGCAGGTGTGAATCATTTGCAGCAAAGTGTTTAGAGGTTGAGAAATGAACAGCTGCTGCATTAATGTGTTGCTTTAACAGTACTAATGATTTCTTATCATATCATGAATGCTCTTTTAATAATTTTTGTTTTGGTTACTTATTGATGGGACATCTCCTTTGTCTTTTATTTTCAACTTTTCTAATATGTTTGTTTCAGTTGGTGTTTCTTGTAACAACCACCTGACTGCTGTTCATTTCCTCCAACTTTATAATTTTTATCATATAGTGAGTTAAAAATATATTCGCTGTGACAGTAGATACATTTTAATTCAGTTTTACCATTTGCATTTAGTATTTCTGTTCATCATCATTTTTGTATATTTCCTTCTTGTTTTCAGGCTTTTATTGGCCTCTATAGGTTATAGCTCTATTTTTAGAATTTTTAATTATTAACATGCATTGTAAACTATTTTTTCTGCCAAATTGAGAGGTAAAAACAAATTTTTATCTTCACTTGAGGACATTTTTTTCATTGTTTTTACAGAGAGAGGAAGGGAGGTAGAGAAAGAGAAAGAGACAGAGAAACATCGATTGCTTGCCTTCTTATACATGCCCTGACCAGGAATTGAACCACCAACCTTTGGGTCTATGTGACAATGAGCCATCCAATTGAGCTACACCAACCAGGACTGCTAAATTGAGACTTTTTAAAGTTTCATCCTCTTAATAAACACAAGGACCTGAATTATTAAGTATTTATATAACCTATGTATGTTTTATGCATTATCTTAAAGTTCAGAGAAAAAATTATCATGAAACTTACATTTTCATGGGAATAGCAAAGTTTAGTTATTTTGTTGTTATTCATTAAATTCAGTGATATGTTTTATCGATTTCTGTGCACACTGATGTTTGTCTTTCCTATAGATTCACTATATAAAAATTAAACTTGTACTACTTGTTAATTTGTTCATATTGTTTTAGTGGTAAACTCTTAACATTTGTGTGTCTGAAATATTTCTTCTTTTTAAACTCTTGAAAGATAGTTTAGTTGGATATAAAATCCTAAACTGACTTGTTTTGCTTCTATACTTTGAAGAGATTACTTCCTTATTTTTTACACCTATTGCATCAATGAAAAGAGTGTTGGTTTGCTGTCTTTCAGATGCTTTTAAATACATTCTCTTTATTACTTATGTAATGTAGTCTCACTGTTGCATGCTCTAGGTTTAGGTTTGTTTATTTATCTCCCTATCAGTCAGATGCCTGGTGAATCACATTCTCCTGATTCCACACCCTTTGCAACATGATTTTTCTACTCATTCTATTAAGAAGTAGTGTCATACCCCTGCATTTTTAATCTGGCCTGGCTTTGAGACTTGCATTGACTCACAGGATATGGCAACCATGACCTTGTGAGAGTTCCCATGCTGGGCCTCAGGAGATCTTGAACTTCTGTATTCTCTGTCATTGCATGAATCCGTTATCATGTAAAGAAGCTGATTCTGGGCTCTCAAGGATGAGAGACTACATAAATGACAAACAGAAAGCTACAGTCAACATCCAACACCAGCTACCCCATATAAAATTGAGATCAGCTGGCAAGATCCACCCCAATTAAGCTTCAGAGGACTGAAACCACATATGAGCGATCTCATGCAAGATGAACATAAGGACTGTCTAACTGAGCCCAAACTAAACAAATAGATGTTGTTTTAAGCCACTAAATTTTGGAGTCGTTTGTTATAAAGAAAGGTATAAATGATATAAAAATGGTGCTGATAAATCAAATGCTGTCATAACAAAAGCATAAAAGCTGGGCATTGGCTTTGGGACTTTATGGTGGATGGAGGCTGTAAGTGAAGAAACTGCAAGTACTAAATAGGAAAACAGTGAGAAATTGCTCTTAGTGTCTGGGAATATGGAGATCAATGGCTCAAAACTATTGGCAAAACTTAAGCCTTCAAAAGTTATAAAGAAAAAATGTGCCACTATTCTAATAGTCTACTAGATGTTTAATTGCAATGACTCTTTTTCCCCCCAAATTCCGAGTGGATTCTTTTAATATCCACCTGTACTTATTTCATATACATTTCCTCCTTAATTTTTTAATCAATATTATATCTTAACTTACCATTCAAAGCATCTTAAAATATTTATGTTAAAATACTTATCAAATACTTTTATGAATTGACTGTATTAGAAGTGAATTTATGTTCTAGTTGTTGATTTTTGTTTGCTTTTTTATTGATTGTGCATCTTCAAGCAATTCAGTGATGTGGAATCTGGCCAGTGGTGTCCACGGTGTTGTGGACGTGATGAACACATTCACACAGACTGCAGAAGTCCTGTGGAGGAAAAGGGAGAGTGTGGCCACTCTCTGAGTAGAGAGTGCCCTGACCCCTGCTTGGACAGGCTTTAATTGCTTTCTGGGAGCATTACATCAAGGAAGGTTCTCATTCACTATGCACAGGTTTGCTTTAGGTGATTACCTTTTACAGATGACAAAGAAAAGGATGTTGCAAATGTAAGGGAATGATAAAAGTGATTGATCTGGTTACACTCTTTCCTTGGGGTGGTTTAGCACAGACTTTAGGAAGTTACTTCAAAGATATGCATTAAACATTTGCTGTCTTAACTCATAGTGAGGGAGTTTTTGCAAAAGCAAGGCTCAAAGCAGCATAGATACAATGCAGGCCTGGTCCCCCATGGGAAAGTCGATCTGTGGGCCTGGCTCCTGTGTGCATGCAGCCTTACGTCTGTCAGTTTCCCAAACCAGGGCTGAGCTATATTTGCCATTGCTGTGTGGATTGGTTCCCTATAATTCAGAATTTGGGTTTGCAGGTTCACTTTGATTGGAAAGGATTCTCTCTCTGTATGTCCCTCTCCCTCCCTCCCTCCCTTACCCCCTCCCTCCCTCCTTCCTCCCTTCCTCCCTCTGTTTCTCTCTCTCTGTGTCTCCCTTCTATCTCTGTGTCTCTCCCCTCTACCTTCTGCTTCTTCCTATATGATTTTCTGTTAAACCATGTTCTATAAGAACCAGCATCTAGAAGCAGGTCTATCATTTTGGTTTTCCACCATGTGAATATTGTGGGCCCAGCTTGTTACAGAGCCAGACATAGTTTATTTCTTATTTATGAGGCTGTGTTTATATTCTGTCTCTTCAGCCCACATGTTCTTATGAGCCCTACCACAAATGGACATCAGCAGCAGTTGTTGGCGTCTTTTTGTAAGCAATGAGTAAGTTAGACCTCAAGCTTATGAAGGACTCTCTTGGTCCCTACATCTCCCCTCTGTAAATAAATTTGGGTCTACCACTGCCTTCTCCCAAACCTGAGAGTTCACAAGCCTTTGGCTGCATCCTCCTCACTGCTTTGTGTTTATTTTTAATTTCCAAGTTACAAAAAGTTTATATTTTACTAGAGTATTATTTGTTCTTTTGACTTTCTCTTTTTTCATATCTTATTTATTGCTACTATATGTATGTAGTTAAGTAGATACAAGACAGTGAATTTCCTACACCTATTTTTCCCCGTTTGTTCTTAGCATTTTCCTAAATTTAGAAAGAAGAAAATACTTGTTGCTCAAATGTACAACCATGATTTAAATTTGAGCTGAAATTTTATCACAGAATCAAACCTTTTGTCTCTTCAGTGATGTTACATCAAAATACATTCACTGCTCTAGTGGACAAAACTTACAAAGGTTTAAGAGTTATTTTAAAATATTTCAAAATAGGTTGCATAATATTACACTTATCCTTCTGAGGGGTACCTTTATTTCGCACAAAGCATCATATAGTACCTCATTTGTCGGTGTGCCTGCGGTGGGAAGCCCTCAGAAGCACAGGGAGCCGTCGTGTCTAGGGCCTAGGAAGTGGAAGTGTGCTAGTCAGAAGATTAACATCCACCCAGCACAATCTTTCCCAGCACAATCTCATCTCAGGACTTGGAATCAGTCTAGCCTGGAGGCTGTACTGTACTTATGCGAAAAGGGCCATCATATGTCAGTATAATTATATGGTTATAATATTTTATATGACTTTTTTTTTAAAAGAAACTGAACAGAAAAGACTATATATAAGAACAAAAAACAGCAGAGCAATGTAAAGATTGCTCATCACAGGAGGGAAACTAGTTATCTTTTTCAGTTTATCATTTGTTACTGTACTCTTGTGAGTGGACTGACTTTTGATGGTATCATTGTGGCAAGAGAGAAGGTAGCTCTTTTCATGGTTGCCAGGTGCTGCAGGAAGACAAGGAGGCACCTGAGTCCAAAGGAGCGGGAGGAAAGTTTGGGGATGATGGAAACTTTCTATATCTAGATCACATTAGTGGTGGTATAGCTTATCAAGTATATTCTTCAAAAGGGACAGTTGTACTGTCTTAAATTATACCTTAACAAGCCTGCCTTAAAATACTTTTTAAGTTAGATTTACATAGGAGGAACCAGAATTCTGTAATACAGTTAGTTTCCCTGGTACAGTTGTGCCAGGTTCTCAAGTAATCCAAAAAGTATTGCTGCCCTGGAAGAGCTTACAATCCAGTAAAAAAGACAATATTAATATACATGAAACAATCAATACATTCATTAATAAATATTCGAGCATTTCTATATCCCTGTACTACTCTGTGAGGTGGGTTATATAAATCAAGACCAATAATAGCCACCTATTTTTGTTAGGAATACACACATATTTACACATACATGTACATGTTACATGTATATGCATTTTAGCATGTGTATAGGTATTCACTTGCTAGGGTTGCCACACAAAATGCTTCACACTGGGTGGCTTAAACAACAGAAATTTATTTTCTCCTAGTTCTAGAGGACTTGTTGTAGAAGTCCAAGATCAAGGTGCTGTAACATAAGAGGAGGATCTGTTCTAGGCTTCTCTCCTTGGCCCACAGGCAGCTTCCTCTTCCTGTCCCTCAGCAGGTCATCCGTCTGTGTGCATACGCCCCTGGGTCTTTTGGTTTCCAATTTCCTCCTCTTACTAGGACACCAGTCAGATTGGACTGGGCCACCCTAACAGCCTCGCTTTAATTTAATTTGCTCATTAAATGTTCTGTCTCCAAATACAATCATGTCCTGAGGTACTGAGGGTTAGGACTTAAACATATGAGCTTTGAGTGGGGACAGGTGGGGCTGTAACAATAACTATAAAGCTTGTTTTCCTCATGATAATGAAATGAGAGAGACGTTATTATAAATATCTCACAGATGAGGTGACTGAGGCTTGGAGAGATTAAGAAAAAATACTCAATGATAATACCTATAATTTAATTGTTAAACAAAATACATACTTTATTCTGATTCATAACTCTATTCTCCCTTCTGTCACTATTTTCCTTAACCACAACACCTAATCTGAAAGTTTACTTTAAAATTATACATATAATTAACCAAGGTCAGTTGTATATTCAGAAGGGAAGCAAGGGTTAAGGTAACAGGGTATTATAGTAAAATCAACAGGAGAGCCCAACAATGCAGCTTGTTGTTATTTGATGTGTTCTAGGAAGCAGTTCTTTAAAATGTTTCACACATAATATAACTTGATGGTATCATAGGTGATTTCAAACCAGTGGCCAGAACATAATGTTATATGGGCAAATTCCACATGGGATATTGCTCTATTAACTCAAATTAATTAAATGAGTATCTTGACATTTGAGGAAAACAAAAAACATAAAGCCAAATATGCTATCATTCGCCTCCTTGGCTCTGTCTCAGGCAGTCCCAATTAGAATCAAAGCTCTGTCTGCTACACACTATTTGGGCAATCTGTTAACATCTCTAAAGCTTAGTTTCTTAATCATAGAATATGAGATAATATTAGTTCCCGTATGTAGTGGCTGAGAAGATGAAATGCTTTCTGATGTATGAAAGCACCTAATTCATTTTACAGAACTTGCCATGTGAGACTTTAATATTAGTTGTCATTATGGTTCCATCACCCTTATTCCCTTGGTCATCACCACACCCTCTTCACTATTTGTAGAAGGAGTATTTTGTAAACCCTCTACACTTAAACTTGTAGGACTCTCCCAGAAGATACAATGGCATTTATTTAAAATTAGATGGTAGTATGAACTGTAAAGGATTACATCTAAAAAGAGAATCTATCAATATATGAGAATATAAATAGTGAAGTTATATATCACTTAGAAAAATGTAAAGCTATTGAGAGATTGGGAACATCAAATCATTACTAAGAGGAGGTTAGAGGCGTATAGTAAATATGTACAATATTTACATATTAATATATTTAAATTTATATGAAGGCTAACTTTTATTTTAATGGATATGTCTAACCCAATTCATATGGCATTTCAATGAAAGCAAAGACTCAAAATCCTGAATTTTTTAAAGGTAAATTTGAAGCTAAAAATACATAAAAATGTAAATTCAATAAATATGTACAATATCTGTGCTAAATGCTATGAAATAAAAAAGATAGCCTGAATATAGTTTCTCATCTACAATGTAAAAAGAAGTAATAAGGAACCCCATTGGGAATAATCGTTAACATTTTAAGTACAAATCACATTATACCTTAAAAAAAGAAAAACAAATTCATCAAAGGTAGATGCTATTATTCCTGAGTCATTAATGAGGGAAATTGCCTTAGGTGTGTCAAATGCTCTGCCCGAAGGTCTATATCTATATGTAGCAGGAGTTGGACTCAAACCCTAGATTCAAATCTGCTTCTAAGACCACTATTCTCACCACTTGGATCTAAAGATTAGGTCAGGGCTTCTTGAATACAAGCATTTAGCTGAGAGTTTGACAAAAGTATATGGGTTTTTTTGCTATTATGGGAACTCCAGCAACCCCACACTCTCCTTTTTGGTTTTGATGGTCTCGGCAATAACAAAAACATTTTGTGCTCACATAGACGTGGATAGCAACATGTGCATCCATAAAGCACGGCATAAATAATTTTTCCACAGTTTTTATTGATGACAAATCTGATTTCATCCTTCAAGTTATTTTTCTGATTTCCAAGAACTTCCTGATATAATGAGATGCAGAAAACTGGATTTACATTGCAGGAAATTACTTGCCTAAGATGAAATTTTAGTCCCCCAAGTTTCTGTACAAAAACATAGATTGTTAAATTGAATTTCAGGGTCCTTTAAAGATGATCACATTGGTAAGTACTTTCTCCCTGCAGTTGGAAATCCACATCTGGGTAAGGCCAGCTTAAGTCGTATGTGGATTTTTGCTGAGCAGGTGGATGGTATCTCTCACCCATGTATTGTTCAAGGGTCAGCGGTAGTTGAAAAGTGGTTTTAGTGATAAAATGCAGTTAGGAGGTAACATTAGCAAATAAAGGCTATCAAGAAAATGTATCATGTTTGTACTGCCCAAGATAGGCTTTGGGAAACAGAATTTCCTAACTGAGCTTTTCACATTGTTTGTGCTTTGCTCTAGAATACTCAGTAAAGTGTACTTTGGCTATGTAATCATGACTAATGGATGCAAGAGCTGAGTGAGTTCATTACCGAGTACTCTTATTATTAGCAAGCCAAGTACTTGGGGTTGCAGCTTGCATTCTTTTGGAGGAGGTATTTTAAATCTCAGTGGACTGTTAGCTTGTTCTTATAACAACAGATTGAAATCCTTGCTCTCCAATTAGATCATCACTAATTGATTTGACATTTTGTTTATTACCTGCCTCATATGGATGGATTTTATTCTAAATTGGCCCCAAAACTAGGATAGGAAGAAAGCATATCATCCATTGGACACAAAACCCCAATGCATTACTACCAAATGGTAACTAGGTTTCTGAATGATCAAAAGAACCAACACTCTCCTTTTATTCACCTGCTGTAAATTTGTGGTGCCCTTCACTGGGCATCAGATCACTTCTGGATTCAGTCTTCTCATGATATTAATTGTTGGGCTATGGTAACCTGTGGAATGATAAAGCAGCAAAATATGTACAAATATAAAGCAAACAAAATAAATGAACAGCAATTGAAATATAACCTGATGGTTTGAAATTGTATGGTCTTTAAAAATTGACTCTTTTCACTTCCCAATTTGGACAACAGAGTCTTGGGAGGATTAAGTAAGGACCTACATGGAAAGTGCCCAGCATCAAGCCTGAGGCAGAGTGGGTATGGGGTTTATTAATTCCTGTTCCTTCCTTTCCTCATCTCTTATCTGCTTTTTTGCCTTCCACAAAGGGTAACTCAACAGCCAAATAAATGGCTTTCTCATGAAACTGAGACCAATACCACTACACCCAGAACTGAGCTAGCCATACAAAACCTCAAAATCTTTATGGGGAAAGTTATATTTATTAGTGTCAAAGAAGGATGCAATCCTACTTGCAATCCCACATGCAACCTCTTGAACATGTACGAGTTAGATGACAACTATTCAGCTATCCTAAGTTATGAGACAGACACATAATTTTCATTCATTTGTAAAGCTGGCATCAATAATATTTATCCAACTAGTATTTTATTTTCTATCTGAACAACTCTAGAGACTCCCACCCTTAGGGAAGACAGTGTCAGTAAAATCTGTGGAAGTCACATCTCTGTACTGCTTTACTGTGGACCTCAGGTGAGGGAGTTTTCACACTGTGTGATGCTCTATAAAACACTAAGCTAAAGAGGAACTTCACAAAACTGTAGTTGTAAATCACTCAGAACTCTACATTCTTATCTAAATGTAGCATTCTTCAGAGGCAACTACAATGATATATTTATATGTGAATTTCCAGAGGTGTCTTTTGGGCCTCATAACTCACAAAATATGACTCAGTTACTTCCCTGAGGACTTTCCATCTGAGTTAAAATGAAATCATTGAGACGTAAAAAATATAAGTAGGGAGTTGTCAAATAACACCTCCTGAGGTCCTCACAATGATCATTTTTTCTAGGAAAATGCCCCCGAGCATCTGTGAAATCTTTTCAAATGTAATCTTATTTTTCAAGTTAGAAGCATTAGAAGAGCAATATAAATTCACAGTAAATGCATATAGGGATACTATTTTAGCAGTGAATAACTATCAAGACATATTTCTTATTCTTTATTATAAGAATATGTTGATATTACATATTGATTCAATTTGAAATGATTCAACTTAAAATAATTCAACACTTTGCAAAAACCAACTAGTTGAGTTGACACTAAGGTGTTTGGGAAATAAAAAGATAATTGAAAATGGCCCTTTCTTGTCTCAGCTTATAGTTCAAAGTGAGAGACAGACATAAACAACACATTGCACAAGTGTAAATGCTTGGAGTTAAACGTGCCTTGTAATATGTGTCAGAAGAAAATGATCAATCCTGCTATTGAGATCTGGGAAGGCTATATATACTAGGAAATTTTTACTAGAGGACATTCAAGGCAGTATGTTTTTGAACAGACAGAAGAGCATCAGAGTATATTCAGATAATGAAATGTCAATACAGCAAAAATACTGAACCCCTGGGGAGAACAGCAGGAGTTAGGACTAAGAAACACAGCTGGTGCTAAGACTGGACTTTAGGTAGGCTAGAATACAAAGGGCCTTGAATGAAGAAGTTCAGTGATTCGTCAGAAAGAACTGTACAGAGAACCAAGATGATCAGACATTCCAAAAAGTCTTCTCCAGGGATGCTGTGAAATATGGTTGAGCTGGGGTGTGATTTATAGGCAGGATTGGAGGCAATTTTAGTAGCCTAGGCAAGCACTCCTCAGACTTTTTAAAATGTGTATTCATATCAAAGAGAAACTTTTTCCTACACTTTCAAATATATATAAGTGTGTATGTATATATGTATATATGGTATATATATAACCAACTTCTTATATGCATTATAAAATCATTCACAAACATAGAATAAAAAATAAAATGAGAAAAAAATGAAGTAGAAATAGAAGTACTACTACTATTCTCTATGGTAATCCCAAGGATTGTCTGATAGCCCATTGGAGGCAAGAAGACACTAAGCTGGTGAAACTTAGAAACAGTCAAGTAGAAATAAGGTAACGTATGCAGTTGTAATCACTCCTTAACTCTTTGCATACAGAGAAGATCTAGGTCAGCCTGCTTCTAATTCCTGGGCAGTTGACTGTTTTTTTATCTTAGATGATTCTTAGATTAAAGTAAAAGAAGTTCCCTATCTTTAATTAGTACAGCTCCTGCTGATTTGGCATGGAAATCTTCAGAATCTCTTCAGAAATAAAATAACTTTTGCTAGAACTGTGTTCAAAGACAAAAGGGAGTAGAGAGTTTTCTGGCTGGATGTCATCCCCAATGATGTTTAAATATGACAACATGAGATTAAATACCTGTAGCCTTAGCTATTCTCTTGAGTAAACTTACCTGGCCGGATGTGATTGAAAGGTAAAAGAAGACTTTCTTTGGTTTATGCAAAGTTGCTTCCTTGGATATGAATGGCTGTTAGGTCAGCAAGAATGGGCAACGTGTCAGAGCAGTGGGAAACTTCTTTTAATTTCGCCACTGGTGCAACTCTGTGAAGAGTGTATGGAAGGATATATTGAGTTTTTATGTTTTCCAGAGAATCAAAGATAAATTGAGCAAAGTTAAAAATAAATTTAAGCCTTGTCTGATGTGGCTCAGTTGGTTGGAACATTGTTTCCTAAACTGAAAGGCTGTGGGTTCAATCCACAATCAGAGCATATCCCTATGGTTGCAGGTTCAATCCCCTTGGTTAAGGTGCCTCTGAGAAGCAACTGATTGATCTTTCTCCGTCTCTCTCCACTCCCTTCTCTCCCCCCGACCCCCTTTTCCACTTTAAAAGTAATGTAAATATGTCTGTGAGTGAGGGGAAAAAATAATAAGTTTAAAAAAGTTATCCCCCATGGTTAAATAGAAACAAGAACAGGAGTGAATTCAATGAAGTAGAGGCACATCATCGAAATAAGCATTCTCATTTATGTGCTTTCAACAGTTTCCCAACCCTTCCCTAATTTATGTGACTTCTCTGTGGGTAACCTCCAGTTAGAATCAGCAGGTGCAATTCACCAACACACCTTAAATTTCCTGCATGTTCCCCTTAAAACACTTAATTCATGCTACCTAAAGTATTCAATGGTGAATGTATATAAGACAATTATTTTAGATCTTTGATGCTTTTCTCTTCCAGGCACATAAAATGTACAACTCTGTCTTACCAACTCAAATAATTGCTTTTTATTACAAATTTTCTCAGGAAATTTTTAGTCCAAATATTTTTCAGGGGTATATCTCATTCTTGGGAGAAATATTTGGTACAAATTGATTAGTTTCACTGCTTATTTCTATCTAAGAACTCTTATATGCATAAACCAGAATAAATAAAGTATGTTGATAAAAACATATAAATATTGTTAAAATCTTAACTAGAAAATACCTGTTTGACAAAGACATTGTAAACCATATCATAAGGTCAGAAGGTTAAGAAGTTAAGCACTTGGTGAAGTGGGAGAGAAAATATCACGATAAAAATCTTCAGTTGTAAAATCTGACTTTATTCACTGAGAGTGGTAACAACACATAAATTAAAGAATAAAATGTAGGGGAAGCAGACCAAAGGGGTGCTGCTGGTTTGGTGAATGATGAGCAATCTAACCTCGGGAGCCTTCTCCAGGAATCTCTTCAGTGCGTTTCCCTGTATTAATCCAGCACTTTGGCGCTCCTTACTAGCCATGGTACTTACTGTTTGGCCAATCAGGGGAGATAAAAAAAAGTGGATTTTTGCAGTGAGGAAAAATGTCTGTTGGAGCGACGGAGCCATGGAGTAAAGAAGAACTGCATAACTTGTCCCATGATGAAATACTAATGTCTGGCTTCTCGTCCCAGAGAGAAATGGTGCGGTGGCTGTACACGATGCACTTGAGTGGTGTGTGTGTGTGTGTGTGTGTGTGTGTGTGTGTGTGCGCGCGCGCGCGCGTATGCACTGTTAGGCTTGAAGAACTGGATTATGAGTGAGTTCGGAGTGGAGCCAGGGAAATCACGGAAGGCTGTGTTCTAAGTGAAAAAATACCTCTTTGAGATAAGTAGTTTATACAAGTATATGTTTCAAGAAGAATATACTGAGAAATGCTCTATCAATTGGGATAAATATGAAACTATTAATTTCATTGGCAAAGAGAACATACCAAAGGCTTACTAGGAAAACCAGCATTTTGCAATTTTAAAGCTGAAGCAAAAGAATTGTACTCAATAGCAGCTATTTTCCAAAGTGTAATGAAAAGTCCTGTACAGTGTGCCTTCTATAGTTTCTGCAATCTCAGCTGACACAATTTCTTTCAGTGATGCAGAAACAATATGAAGATGGTAAGTGCTTTTACGAATATGGTTTTCTGACTCTAAAGTATTTACTTAACATAGGACAAAACAAAAGGAGAATTCAGTTCACATTAATGTTTACTCCCTCTGCCAAAGATATAAGCCAAAAACATACCTCTCTCATAATAGGAAAAAAAGGAAATCGCAAGTTATATACAATTCTAAATCAATGAGATATGACACCGTGACACTACTGTCTGCTTTTTCTCTCTTCCCTTTCTAGCTACTTATTCTTCCCTTTCAATGCTTCTCATTGGGGTCATGGTCTTTTCCACACCTAATGCTTTGTGTGATATGTTCCTCAAGGTTCCATTCAGAGCTCTTCCCTGTCTACACCCTAGACTTGATTTGCATCATCCACATCAGTGAGCCACCATGCATCCTGACTTCCAATCTTGTATTGATCTGTAGCTCAGCTTTCCTCTTTAAACGTCACACCAGTACTGCTGACTACATAGCTTTCATCTTTCCCTGGACATCCCACACATGCCACATATCTCAAACAAAATTCATTACACCCCCAGGACTGTTTCTCCTTATATACTCTGTACTTTTATCAGTGGTCCTGCCATTGATCCAGATGCCTGTGCTATGAACAGAGTATTTATTTTACTCTTCTTCCTCCATCCTAGTTTTTTACATATGATTCATTACTAACTTTAGTTGACTCTGCTTCTTTAACCTCTCCTGTACCTTTTCCTGCTCCGGTACTCCTGCTTTTTTTTTTTTTTTTTTTTGCTTTAGTTCAGACATTTTCCATCTATGACAGGTATTACAGGAAAAAAGAAAAATTAGACATGGTCTTATTTATAAGAACACCCTCATAGAGTTCACAGAATGCAGAATGGAAAAACAAACTACACTGTAAATAGAATACTTTGAGAGGCAGAGGAACCCTCACTGTTATTTTTGTAATTCTGCTCTGTTTGTCATTATTTCGACTTGAATGTCTCAAAAGAATCTCAAACTCGCTGTGACCATTATGAAAGATATTACCATCTGTCATGTAGTCAGAGCCAGAAAACTGGAATTCTAAACCCCCCTCTTTTTTTACTGTCATATGCTATCAAATACCAAATGCCGTCAATATTATCTCTTATGTATAACACAAATGTTTGTTTTTTTCCTTCTGTGCTATCACCATTATGTTAGAAAGCTGTCATTATCTCTAGCCTGAACAATTACAACATAGCTTTATCTGTCTCTCTGTTCAATGCAATCTGCTGTCAACTTGGTAGAAAGAATTATCTTATAAAAATGCTTTTATAGGGACATCTGGGTTTGAGTTATGACAGAGTGGCTGGTGTCAGTATGGTTCTCTAATTATAAACAACTCTAAAAATTATTCAGAATGTAAGAAGCAGCTAATTAAAGGGATTAGATAAACCCAGCAAATGGCTTGGAAACTAGAGAAAGGGGAAGCGGGCTTTCTTCCTGCAGGTCAAATGGCAGTGTGGGCCGAGCAGAGGGCGCTGGTGTCAGTGGTAGAGAGACATTGAATTTGGGGCTGCTGGGATTGGCAGGTCAGAGCGCTGGAAGTAGGGAGATGGAAAATACTTTATAAATCTTCTTAGGGATTTAACTCCTGCCATTTTTCAACTCCTTTCAACTAACCTGGTATCATAACTTGGATAAAACACACTTAACAGTGTTCCATGGTCTTTTGGCTGGTGCTGGAAGGAGAAGCTAGTGGATTCTTTAAAATTGTATTTTTTAACTACTGTACCTCCATGATCTCCCACTCAATTTCCTCCATTATTGATAACTTGCCACGGGGTGGTATATTTCTCATAACTGATGAACTAATATCAATACATTATTATTAACTGAAGCCCATAGTTTACATTGGGGTTCCCCTTTTTGTTGTACAGTTCTATGATTTTTGACAAAAGCATAATATATATGCCATAAGAGTATCAAAAAATAATTTTATACATTTGTCCTTTCCAAAATATCATATAGTTGGAATCATACTTTATGCATCCTTTTCAGAATGACTTTGTTCACTTAGCAATACATTTTTAAAATTCTGTCTTTTTGTTTATTTCTTCATATCACTGAATAATATCTGATTGTATAGATTTGCCAAGATTTGTTTATTCATTCACTTACCAAAGGGTTTCTCACTTACTTCCAGTTTAAGTTAATTATGAATAAAGCTGCTGTAAACGTTTATATAGGCTTCTGTGTAGGCATAAGTTTTCAGCTCATTTTGTTCGGTCCCTGGGAGAGGGACTGCTAGTTCCTATGGTAAGACTATGTTTAGCTTTGTAAGAGACTGCCAAACTACCTTACAAAGTGACGTACAAAGTGAAATGCAAAGTGACATTTTGCATTCTCACCAGCTTCTCTTCCTGTTGTTCCACATACCTGGCAGCACTGGGTTTTATTTTTTGTTTGTTTGATTGTCTGGCTGGCTTTAGCTCTTGTAACAGGTATGCAATGGCTTTTCAGTTTTTTTGTTGCTTTAAATTGTGATTCCCTAATGTCAGATTTGTTTTATCATGAAACCAACATTTAATTTCAGTTTTTATGATTTTTTCCATTTTATTCTAATTCTCTAGCTTTTCTTGTCTTTCCTATATTTTATGTTTTATTTGCTTTTCTGTTCCTAGTTTCTTGAAATGAAAGATTTAGTTATTGATTATGGATCTTCCTTCTTAATATAAATATTTAACTCTCTAAATCTCCATTATAGGCACTGATTTTTCCTTCATCCCATATATTTTGATATGTTTTTTTATTCAGTTCAAAATATTTTCTAATTTTCCTTTTGATTTCTTCTTTGACTCATGGTTTTTTAGAAATACATAGTTTAATTTCCAAGTATTTGCTGGCTTCCTTTTTGTTTATGCCTACTTTTGATTTCTAAATTAATTCCATTATGGTTAGAGAACATGCTTTCTATTATTTCAATCCTTTGAAATGCACCAAAATTTGCCTGAAGACCTAGAATAGGGCCTATTTGAATGGTGGGAGCAGCTCCAGTCACCGAGGCATCAGACTCCCACTGTCCGTCCTTAGAGTTCTTTTTGCTATTCCTGTATAAATACTTCTTAAGTTTTTGCTTGGTTTGATCAGTTTTTAAATCCCTGAAATTATTTTTTTAATTTTTGTAGTTTTATATTTATTTTTGGTCAGGAGAGGATTTGCTAGCCTCTTTATCCACCAGAGCCAGTTTTCTACCCATGATGCTATTTCTGTGTGAATAGACAGTATTAACTCAACTTTGCTTCTGTTCATGGGCTGATAATTAGACTGTGATTATTTAATCATATGAACTGGGTTTCAGCATGATTTTATATTGTCAGCTACTGATGCATTCAGGAATTGGATATATCTTCAGGATATTTGTATTTCAGTGTCACTTAGGTTCTTGGCTAGTAAATCATAGTCATAATCATAACCTCAAGATGTGTGGGCTTTTGGTACAATATTATTCTAGAATAACAAATTAGTAACTTGTTTTGTCCCTTGATACCTCTGGGGTAATCTAACTTGAATTAGTTCTTTTACCTGTGTTTTCTCTTTAGGACTTCTGCTACTGACCACACATTAAATGATAAATGCCTTCATTCATTTTTGCTCCACAGTTTGGGAGAAAAACTCCATTTTACAGAACTAGGCTTTGCTCTTCTCAAATGCGTAAGAGCCATTATCTACAATAGCAGTATCCGAAGTACGCACGGAGAAATGCTGGTCCAATAAGGTCTCTGTTAAAACAAGTTACATGTTCAAGCATGTTTGGGAAATACTGCACACTGTACTGTGTTCTCAGGATTTAAAAACTCATGTTAGAACGTTGAAGTCTTTGAGAAGCCCCAGAATTATTAAGCTTGTTTAATCTTATGTTTCTTAATCATAATTCAACATGGGACTTATTTTTCTCTTATTTATGTATACTATAATAAGTTAGTATTGTGTGGAACACATACAATGTGTGACGTTGGAAAGCCCTTTGTGTGACTTTTGTTTATTAATACCCAGTTTCCATAGAGAAGCTCAGAGAGGTAGGGCAGCTTCTCTGAGGTGAAGTGAGTAGTGAGTTTTGGATGCAGCTCTGGTCCAGGCACATGGGGTGCCTTTGGAGCCAGAAATCCCAGATGTCGATCCAGTACTAAGTACAGTGACAAGATTGCAATCCGCAAGAGTGTGACACAGACGTGCCCCTGGCATCATGGTGTACATGCCGGTCAAACACTGCATTTTCATCATTTAAAAGTATATGTATTCTTTGTGAGCATGTTTTTTCTTCCTTGTCTGTATTGCATTATTGATTTGTTTCACATTTAAATGGAAACAGTAAGCAATTGCTTTTGTTAACAAGAGAACATGCCTATTAGAAATCCAATTTAGCTTTGACTAGTTTGATAGGATATTGATAACTTTAAAGGTAAAACACAGCACAACAGAGGATATAGCTTTGCTTTTCCACCCTCTCTAATACATCATTAGGTTTTATTCAAGTATTGTAAAATTGTACAGAGTGAATTTTAGAATTAAACATGTTTCTAGTACTGAGGCAAAATTATATTTTCCAATAAATTAAAAAATATATTGTTATTATATTACAGTTGTCCCAATGTTTTCCCCATTGCCCTTCTCTGCCCTGCCTACCCCCTGCCCCCATTCCCACAGTCTGTCCCCACACCTTTGTCCGTGTCCATGGGTCATGCATACGTGTTTTTTTGGTGCATCCCTTCCCATTCTTTCCATCATTATTGCACTCCTTCCTCCCCTCTTGTTGCTGTCAGTCTGTTCCATGTTTCCATGTCTCTGGTTCTGTTTTACTCACTAGTTTATTTTATTTTCATCAAATAAAATTTTTAATATTAGCCACAAATGATTACTGCTTCTTCTACTCACTGTGGACTCCAATAGGAAGTTCTTGAAAACATCTTTTGTTGTTGAAATGAGAGAGTTTAGATTCACCTCTTCTTTTCTTTGAATAAATGATGCTATAGTACATCAACATCATTATTTTTGAATGACATTCACTGTATTATTATGGTTTCTACATGAAGAGAGTTAAAATAAGGATACAAAATGTTGTCCTACATACTTTAGGTATGTAGATTTAACTTATTTACTCTACAGTGCTTGTTTCAGAGAGCTGATCTAAGGTCCTATTTTAAATATGATTCTAGTTAAATATTTACTGTTTTCACAGTTAATGATATATTAATTTAGTTCTTAAAATATTTAACTTTAAAATTTTTCTTGAGGTTATATGTAAATAGGTAAAATTCAAGGTAAAAAAAGGAACACTGCACACATCCATGCACACATGCACACATCCATGCACACTGCACACATCCGTGCATGCACAAACACACCTATGCATGCATACATGCACATCCATGCATGCATGCGCACATCCATGCACACATGTGCAAATAGGAAGACTGAATCGATAATCTCCTGAACTCCTACTAATCTATATGGTGTCTTTGAGATTAAAACAGGTGTTTTTTCCCAAGAATAGTTAGCTATTAAAAAAGTTGCAATGGAAGTATACATCAATAGTGTGTACACTGTGTACACCACAGTGTAGGTGGTGCCTCCTTAATGTGAAATCTATACATCCATAGCCAGTTGGTGTTACTTATTTTCTACTCCCTCACAACTAAACTTTGCACAGTATTTGGTTGATTTAACTCGCTGCCCACCTTGTTACAGCTTTGCTTTGAGAGTGTTTTCTTACATGAAGTGATTAGTGTTTTACTTTTCAGTGTGGCCAGTCTTTTCTGCGCTGAGTATCAAAAGCCATCAGTCAAATATCTTTTTTTGGGGGGGGTTCACAAACAAAATTCAGAATTCCCTGAATTCTAAACAGTGTCCTAGAAAGAGCAGTATGTAGGACTATAATAAAATTAAAATTTATGGGAAACAAACACAAGAGATCTTAACAGGAAAGATCCAGGTGGTTCTTACTGGATGTGATCCTGCTTTAAGAGACTGTTTCTTTGCTTTGAACAGTTTTTATTTCAATAGATACACAAAAAGCATTTCACTTTGCCAAACAGAATCTAAATATTTCAGAGTTACAAAAATCAGTCCTTTAATCACTAACTTCAGATTAAAAAGAAGAAATAACTTACTATGTTATGTTATTTATTCCAATTATCATGGCTTCTAAATGTATTAAAAATTGTCAGCCATCCATATCAGAAATGAACTATAATTCATAAAACTAACTGTGGATTTTAAGGCCCCTCAGACATATTCAGTTTGACTACACCGTGCGCAGAAGCGGCCTGAAGTTTGATCCCTGTTAGATATCTCTTCCCACAGTCCCGTTTGAAACAGAGAACAGTGGCCTTTAACGCAGTCAATTTTTTTCCACCTAAGCCAATGACCTCCCATGTGTGAGGCAATAAACCAGCAAAAACCACAGTAGGTGCTTGACTGTAATTATGCATGCAAAATGTACCACCACTGTGAAGAAGCCTCTTCAAGTCTCTACGTTAAAAATGTAAAGTTTTCTATTTAAATTCCTTTGAAATTTAAAGTATTATCAAATGCATACAGCTGTCCGGAAATCAATTTAATTTAATTCGACAAATGTTTGTATCAGAAGAGAATTTGAAATGCCATCACTGTGAGGGAACAGCTGAGTTGCACCTCTAATCATCTGCGTTCCCTTAACCAGGCATTACCTTGATTTATGCAAAGTTCCGATAGGATCCCAGACAGTGGGAAACTAGAGGGCAGAAAAGATCAGGGGGAAGGGAGCAAGGGTGAAGGTAGTCTCCCTAGGGATGCAACTCTTGCCCACACTCTTAGTTCTGCAGCTGTCTTGGACATTGACCCAGTGTCTGTGGTTTCCTGCGTTATTAAGCACATTGTATTCTCTGGGGACCTGGTTTCTATCTCACCTGAAAACCTTGTTGTTGCTTGACTGAACCAGCCTTTGCTAGAATTAGAAAAGAGAATATGGTCACACTGTACATAGGGGGCCTTTACCTTGCTCACACCCATGTTTATTAGCAATGCCGATGTTCTGCATTCAGCTTCTCCGCCCATTCCTTAATAGCAGGGGTTTGTTCTCCTTTCTTCTCACTTGCGGTTTTGACTCAATGTACTTGATGCTTACAGCTCTGTGTCCATCCATTCTATTACCTCTCCAGTACTATAAGATGTTTTTTATTTATCTGCATGCAAACATACTCAGTGCTTTTCTTTATTATATAAGAACATTTCCTTGAGCTGATGCTACTCCCTAACTACTGCCCGACTGAAGCTGGACTCTTTAGAAGAGTTGCCTCTGCTTTGTGACACACATTTGCAAACTCCAATTCAGAGTAATTCAGTTTTACTATTTTTATTTGGCTATTTTTTAAACTAAGAAAAAATAGGTTATAATGTAACAAATACCACATGCCAAAAAACAAATCTAACAATTGCTAACTTTTGTTTTCCTTCACTTAATACTTTTCTAGAAAATAAATTATTTTAGATGGATGCTCTTTGTGATTCTCACTGACTTCATTTCTTTTTCTCCTTTATTCTAGTATCAGTGCTTATCCCACTACATGTTTATATTGGTCTCATTCTGTATGCCTGTGTTACTCAACTATACTTGTATAGCATGCATATAAATATATAATTGTTTTATATATTTATAAGATTTACATAAAGAAGATCATACTTTTTATCTATCTTCTTGTATTTTAGTTATTGGTGGCCATTCCCTCTACCACATGGATTTTAGAAGAAGCATATCAATTTCCATGAAAAAATTATCTGAGCATTTCTGATTGGAATTACCTTGAATGTATAGATTAACGTGGAGAAAATTAAAATCTTTGTTAGCTATATTCCTAAGGACTTTATAGAGTTTCCTACTATTTTAAACAGGATATTTTCTAGATTTACATTTGAATGGTTGTTACTCATATATGGGATGCTATTGATTTTTTACAATGACTTAAAATCCAATAATTTTGATGAAAAATATTAGCTCTAATAATCTGTATAGATTTGTAAATTTTCTATATAATTTATCATTCTTAGTATAATTAATGACAGTTTTGTATTTTTGCTTCCAAGCTTTATACTTCTTTATTTTGTGAGTATATTTTGGAGCTCAATTGATTTCTTTAATACTGACGGAGATATTGGTATCTGTTTTGTAGTTAGTTTTGATCACTGCATTATTTTCTAGAAAAAGTGTCATTTCTTCTAATCCTATTAAATTAGTTCAATTTCATTTTTCTAATGTTTGAGATGAGCACTTAGCTTATTGTTAGTTATTTTTCTAACATTTTGCATTTCAGTCTGCACATTTCTCACTGGGTACCTTCTGATTAACCGTACCCTATGAGTTCTGTGACACAGTGCTTTTGTTGTAATGCAGCTTCAAATATTGCAAAGTTTCTATTTAAATTTAGCTTCTGACCCATGAAATCAATATTTATTTTATTTTTGTATATAGGATTCCAACTTTTTTCTTAATTTTTATTTCACAACAATGATTATGAAATGGCATTTATATACCAATTCTTAGCTGTTAAAAACTTCTTTTATGGGTAATTTAATAAATGCTTCATATGTGCTTCTAAATAATCTGTATTTTTTAAAAAAATTTTACTTATTTAATTTTAGAGATGGGAAGGAGAGAAAAAGAAAGAGAGAAACATCAATGTGTGGTTGCCTCTCACGTGGTCCCAAATGGGGACCTGGCCCGCAACCCAGGCATGTGCCCTGACTGGGAATCGAATCTGCGACCCTTTGGTTTGCAAACCGTGCTCAATCCACTGAGCTATGCCAGCCAGGGCTAAATAATCTGTATTCTATATAAGTTGGCTGCAGGATTCTATGTGTTTTCATTAGATCAGGATTCTTATTTGTGCAGTACAGTCTCCTCACTGACTTGGTGATAATTTTGTCAGCTTAATCTGTTAGCTTCTGATAGGAGTGTGTTATAATCCCCAAATCTGACTACTGCTATTTTTTCTATTTTTTTTCTAGTAATTCTAGTTTGCTCTATATATGTGTTAAGACTTTACTGTTAACTGTGAACAAGCTTAAAATTGTTACACCCTTACACAAATTCATCGTTACATTATAAAATAATTGCCCAAAAATATCTCTTCTAGGAAATAGTTTGATTAGATATTAATATTACTATTTTGCTGTTATTTTTAGTATTAATTATTGTGTTTTCCATTTACTTTGCACAGAAATATACTAGTCAATGTATAAAAACTGGCTCTCTTAAACAAAAGCTCTACTCTGCAGCATTTGCATGCTTCCCTGATGTAAATACTCTCCACATGGCAGAGTGTAAACAACCAACATGAAGTAAAAAGTTGAGCTGAAAAGTTTGCATAGCACCTTTGAAAGCTATTGAGAGACTAACCTCACTGTAACACATCAATGAAAATGTATTTCTTTGCTTCTTTTTTTTTTTTCTTTCCTTGTATTGGATTTACCAGATTTTCTTTATTCTCTTTTCTTTTTTCTGTAAGAATGCAAATTGTACATTTTATGTTGTTAGCTTAGTGATGATCCTTGAACTTTTTAACATGCAGATTGATTTAACAAGCTAATCAATATCTCTATATTTCTCTTGAATACTCTAAGGAATCTTAGATTGCTTTAATTCTGATGCCTTGCTCACACTTTCATACCATTGCTGTCTGGTATTTTAGTTCATGCTTTTTAAGTCTCTCCGAATTAATCAAAATATCCTTACTTACGAATTTTAAACTACATTTTCTAGTGCCTGCTTGAGTTGTCATTTTCACGTATATAGTCTAGTGGCTGCTTTCAAATTGTGGTCTGTGGAACACAGATCATACAGGTAGATGTCTTAAGGGTTTCTGATGTGGGTGTGAGAGAGGCCAGATGGGTAGTGTTCCAAGTTTTCATCTCCACTCTATAAACACCTGCATGAGTTCTATTCCAAGCATTATTTTTAAAACAGTTAGGTATAATTAATATATAATAACATCACCAATTTTTATATAGAGTTTTGACAATCATATTGTATATACATACATATAACCACTACCTTATATGGAATCACCATTCAATATCCAAACATGTACATGCTCACGCAGTGCTGAACTTACTGCTTACTGCTTTCCTAAGGCAGGGGAACTATGCTTTCTGGCATTGTGTCTCTGAGCAGATCAGAATGTTCCTCTTATATAGCATGTTTGGGGAGAATGAAATTTGGTGATTAACCTCACCGAAGTTCTGAACCGTGAGTGATTTCACGTCACTTGCAGGTGCCTGGTTATTCGGACAAGGCTGTTGTTGATTGGCTGGTGCTGAGAAGCATGTTTATTGGAATGAGTCTCTCCCTGATGGGCTACTTCTCAGAAATGAAGGGCTTTTGCTATTTTGCCTGGTCTGCATAACCACGTTTACTGAAGTGGATTGTCATTGGTTGATTAAGGAAATTTAAAACTGTCTGTATTGGTTAATTTTTGTGGTGATGAGAAGGCTTTTATTTACTAAGCAAGTTAAAAATGAGTCTTGGTTGCCATTATTAACACAGCAACAGAAGATCAGGCTTTTTCTAAAGTGTAGGATACTTTTTTCACAGTAATCCCTTTCAGCTCTTTCACAGCCAAATAGAGCAAAGACCAGCATGGATTGCTCCAATTGTCACTACTCTTGATGCCTCTAGAGAATGAGGTCTATTTGCAGACCACCTCTAAGGGGAGGTTTTGTTGTAGGGGCATGATTTTTGGTTTGCTTTTCAAATAGCACAGGTGCAGTCTGCTTTAGTCTTTGAGCTTTCTGTTGAATCATTTGTCAGGACAGAGATTGCATAGAAGCACTTAAGTTTATGGACAACAGGTATCAACTGGGAGCAAAACAAAAATAACTATAGGGTGAAAAGACACTATAAAATCAACACAAAGTTTTCCAGGCTTGACCGGAAATGAAGATTTCAAGGACTTCCTGAGGCCAGGCTGACTTTCTTTTGCACTTAGATATACTTGATTCACTTCATGAATCACGTTAATTCAGCTACAACAAGATATGTTAACAATGGCACAGATTTTCCCTAAGTAAAAGAAAAACTTATGTTATCCAATTATTTGTGTAAAGAATTTAAAGTTATTCTTGCGTTATATTACCTATTATGATAGTCAGATTACAGACAAAACTTTTTGCCTATCTTGAGTTGCCCAACTTCTCCGTGGTCTGTTCCACTAATTTTGGGGTTGGCCAAACAGTCTGTTTAGTTTTTTCCGTAAAATGACACATTTTTTATTTTCACCAATAACTTTACTGATTTGGATATATTGAGTTATGTCAGCTATACCACATGGGGTAACATTGATTATTCTCAATTAATATCTCAATTTGATTGCTATTGATTTCAACTGGTCTACCTGACCATGGAACATCATTCAGTGAGGAATCTCCAGCACATAACTTTGCAAACCATTTTTGACATATTCGATCAGTCACCTTCTTCAAGTGCTGCACAAACCAGTTTTTGTATGTGTGTTTCAGTTGCATTTTTACCTTTCTTGAAATAATAAAGCATAATATGCTGAAAATGTTGCTTATTGTCTTCCATCTTTAATATTAAAATGACTGCATAAAAATTCACCAGTTCTGGTAAGTTTTCTTAAAATGCATGCTGATATGACAGCTGTCACAATAAAATGTAACAAAATTGTTTTGAATGAAGTTAAAGACAACTAAGCACTGCCAGAGCCAACATATGGAGAAACTAAATGAACTTTTTGGCCAACCCAATATTTCTTCACAAAGTATTTTGTATACTTTGGGCTCTCTGTAAGTTCAGAGGTCACCAGAAGATATTAGGAAGTCATATATACTTGGAACAGCCTAACTAATAGCTGCAGAACAAAAAGGCTTGGTTCTGTGTGAACACTGAAGAACTTTGTTTTTTATTTAGGACAAAGAACACAGGAGCTTCATGAGAAGTGACAACCTTTGTGAAGCTGAAAGTTTCTTGTTTTTATGTTTTTTTAAAAGATGGTCATTTTGTCATTTTAAATATATCTTATCCTCTTCTTTCAGTGCCCTGAATGTGCCTGTCTACAAGAAATTTATTATTGGCAGTGTTAGTCAGCAAAACTTTATATATATTTTTTCAAATTGGATGACCAACAATAGCTAGGGAGAGCTGTTACAGCATTTTGGTGGTGAGTGGCTCTAGTAAATCGTAAACACATGCAAGTTTATATTATTGAAAGGGAAACATTACAGGATAAATCAGAATGTATTAATTTTAGCATGGAAAAAGGAAAAAAATAAAAGGATAATGAATAAACACATGCAAAGGAGAGTGTAACAATCAGTGGTCTCAGGTATTTAGGAAAATCTGGTTCTGATGGTCCTGCTTGTAGGCTCTGTACTTGACAGCTGCCGCTTCTTCTGAGGATCTTGGGTCAGCAATAGACTTCTGTGGGGTTTTCTGATGATCTTTCACTATTTGAACTTGATTGGTTTAAACTTACCACTTCCAATAAGACCCTTACTTCTATTCTAGAGATTTCATGGTAATGAATTCAGTGAATGTTTTTGAGCAAGGGGCAAACCTTTGTGGAATTTACAGGTTACTATTAAAATGGTTCCTCTTTACTGGGGAATAGTTAGAATATTCTATGAGGGAAAAAGGTATTAAATCTGTGCAGTGGCTGTTTTAATAAGCAAATAAATCAACCCTTCAGAAAATAAACATACTCTGTGCTGTATACCTGAAGCTAATATAATGTAATGTAGAAGGTCAACTGTAATTGGAAAAAAAAAGAAGCATACTAATATTTGTGCATATGCATGACCCAGTGGGCAGATATGTAAAACTCAGTTGAAAATACTCAAATGTTTCCTCACAGTATGGCTCCAGTCTGTGCCTTGCCTTTGCACTCTTCTCCAGAATTATGTTAGCTATACATAAGGCTAAAATTAGTTATCTTAAAATATTTTATCCATCAGTATATACTATTGTGGTCATTTTATCCTTACTGTGGGAGATCAACTCATAGAGGATTTTGAAAAGTATTCAAGTTTTCTTAGATGCTACCAGGTGGCCATCGTGGCTCTGCCCAATCTTAGGCACATAGATCTTCCCATCTGATGGTGGCCAGCGTTTCTTTACAGAATGCAGGAGACAAACTTAGGGTGTCTGTGATGGAATTTTTGAAGCTTCTCATGGATTTGACTTTATGTTCTTTAACAGGTTCTTTGGTAAGGACTTCAGTCAGAAGAGACTGTTTAGCAGGATGATCTGCCAAAATATTTCCTCTCTCTCCGCTTTTGTTGTATGTGTGTGGCAGCCTTCCTTTAGGACAGTTTTTGTTTTGCTTTTCATAAAGGTCTGTTTGTTTGGGCAACATTTATTCATAATAGTAACTAGGGTATGTATCTAACATTAAATTTGTAGTTATTGACATGTCCCAGAGAGGGCTTCCCTTGGTTGACCTGAATGGATTTGACTTTGGTGAAGAATGGCATCCTACAAAACTAATTATTGTGTGTTGAATGTGGTATTTTATCTTTTAGTTTTTTTAATAAAGCCAACCACCAAGTACAACAAGAAAAGTGACAAATCAGGACTTGGTTAGAAAATATTCAGATGATCTGTTCTTGTCATGGAAACTTCTAGAATTGAGAAACTAATCATGAGATTCTCCTTCACTGGGTAAAGTAAAAGAATTGCTGAATTGAGAATGATATACCAGTGCAGGTGGTACCATCATATTTAGGAATCCATGTACAGCAGGTCCTTGATGACGCTGTTTCATTGAATGTCACTTTGCTATAATATTGATGAAGGACAAAAATCGATTCCTGCCTGGGACCACTGTCTTTGGGGAGTTTGCATGTTCTCCCCATGTTTGTGTGGGCTTCTCCAGATTCTCCGGTTTCCTGCCACATCACAAATGTGCACAATTGGTAATTGGCATGTCTGATTGTCTTGGTCTGAGTGAGTGTTGGTGTGAGTGTGAGTTTCCCTGCAATGCAGGGGCATCCTGTCCAGGTGAGTGTTTACTCTGTGCCCTCAAATGCTAAGGTGGGCTCTGGCCACCTGTGACCCTGAACTGTAATAGACAGTTGGAAAATAACTTCCTTACTTTTATTAATCTTTGTTAAATATATGTATCATTCACACTTATTTCATTGTTTAATATTAGAAGTGTTTTGGGTCTTTATTGAGAAGCTTGGCAATGTTTTTGTGACCAGAAATATGCTTGACTCTTGTTTATGTCAATTTGTCTATGGAAAAGTTGCTTTTGTTATATATAGTTTTGCATAAAGTTGCAGTTGTCACGAACGTATTGACAATATTAAGTGAGGATTATTGTATGATAGATAAAGATTTATTGTACTCATTTAAGGACTGTAATTGCTCTAAGATTAAAATGTTTCAAAGTTTAAGGAACTTATAATTTAGCTCAGAAAGTGTGCAGAGAACAAATATAAATGTATATAAATATAAATATACATGTGTATATATGTATATATGTATATGTGTATATATATATATACATATATCTCTTTCATTGAAAATGGCATCCTTGTATGATGAAAAGGAGTGGTAGGAAAGTCCCCAAAGTCTCCCATTGGCCAAAAATCTCAGAACATAAATGTTGAGGACCCCAGCTTGTGGGGTCCACAGCATTGTAGCTGAGACAAAAGAAATTCACAGGGACTACCGAATCCCATGGAGAAAAAGGACGGGCAGCTTCTCAAGAGAAGCAAAAGCCTCGGCCCATGTCTCTATCAGCTTTTATTGTTTTTCTGGGCACATTACATGATGGTCCTCATTAACTATGCACAGGTTCTCTTTAGGTGGTTACCTTTTACAGAAAACAAAGGAGCCAATGCCGCTAATCACATCACAGAAGAGGGATATTTGCAAGTGAAAGGGAAAAGTGATTGAACCAGTTACACTCATCCTCCGAAGGTTTAACATGGAGTTTAGGAAGTTACTTGCAGTAAACGCCCTCAATTCACGGTGAGGGAGTTTTTTAGCAAGGGCAAGACTCAAGCGGCCTAGGCACATTGCAGGCCTGATTCCTCACGGGAGAACCTATCCGTGGGTGTGGGTCCTGTGCATCTCCGAGTGGGAGCTGGGCCCACACCACACAGAACAGTCTTCTATACATAAACAATGATATTCTGCTTATAATGAGCTCACATGCCCTCACCAAGGGATTATATATATATATATATGTATATGTACACAGTGTTTGATAACTCTGAGAATTTTTCCCTTATTGTTCAGTTTCCTTGGGAAAAAATATTTCCCACTACTAATGCACCTCATGAAATTGTAAAGAAGTGTTTATGCTTTGGAGAAAGGTAGTGCACTCCTGCAGCATTTAGCCCTCGTGTTTGCATGAGTCCTTTCCCTCCTCAGGAATATTAATAAATAAACAGATTTCTCTATTAAACCACTGTTTCCGTTTCATAACATTAGTATATTTTATATTTTACATTTTATATTTTATATTGTTAGCTTTAAGCTTGTATGATAACACTATGCACTTTAAATTTGATAGAGCTTGAATTTTTTGATATCATGTCCTTCCCCCCAAAAGAAAAGCAAACACTAACAACAAATGGCAACTAAACTGTTACTGGAATTTGGAAGAACTAATACTATCCTTTTTTCTTTATAGTTAGAATAATTTTTATAATTTGTCATGCAGGAATTTGTCTACTTTATAGAGCCCATGTATTCGTGAAGACTATATGAATAACTTTAATTCAGTGCTGTAGAAATCAATTGCAATGATCACTTAATATGAAAAGGTGTCAATAGCCTTGGCTGCTGTGGCTCAGTGGATTGAGTGCTGGCCTGTGAACCAAGGGGTCATTGGTTGGTTTAACTCCCATTCCCATTCCAAGTCAAGGCACATGCCTGGGTTACAGACCAGGTTCCCAATAGGGGGCGCACAAGAGGCAACCACACATTGATGTTTCTCTCCCTCTCCCTCTCCCCTCCCCTCTGTCTAAAAATAAAATAAATAAAATCTTTTTTAAAAAGGTGTTAGTAAAACAATGTGGTCATATCATAAAAGAAAAATTTTACAAGTTTCAACCATCAGCTCAAGGTTTCAGGGTATTTTGCCTTAGTGTTACCATGAGAATGTGATCTGTAAGTGAGGCAGTGCTGACAAGGTAGGCGTGGGTGGTGCCATCCCTTGGGGAACACGACTTGAAAAGCACTGATCCAAATGGTTCCAGGCTTCAGCAGAAAATGAAATGCTGCAAGGGTAAAGTAGTGTTAGCAAAAGTTGTAGTGCCTGGAAATTACTGCTGAGGCATCTGGAATTCATTAGATTTTCAACATTTCAGTAGCTCATGTATGTGAAGGGAATTGTGATGGAGGAGGGAGATGAATTTAAAAGGAATGAATGTTTCTTTGTGCAGTTAGTTAACTCATCAGAAAACAGTATTGACTTTACACAGTAAAATTTGTAAACCCAACTCTGTACACTATAAATCCCAAATGCTGGTCATGTTAGAGAGTTCCAGACTCTACCCCACCCCCAGTTCAACATATGGTGTATTATCAGTGATTGATTCCTTTACTTGAATTTTTTTCTCAGGTTACTTGCATCCTGCCAATAGCTTGGCATAGCACAGGCTAGGTAAATTTGGATTCCAGCTCAGAGATGAAGAAGTAAAAGTGCCTTATTGGGGGGGGGGCGGGTGTTGAGAGCATGTGAGAGGGCAGGACAGGGGAGGGGTGGTGAGGCAGGGGAGCATCAGGAGGAGAGAGTCCAGAAAGAGAAGTCACTTCAGCAAAGCACTTGAGTCAGACCACAATGGAATGCTGGATTCAAGAATTGTGCCATTGGGTTATCACTTACTTGTGTCCCAATTGCTAAAATAAAATGGGGATAATAACTGTAGCCTCCTTATTGGCTTTGTGGTGGTGGTAAAGGACAGAACAGGGTGAGGTGTCACCTCTATTGTGGCTACCACCTGAAAGGAGGTTAGGAAGACTGAAACAGGACTGGAGGTCATTGAAGCTAAATTTCACTCACTTTGCAATTTTGTTTGGAATGGGCTCCCAAAGGTACGAATGTTGAGGAATTCTGTTTTCTAATCTCAAATGCAATGGGAAAAAATGCACAAGAAATGTGGAAGTCTGATCTAGTGAAGTTGATGGTAGTCCATCCCCCAACCTGAAGATAATTAGTGAGAGAAAAAGAGTAGATCAAGAGCAGATTCAAAGGAACCTGGAAAAAACTAAGTATTTTGGTGGAACAGAAGCACAGCCACAGAGATATTTGTACATTTCCATTTTGGAGGACTAATGGGCAAGCCCTAGATAGGAGTTCAGGTGTGATAAACTCAATCAACAGTCATACAGGACATCAGTTTCCTGAGAATCTCAGATCAGGGTGTCTGTGTTTCCTTTTAGTAATATTCTTATGTCTGTTTAGGACACAGGGGTGGGCAAAAGTAGGTTTATAGTTGTTTGTATGGAAAATAATACAAAATTAATAATAATACAAGAACAAACTGTTTCGAGTACTCACAACTGTAAACCTACTTTTGCCCACCTGCTATATAACCCAATGGCTTTCAGTAAAATCTGTGTCGTAACAACTCATCATGAATACAGTATATATTTCTCCCACAAAACATTTAAATGTTATTTACCAATTCTCATGGTCATGTTTTGGGATCTAAGAACTATTTGACAAGTCACCACACTGAGATAAGAAGTACTGTGGCACATGGCAATGTTAAGTGCTTTGTGGATTTGGTATTAATAGACATCAGGGTCCTTATTAGCTCAATTTAAGAGTCATCTTACTTGGAAGTGATATACAAATACTGCAATCCTCATTTTTTTCTCTACTCCTCCAAAGTCTTCAAAAATGCAAAAGGTAAATCTACTATATGGAAAATCGACTGTTTAGCTGTAATTCTCTTTTATTAAAAACTGTATAATGTTGAGCTAAAAATAATTTCCTTGCTCTTATCCTAGAGGAAATGAGCCTGAGCTCAGGAACAAAGTATTGCAGGAAGTGTTTGGACCATTTTTCCCAGCCAGTGGCGTCTCCTGGCAGCTGGGCACAAAGCCTCCCTCTCAGCTGCTGTGAGGCTGGGTTGCGGGAAGGCATCATTTAGGTGAAGTGGGAAATGAGTGGGTTGCCTGGTGCCCTCCTTCAGCATGCTACACTGGTTTCTCCTCAGGCACAAAATTCTCTTGTATAACTGAGTTCCAGTGCAGATTCAGAGATATTTATTTTTATCACCAAAAACTATTTCAATAACAGCTTTTATTCAAGGAGTAAAATTTATTTTAATCTCATAAGTAAATTCAGTGTTATGTTTTAAAAAATCATTAAGGGTCTAGAACCCATTTGCTACATTTTCTTTGGAAAGTGGTATACTTGGATGATATTTGCAAATTGGGTGCTCGATGAAGATGCTTGAATATAATCATTGCAATTGCCAAAGTTTTCTTGTTTTGAAAATAATCAGGAATGATGCAGATATAATGACTTTTTTCCTTAGAACACAAACATATATCTTGAAGACAAACAAAAAATTGCAAATATAAAGATCAATATGTTCCGTTTTTAAAAATCATACTTGTAAGATAATTGAAAATTACTGTTTAGGAAAACTATTCCGCTAAAGGAGAAAACAGGAAAAAGCTACAATGGGTGGTGGTGGGGAGGGACTGCCGATGAAGCCACTTTAGAGAGTTGATCTGAAAAGAAACAAAGTCTTAGAATCATCGAGGAAATTATAGCAGAAATGAGTCTACCACATACTTGTTCTGTCAATTACATTCCAATTACAAACAAAACACACACCCAAACTTGGATCTGTTGCATATCTATTTAAAAATGAGTCACTGTTCATAAAATTAAATACTTTTAAAGTTGAGTTCCTTGGAAGCAAGGATTTTATCTTCTACCTTTAGCTAACCTACTTGTACTTGTATTTCTATTTGTTATATGTGTATGTTTGTATTTACTGATTTGAGACTTTATGATTTTTTACCAAAACCCTTTTTTACCAAAACTGAGAGGAATAAAAATGATTGTCCTTATTTTTAAAAGAACATTATTTCTTCAAATATCTACTTACTCATCCTGTTATGTATGGCAGAAAATTGATTATTCTTATTGAAACTTTGCTTATACTGCAAAAATCAAATGAGTTCCCTTAAAGAATCCTACAAATAGGTGTTGACTGACAAATGACAATGCAAGAAAAACCTTTAGATCAATGAAAGAGTTCAAAATGTAAGAGTCAGTCAGATGTTGCATGGACTGGAATATGCACTTTATGGAAGACGAACCCCAGAAATACCAGGGGCTCTTCAGTAGCACATACAGAAAGAGGTCTTGACAAAAAGAATAGCCTGCTGGTTTCCAAAAAGAGTTCAGAGAAATGAAAATTTGCAGTTGCAGTTACTTTATTCAGAAGTAAGAGAGAATAGCTGTTCTTTACCCTCCTATGTCACCATAGGTAATTAGAAGAAGGAAGAATAAATAAATGAATATAAGTTTGCATATAAGTAAATACCCTGATCTCCCATTCTCCATTCATTACCCCTGCCTTTCTCTCCTTATCTCTTCCTCCCTCTTTCCCTCCTTCTCTTACATAAATAAGGTTTGTTCTGGAACTGGGGCAGGTATTGACCCTTTAAAAATAAGATAAAAGGTATTCAGAGCTTCAGTATTCTTTGGGTACCAGAAGTTTCTTAGAAACAATGATAGCCAATTTTAGGATCTGTCTGTACGATGAGTCTGTAGATTGTCTTTTAGCAGTCAGGGTGCCTTAGTAATTACCCCACAGTGACCTGAATTAGACTGTGACATTGAGTGAGAAATAAGTTGTAGTGTAGTATTGCAGTTTGGGGTAGTTCATTCTAGAAGCTAGCCTCTCCACACTAATACCAGTGCCTACTATGGAAGAGTTACTGATCTTGTGCCTAGGGATGAAGCAGAGGAAAAATATGTTCCTCCTTTCATAAAAGGTGCAGTCCAAAGTGGTGGGGAAGATAAGTGAGATATAAAATATATTTTATTTTTAGAAGCAGTTAAGTGCTAGGAAAGCAATAAAGCAGAATTAGCATATAGAGAGTGATGTTGAGATGCAATTTGATATGAAGAGGTGAAGTAAGGCACCTTTAAACAGCTGACATTTGAGCAGAGGAGGGAAGGAAGTAGAGGCTGAACTGTGCGCATATCTGGCGGCTCAGGGGGAGGCTTCCAGAGAGAGAATGTAAGTTACAGACATGCTGGATCGGAAGCAGGCTTGACATGGAACAGAAAAGAGATTATGTTACTGAAGGATCTTGCCCAATTGTGAGAATGATTGGCGATAAAGCCAAAGAAGTAGTGATGGGGCCAGGTCCCTTAGAGTCTTCTAGCCCATGGAAGGACTTTAGATTTTACTCTGGTTGAGACTGGAACCCATTGGAAGGTTTTCAGGCAAGCAGTGGCATGATCTGCCCTAGCCTTTAGGAAAATCACTCTGGCTGCTTTGTGGAAAATGGAATAAAAGGAAGCAACAGTGGATGGAATGGTCCCATCAGGAAATGCATCCCCAACACCATATTTACTCTCCACTCTGTTCCACTCTATTCTCTGCCTGTTGGGCTCCTATGGACCATATCAATAGGCCCTGTTGAAAGCTGGTTTCAGCCAGTGGGGAACCTGAGGAAAAGAGCTGTGGTAGAAAAGTCAGGATATTTATCCCTCATACTTCCTTCCTAAGAGCGACTCATCCATGTTGGCTGAATTCCTCAGACAAGATCAAATTCCTCAGGCATCCATCTCAGCCCTATAACGGCTCTCCTCCTCTTCAGAAGTAGGAGTGGGACAGAGTCCTGAGTGTCCCATCTCCCGGCACTGCTCCATCCCTGGGGTTTTAGTGACTTAGACTAAGGTTGTAGTGGTGGAGCTAGTGAGAAGTCAGAGTCAAGATATGTTTGAAGTACAGCTAGGAAAATATCTGATGGATTGGATCTGAGCTGTATGAAAAAGGGGAATGAAAAGTTGGAAAATGAGAGCAAAAGGAGTTTCATCCTTGAGGATCTCATTCTTATTGCTGTGGAAAAATAAATTTGGGCAGTCTTTAGCATTTAGTGACAATATAGTTCACTTGAAAACAAGATTAAGCAGATTTAATTGATTCATTAATTTTTTTGTGCTGTATCAGCTGCTCAGTCATAACTCTTCTGGTCTGGTATTTTATTTAATGGGAACCCCAGAAAATTAACAAATGTTTATTGAGGATGTGTTTTGCTTTTATACATTTCATTATGTTTTACATATTGTATTACTATATACAAACCTGAACATTTTTACTTTTATATGTATATTATATACATACAATAGAAAAGCACATCAATGTCTATATAGATATACATATAGAACATTTCTCTCTTGATATATATGTGTATATATATACATACATGTAGAAGTGTAAAATATATAAAAATATATGTAAAAAGTACATTCTCCAGCAATAGAAAGTCAATAATTTCTATATGCAGCAGCATAAGTATGTCTCCCTAATACAGTGTTGAGTAAAAGATGCTGGGTGCACAGAATATGCATTGTCTGATCACATTTAAATAAGGCTAAAAGCAGACAAAACTAACCTGACCTCTATCACCATATATTGGTGAAAATATTGCATTACATGATCAAGCTATAGCTTACTTATCCATGCTATTACTGATGGATATTTGGGTGTTTTCAGTTTGGGTTGTTACAGATAATGCTTGTATGAACATACTTGTACATTTCTTATGGTGATTATGTAAGCCAAGCAGCTTTCCAAAATGGTTGTATTATTTTGCCCATTCATGAACAGTGTGTGAGAGTTCTGTGTGTTCCACATCCTTACCAATACTTTGCCTTATCAGTCCTTTTAATTTTAGACCACCTGGTGGATATGCATGTAGTTTCATTATGATTTTAATTTGCATTTTCCTCATGACTAACGTGATTTAGAATGTTTATTGTGTATATTGGCTTTTGTGAAGTATTTATTCAAGTCTTTTGCCCTGCACATCTGTAGCTTAGGGAAGAAAAAGGACCCTAAAGAAATTTTTATAGAAAATGTGCGATTTTCTAATGAAGAGAAGGATCCCTTTTCTGCATTACCTTGTCCTCCAAGCCTCACCCATGTCCACAGCTCCAAGTCAGGTCTCTTCTACCCAGTGACACCACCACTTTCTGCTCGGGGTGTGTGCTCCTGTGCCATCATGAGAAATAGTTTCAGGGAGAAATCCCAAGTGAATATGAACTCATATTATGTGCTTTTGTTTTTTGAAATTTATAGCTCCATGTTGGTTGCTGTCCATTGCCTGAAATAGGCATTTTATGTATTTTTGTACAGTTAGTATAGGAAGGCTGCGCTGGTACACTGTGGACGGAACCAGTCGTCTCAAGTATTTTTTAATCTGTTTATTCTTGTTTTACCTTTTTAGTTATATATTCCTTGTTTATTCTCTTAATGGTATCCTAGATATCATAGCATTTACCCTTAATTTATTAACATTGATTATAAATTAGTATTTTTTCACTTTAGGACAATGCTTGCACCTTCAGACTTTAAACTGCATTTATTCCCTCCCATCTCTTATGCGGTTGCTGCATTTTAATTCTACATAGTTATTTCATTCTGCAAGGCCCACTGTTGGTCTTTATACAGTAAGCGACACCCACATATTTATACTTCCTAGTATTCTTTCTTTTTTTCTGCAATTCTGCTCTTTAGGCTAAGATTATTTTCTTTCCACTGAAAAAATTCCCTTTGGTGTTTCTTTACTTTCTTTCAGTTTTTGATTGCTTATTTTTTGAAGGACAGTTTCAC
The DNA here is from genome assembly GCA_004024845.1 of Tonatia bakeri. Taxonomy (NCBI): domain Eukaryota; kingdom Metazoa; phylum Chordata; class Mammalia; order Chiroptera; family Phyllostomidae; genus Tonatia; species Tonatia bakeri. Next base: position 296,166 of record PVIA01000288.1, on the reverse strand, counting down.
AGGGTGTAGGATTTTAGGTTGGCTGTGGTATGCTTTTGGCATGTTAAAGATGTCATTCCACTGTCCACTGGCTTTCATTCCTTTTGTTGCCCCCAGTCTTGTTTTTCGTTCTGATTTGTTGTGTGGTGATCTTTAAAATACTGTGAATTTGTTTTTAGATTTTTCTACTTTGTTCTGCTTTATATATTCCAATTCTCTGGTGAATTATTTCAACTTATGTGTTTTCTTTGATGTATTAACTATAGTTATCTCAAAATCTGTGTCTAGTAATGTCAGTATCTGGATTACTCAAACTCATTTTTATTTTTGTTTTCTGGTTTTTCTCTTTGTCCTTGTTCCTTGGTGTTACTGGAAATTTTTTAAGTGAATGTTAGATTGTGCATTTAAAATGTCCTGGTTGCCTCAGCACCTCCTGAGTGATTTACAGGAACTTTAGCCATCTAATTATGAAATTTTTTTGACTTCTAATTTTGTAAATATCAGCTTATAAAGTAACACAAATGTCAGAAGCCCTTTTATATATTAATTCCTTTCATGATATATTGCATTATATGTAAATATAGTACATTATTATTCTATATTAACTTTATTTCTGCCCCAATGACACCAATATTTTCCATTTTTAAAAGGCCACTTTCTATTACTTGTGATTTATTATTTTTCTATTTATAAAGTTTAACTGTAGCCATAAAAATTTCATACAAACAAAAATTTAAATTTGGGAAGCAGAAACTGATACTTCATTTATTCCACATATGTTTTGCATACTTATCAATTATACTACAAACCACTTCTCCCCATTGTTTTTTTTTTCCTTTTATAATGATTCTCTTACTACCGCAAGGCCATCATATAGCAGTACAAAAAGATTAACTATGTTTTTTACCTTTCATATTCCTCAAAATCTTAAAACATTGTGAGTTTGGACTCCACTCTGTGTCTACTGTATTCAATGAATCAAAAAATTAGACTTGAAAATTAGACTTTCTCCTTCTGGCTAATGTCAATCGTACGCTTGTCAGAAGAGAACATAATATTTTAAAGCCATAGTTCCCACCAATAAAAAGGGCAGGTTTTTTCATTGACAAATGCATCTTGCTAACATGTATGATTGAGGAAATCGTGTAAGAAACAGTGACGGAGGGGATGATGGGGCTGTCAGCCTACTGAGAGTAAAGTAAAAATATGTATATGTATGTCTGTATTTGATTAGCATTTGCATTAATATGAATGCTTTATGTCTAGTCCTCAAATGGCATTTACTAAAAATGCTTTGTAAAAGGTCTTGACATCAAAAAGGACTTCTAAAGAACAGCAGTCTAGAGAGAAATGTACAAGGTAAATAGACCATCTCAGGTGTGCAGATTTGTAATACTTTCAATTCAGAACATTACAGAGGACCCTATTCCTCTTTTCTAATTCTCCTCATATAGACTAGTACAGATCTAGGGTCAAAATCCTAATAAAGATTCTGCAGAAAAACAGGTTTCCAGAAATGATTTTCTCCCTTCTGTATTGAATTTCAATTATCTAACCACTGTTGTAGGAGTGTGATTTTCCTACTAACATTTCACTGAGAATGCCAGGAGACTCTAGGGAAGAGAGGAAGATGGCTATCTTGATCTTTTATTGCTAGAAAAAAAATACACACAAAGATGAAATTAGCTCAACAGCTAAAATAACTTGAGAAGAAGAGTGAAGACCTAGCTGTGTACTTAAATACAGCTCGAGAGCACACAACATAAATGAAAGAACATAGGCCCTCCTGTGAAAATCAGTGTCCCTGGAATTTAAAAGTGCATTAGGCATGTTGGCCTTGAAGCACAACACCAAGGCTGGCATTGAGAAAGCCAGCTTACAAGACAGCAGAATTAAGGTTTGAGACTCTGGAGTATCAGAGCAGATTTAAAACATCTGATTTCCAGAATTATTGACTGTGAAGTTGTTATGATTCCTTCTGTCTGCAGTGACTTTTCCTGCTCTGTGTGTGAGGGAAAGCATATATTTCAAGCCCTATAAGATCTGTCTTAGCACACTGAAGTAGTTAAAATTATGAAGTGTGAAGTCAGACAGACATGGGTTCAAGTTTGAACTCTACCACTTGCTATCTCAATGAATTAGGTCAGCATTCTAAATCATCTTGAATCTGTTTCCTTATGTATAAGTTCCCACCCTACAGGAATATTACCTCTGTTGGAATGGAGAATTGTGGATAAATCTATGATATTTTAAAGAGATATTTGAAAGATTAGCTTTGTGCTTTTGGGATAAAGATTATGAAATATGGATGGGCTAAAACTGAAGAGTGATTGTTCAGACTATGACATCATTAGCAGACATCATTTTGTTCTATTCCGATGGGTTATAGGTCAAAGGCAGCAGATTTTAAGTTGACTATGTAACAACATGCTAGTGTGAGCCCTGTATAAGCAAGAGAATCATTCTTAATGGATTCTTTTAAAAATTTTTATTGAATTTATTGGGATGACCTTGGTTAATAAAATTATATAGGTTTCAGGTGGACAATTCTATAGTACGTCCTCTGTATATTGTATTGTGTGTTCACCCCCTAAGTCAAGTTTCCTTCTATCATCATTTAACCCCTATACCTTCTACCACACTCCACCCACTTTCCCTCTGGTAATCACAGTAATCACCATACTGTTGTCTGTGTCTATAAGTTATTGTTGGTTGTTTTGGGGGGGGGGGTTTTGGTTAATTTCTTCTCCTTTTTTACCCAGCCTCCCAATCTCCCTCCCCTCTGATAGCTATCAGTCTTTTCTGTCTGTGAGTCTGTTTCTTTTTTGTTTGTTAGTTTATTTGGTTCATTAGATTCCACATATAAGTGAAATCATATAGTACTTGTCTTTGACTGGCTTATTCACCTATGCTGTTTTTAATGCATGCCCCCTTTGGGGAATAATTATCACCATCAGCAAAGGCTTGTTGACATCTGCTACATTTAGTGCAATAGGCCAAGTGCTGGTAATTCAATCCTCTTCGTCACACACATACACACAGGATGTTGTTCCTCCATTATGTTTAGTTGTAAGAGCATCAGCTTTTATTAACAGTGTTAGAAGAAATAGCCCTATGAGATTTGTTGACTTTTGAGAATCACAAAGTGATAAAACTTTTCTTGATTCTAGTTTAAAGAATAGTTGTAATTCTCTTAAGCAATTGATCTGTTTTTATACATGAATATTGTGACTCTTGTTAAGTGACAAGGATTCCTTGTTTGCAACTAGTTTCTGGAAAACATAGCACTAAACTATGGCCCAGTCATGGTACATATGTAGGTCGTAATAATATTCATTTTTAACATCCTGTTAAAATTTATATACTGTTAAAAAAAACTCCTGAAATGCTTTCTGAACCCTTAAAAGGTACAAATAAGTGCCTAGTAAACTGATTCTGAACTACTTTTACGACATCATGTGGGAGAGGGATGACTGGTATTCTCAATGGGCTAAATGAAGTGTGGCCTATGGATGAGAGTCACACTGAAGAAAACATGTTTGCCCCACCACATTCCTATGCTCTTTCTTAACCTCAATGCTACACCAGAATTCTTAAGAATAGAAGAGTGGAATGCAGTGAGACAGATACTGGCCAGCAGTATCCATCACTGCAGATGCTCGTGGAAACACGAGAAAAACATACACACAGACAACTAAGTCCTGTGGAGAAATAAGTACAAAATGGCCACTCTCTCTAGTGGAGAACACTTTGTTCTCCTACCCAAGCAGGGTTTTATTAAGAATACAGATACAGTTTGTGAATTTCAGTCTGACAGGGAAGGTAAAACAAGTAGTTTAGCCTTTCAAAGGGAGTGGCAGATCTCCCGCTGGGATTCTGAGATTTTAGGGTTTTATCATTTAAAAAGACTACAGGACCTAAAAGCTTAGTTTTATTTCCTCTCCATGCCTTCATATTCTAATTAAAAAGCGTCCTTTAGCAAGCAGATCTCACTGGGTCTTTCATATTCTGTGTCCCAGGTCTGATTACCCTGGGGGTCCACTGACTCTGGTCTGGACTGCACTGCCCCTGTTGTTTCTGTGGGCCTGAGTCAGGCAGAGGAGACAAAGCCAGCCAGGAGACTTGGATTTCTCATAGCTAGAACAAGGACTCAGGCTTTGACAAAGCTGAGGGGGCAGGGGTCAATGTCTATTACCCCTTCATTTCCACAGTCCCCCAAGTCCTTCCCTGAGGCCTCCATGTGATCATGCCTGTCTTAGGTGATTCCCCCCCCCCCCCGTGGGAAATCTTACCTGTGATTGGCTAACTGATCAAGCATTGGGGGCCGGCACGGAACAGGCAGCATTCACGTGAGGGAAATAAGTTTTGTCTCCTTAGTGTCTCCTGGTTCGGAGTCCTCTTACTCAGCCCCAGACATGGGTGGTCATAGTTTCCTGAGACCAGGCAGGGAGGACCTCAGCAATGCAGAGGGAATGTGCTGCTAGCCACAGAGTTATTCAGGAAACTTGTAGAAGGCCATGCTGAGCTTTCCAATGGACAGCTCTGGGAAATGCTGTCATCCCAGGCGTCTCAGCTAGCAGAAGGACCAGGAGGACAGCAGAGGACCTTGTCATGCGCTTCCAAGTACAGGCTCTAATTCCCTTCCAACTCTAAATCTGTGTCCGCATTATCATTCCCTGAATCAAATTTGTATGTGATAAAGTGGCATTCTTTAGCACAAAACGATTAGAGATGTAGACTGCAACAGCACCTTCAGACTATGTTTCTGAGATGTTTCACATGAGCTGTTAAAAAAAAAGGTTCACAATCAAATATTTTAGGCTAAAGTGTTTTAAAATGTGCTTGTTTTGCTTTGCTATATAATTTCTCTTACTATAGTTTGTAAATATTTAAGAGGGGAATGTAGTAGAATGAGTCATTTTCCCAAATTACTTGTCCACAGAACATACTTTTCCCTAACTAAGAACGATTAAATTTCACAAAATGCTAGGGTTCTATGGAACAGATTTTGGAAAATAATGGTTTCTGGTAAGAATAGTAGAGGACTTTGAAGTTTTAGTGAACTAAAGAAAATGTGTAATTTCTTTTTTTTAATATTTATTTCAGATATTGGTTTCTTTTTTTTAGATTTTATTTATTTATTTTTTAGAGAGAGAAAGGAGGGAGAAAGAGAGAGAACCATCAATGTGTGGTTGCTGGGGGCCATGGCCTGCGCCCCAGGCATGTGCCCTGACTGGGAATCGAACCTGCAATACTTTGGTTCACAGCCTGTGCTCAATCCACTGAGCTATGCCAGCCAGGGTGAAAATGTGTAATTTCTGACAGGAAATTTAAAATGTAGTAAGAACTTTTTAAAATTTAGAATCATTAAACTATAAGGTTGGATTAAATATTGTATAACAAAACATATTTTTCTAAATTTAAAAGTATCTTTTAAAGAATTTTTTTGTATTTCTAGCAAAATAATTTGTACCATGTTAATATACAATTTTCCCCTGGAAACATACACACACACACACATCCTAAAAATGAGTCCATTTTGAAATTTGTGCAGAATATTTTAAAATACTAAAAATGTTCAAGAAGATTTGATAAGACTCGGGCTCAAGAGATAGTATTTAATTACTATTAAGTAGCTTAAATAAAGTAATTCCATTTATAATAAAGTTTAAATTCAGATAATAAAGAGTAATGTAAATGACAGATAGTCTTGGAAATACAAAATACATTCAAAACTAAAATAATTAAAACAAGTTTCATTTTTTTGTCCTTATACTCAGCCTATATAGCAGTGGTTTTTAAGTAATAATGAACATTAGAAACTCCTGGTCAGAGACATAGATTCAAAATGTCAAACTAAGCTGCCATTTACCTCCTCTTCCTCCCAGAACCACAGTAAAGTAATCATAAAATAATATAAAATGGAATGCGTGCCAACAGCCATGGAGAAAATAGAAGGGAAATGTCAGAAGATGCAGAGTCCAATAAATTTCTACAGACATTTTGTGATGGGTAGAGTAACAGCCCACAGTGATGGCCACACACTAATTCCCAGAGACTATAGACTTGTTACCTTACAAGGCAAAAGGCACTTCATGGATATGATTAATATTGCACATCTTGAGGTGGGAAGTCTATTCTGGGTTATCTAGGTAGGCCCAACCTAATAACAGGAGTTCTTAAAAGCAAAGAACATTTCCTGGCTTGGGAGAGAGAGAAAGAGAAAGAAGGAAGGAAAGGAAGGGAAGGAGGGAGGTGGGAGGGAGGAGAGAGATGCAACTTTGCTGGCTTTGAAGATACAGGAAGGGGCTATAAGCCAACAAATACAAGCAGCCTCTAGAAGCTGAGAAACGCAGGGATTCAGATTCTCTTCTAGAGCTTCCAGAAAGGAAGGAAACTCTACTGACACCTTGATTTTAGTTCTGTGAGACAAGTGTTCAACCTTTGACCTCCAGACCTGAAAATAATAAATTCATGTTGTTTTAAGCTGCTGTGTTTGGGGTAATAATACAACAGCAATAGAAAGCTAATGTACAAGCAGTGGAGGGATACTGGTTGACGAAACAAGACAAAGAAAGTTGCAATCTAGCATTTGTCATCATGGGACAACGGCCAAAGGTGGGGGTGGGAGGAGAAATTTTAAAGGATCAATAAAATGTCCTGGTATCAAACTACATGGAATTCCAAAAAGAAGAGGATATAGGAAATACAAGAAGGAAGTTATCCAAGGAGTAATTTAAGTCCCAGAATTGAATAAGGACATAAGTCTTCAGACTAGAAGAATCCACTTCTTGCCCAGCAGAATGAATGAAGATCCACTACCAGCTATGTTGCTATGAAATGTCTGAATAATTTTAGAAAAGCGATGCTATCTTAGAAACTAAAATAAATGACCTTTAGAAAGCAGGGAGAATAAGGTTGTTAAGAATAAGCAACATCAAATGTTGATGGACAATAGAGAAATATACTGAGGGTATACTGAGAAATAGAATGAGGGTAATTATTGTCATTCTTGAATTTTGTATTGGGGCCAAATTATCAATCTAATGTGGTGACATATAAACCTTATCAACTGACAAGAAATCTGACAACTCTTCTCACACACATTTCCTGGAAAGTTCAGGAAAATAGAGCAATACGCCAAGATGCCAAGAAGATCCAGAACAGTGGCTCCAACCCAGAAAACAAAAGCAGCCCATTCTCTCCTGAGGAAGGAGGCCTCCAAAAGGTAGGCATTTGGTGAAGAAGGAGTTAGATTTCAAGTCCAGCCATGCGTTATCACCTCCATTTGCTCCCCCTTGTACAATCCATCGTTATTGCATGTCTGAAGTAGAGAGGCCTCCTAAATTCTTCTTGATTCAAATACTCTCATTCAGAAATTTTCAACCAGTGTGCTACAAGAAGTTTTAAAACACGCAATACCTGACTATTTAGTCAGGGACACTGACCTCTCTTCCCTGAGATTGTCAAATGGAAAAATGGCAATAGTCAGCACAACAGTAGCAACCAACTGTGAATGCCCTGTCTTGAACTATAACTGTATAGGTCATATAATAGAGTTGCATCTTATTGGTCATCTCACATAGTAAAGTTGCATCTGATTGGCTAATTCTTGGTACCAGAACTCCTTATATACGAGTATAGGCACCTAATTTTTTAAAAAGTCACTTTGGAGCAAGGAGGGTAGGTAATTACTGTTATTTTTTTAAATCAATCAAAACTATACCTATTTTTTGTCAGATTAGCCAAAAATATAACATATTTTTGGCGTTCCACAGAATTTTAGTGATTAATATGTGCCATGAGATGAAAAGGGTTGAAAATCACTGCCCTCACCTATTCTAAATACAGCATCCAGAGCTATCTTTTTAACACATTAAGCTGAACATGTTACTTACTTGCCCAAAACCCAGTGGCTTCCCACTGTTTTAGAGTTAAACTCCATTCCATGGCCCACAAATACCTAAATGGTCTGGCCATTGGCTAGTACACACTTCAGTTTCATTTCTTAATCATTCTTCCCCTTCTCACTTTCTTCCAACCAGTGTCCTTTTTGGGGTCCATCAAACATGACAAGTACCTTTACTTCAGTCTCTTCACACTTGCTTTTGATTTATTCCAGATGCTGGCAGACGCTCATTTCCTTTAAGACTACTCAAATATCCCTACTTCAGAGAGACCTTCCCAAATCATGCTCTCTGGAACAGCATCCACATTACTCACTATTACCCTTCCTAACTTCATCATTTTCCCCTCTCTGTATTTATTACTACCTGCCATCAAAATCTTTATTAATTTGATGTTTGTATATCTTCCCCCTCCCCATTAGAGTGTGCTCCATCAGGGCTGAGGTTGTCTCTCCCGTTTACATCCCAGTCCTGTCACCAAGAACAACATACGGCACATGTTAAAGACTGAACATGTTTTGGGAAATTCAAAGATACAACAAAACTTTGTAAAGCATAAATAAGGAATATTTTCCATCCTAGGGTCTGGAGGTCACATAATCCTGATGTTCTCCCTCCTTTTCCAGTAAATAATAAGTCTGTACAGTGGTGTAAATATGATTTGTTAATTTCTAACTTTTAGGATAAATTACATACAAATCAAGTATGATTAGAGAAAGAAATGTTAATATCTTTAAAGCTGACGATGTGAGAGGTGATTCCATTTCCAAGGAAGAGGAGGTGGGACACAGCTAGAAAGAAGCATGAGAGCCCCCAACTTCTCATCATAAAATGGGTTTAAAAACACCACTTATTGATGCTGCTGCAAGAAATGGTAATAAAAGTCGCTGCTTGAACTGAGAAATTGACCCACCCCAAAAACACCCATAGCTGAAAATAGCGATCAAATTATATGCTGCGGAGGCGGGGAAAGTGGGGTGGGGGGTGTCCATGTATGCTAGGTTGCCCTGTATCACTGCAAGAATTTTTTTTAAGCAGATGCCTAGACTGCAAACTTTCCCGAAGGGGCCCACATTTATTTATTTTTCATTCCTCAATCATATTCTATTGCATTTATTTTCATAGTTTAATTCTTACTGGTTCTCTAGTTTGTTCATAAGTTTTTATTTTATCTACCTGAAGTAAATTGAGAACACTGTGAATAGCTTTCTTGTTCTTCAGATCCTTGTACAGCACTTGACACAGAGATGAATACACAGTAGGTGGTCAAAAAGTTATTACCGATGGAAAGGCAGTTACACTTTAAGGTCAGACCTAGGGCAGGATGCGTCAGAAGCAGCAAGGCGTTCAAAATATGATAGAAAGTTTTAAGTAATGCAGTGTTCTTTAAGATGGGTACTAGAAAAAAATCATGTTTTTGAGTCAGAGACCTGGGAATTGACAGAGAGAAATGTATAGTGAAGGAAATGTCTTTTAAATGGTAGCCGATTTTACTCAGAATCTGGAAAATACACAAGCTGGTGTGTGTTTTCTACTCTGGCAAGCTTCCAGCCACTGTCAGCAAACCCCACGGCATTTGGAGAAAACATCCATGAGGAATTATGGCTCATAGCCTTCCTCCCTGCTGTTTTCTACAGGTAAGATAGGGAATAAGAAGCCTCCAGAACCTTGGAGAACTGAGCATTGCCCATTGTGGTGTGGTGTTACTAAACCCAGTCAGAGAAGTGACATGAAGTATAGTGAGGGTAGCATAGCTCTGAATCATTAGCGCAAATTGGCCACATCACCCTCAGCAACTCTGCATCTGTGTCCCCTCTGTCAGAGGAGGAAATAGGGACAGATAATGAAGAAGATGCTTTAAGTTTTGGCACACCATGATTCTAGCTTAGTCCTGTCAATTCTTAGAAACTTTGGCAAAATCTTGGACAGAATACAAAACAAAACAATTTCTCTTTCCAAATTTATTTGTGTGGAGTCTCCACAGCACCGTATATTTTAGTCCAGAGCACGATGTATATTCAGATGAACTCTCCTCATTTTGGGTAGATGTGATACTCCCCATTGTGATTTGGGATTCTTTATTTGAATCTGTGCAGGTGTATCTGACTTCATTTAGGACTTATACTTTATTTCCTTTAATATATTGTATATTCTTGCAGATTATTTATGTCTGGCCATTTCCCAGAATGACATGGGCTCTGCCGTAAAATGCTGCACGTTCCCATTGCCTTCAATTGAGGTCTCATCTGTGTCCCAGGACTGATGCAGGAGGGCAACAAAAGTATAGCTTCGCTGCTAGAATGCAAGGGACCAATGGGATGACGGGAGAAGAAGGTTAGCAATCATGCTGCTGACTGAAAATTAATATTGACTAGGTGTTCATCACCAAAAAGGGTTATTCAGGAAAGAGAAAGGGTTGTAACCCAGTCTGTGCAGACACAGCAAGCCACATGCACACTCTGCCCCGGGTGCCAAGGGAAGAGGAAGGTAAGAGAGAAGTTAGAACCGTAGAGCTTTATTATGAGCAGAGTTCTTTCTGCAGAGTTCTCCCATACTCTCCCAAGTGCCTACCAGGCTTCCATGAACCTTGGCTCCTCCCACAGACCCTCAAGACTGATTGTGTTTTCTTAAAGTTCCAGTTAGTCTTTGTTGATGCCAAGGAAGGAGTGTACCAGACCAATGTGAGGTAAATGTGCAATGGGGATGGGATAGAGAGGAGCTGAACCCAGGGCACACTCCGGGCGTGTCACCGATTCCAAAAGGGAAGGTAAGCTCAGTAAAGCAGCATTTTCTCAAAGAGGCAAGCTTATTCATCTCTACTTGATTAAGAAGGCATTTTAGAGACTTTATGTATATCTATTTAAGCATGTTTACCCATATGCACTTGCAAATAGAGCATTTTTATATTTTACTTCTTTCAGTCTCAAAATAAAAGGTTAATTAAATGAAGGTTTGCAAGTAATGAAATCTGAACTTCAGTCACCCAAGACCAATGCGGCGTACACCACTGACTACTTTTCATTGCATCTGATGCAATAGACACGTAGTGAGCCTAAATAAAACACTGTTTCCCTCTAAATGGTAGTAGATGCTCTGCTATGTTTAACATTTGTTCAATACAGACTGCTTTTATGGCTCTAAGAATTAATAAAATTGTATTTAGTGGTAAAACACTACAGTTTCAAATAAAGTATAGATGTGTTCTATTTTGTGCAAACCCAATGTCAAAAATTTCCACTTCCAATGAACAAGTGAAGGTATTTTCTACTTTGCATAATGATTTTCCAAGGGGCCAAGCAAGGTGAGGCCCCACCAGGTAGGGGGCTGGAGGCTTGTTCTACTTGTGAGGCTAAACGAAGATCATACTGTGCCCTCCGAGGGGGTCCTTAGTGGCATAAAGTGCTGGGATGAAGCCGAACTACACATATGACCCATGCAGAACTTCACAGTAGCAGCAGTGGAGAGAACCAGATGCAGCCAGGTGTGGTGAGGGCATACTCAGTGCCACTGCCGGGTGCAAATTACAGAAGATGCTCGCTGCTTCCCTATTCCTTCTCTGTGCTCCAACATGGGAGAATGAGGCTTCGGAAAGGAAGGCAGAAGGTCCTAGAAGCCAAATAATCACCCCATGCACTAAAAGACGTTGGAGTGTGGGGAGGGGGAAAACCTGGCCACTATGCTGTAAGGACCCTGCCCAACCAAGACCTCTGGATTCAAGATGAGGGCTATAGATGCCAGCTGTTGCAGTCACTCCTCTACCACCCATTACCAACAATGTCAAATTCTGCTTAAGACGATGAGATCTTTCCATTATTGTTTAAAGCTAGCTAAGGGAAAAGAAGGTAGGAGGTGTATTCCTCAAAACAAGAGAATATGAAAGATTGGGGATAGAGGAGAAGGGATGTCTTAGGGCAAAAGGAGTGAGGTGGACACAGCAGTGCAACAGAAGGCTGGGGTTCATTAAGAATGGGAACTCAGAAAGGACTGCTGGAGTGTGAATCCTCCACTGTCCACTGTCTGACACAGGCATGCTCTGACACCTCTGTTCCCGAAGCTTCCTCATCTCACAAAATGGGACTGCTGTGTTACCATCCTCACAGAGTTATTGTGAGGACTTACTGTATTGATATCCATAGAGAGCTTAAAATAGCACCAGTCTGTAAGTACTTCATAAATGCTAATTTTTATTATCATTACCCATGAAAAGAAAAAAAAAATTACATCCCAAGAAAGATAAGAAGGAAAAAGTCATCTCAAACTCTGGCGTGAGACCAGAAGACAGAGTCCGCTCACTAGTGCAGAGGAGACGACGAGATGAGAATGGGGAACGGAGAGGAAGGCTTTGTGTTTCGGGGCAGGATGAGTGCGAAGTGCAGGCTCATGTGTGCTGGGCCACATGGTGCTGTCTGCGACACACCCGTGAACAGAAGCAGAGAAGAACAGCATGTTCAATATAATAAATTCTAAAGAGCTTGGGTTGTAATATTTTGAATTATTTGACACCTTGGGGGCCCTCTTTTCTCTTGGGGAGGGGACTTGAGCATTATTGCTTAAGGTGCCAGATCCTGTAGCTTTCCCTTGTTTGAATAATGAGAAGAAACTACAACTTTTGACTTCATTGAGGCTATAACCTTAGAATGATGATAACAGCTTCTACCCAATATGGCTGTAACATTTATAAATTATATTTACAAACTTTGTTGTACTACTTAATCCCTGAACTTGGGTAGGCTTTCCTGCAGCTCTTTGAGGAGACCAAGTTGATTTCTGTCTCTCAGTGAGCATTAAATGGTGGGCATGTGTTTCATTCCACACTCAACTCCCACTGAGGCATGAAAGAACACAGTGCCAGCTTCCTTCCTCCACTATGCTCCTGACTCAGCTGGTTTTCAGGCTTAGTTCATCGTTTCCTGGTAGGGGAGGAAGTAACATTTTAAAAATTCATTTTAAGGCTGAGTGTGTATGAAAAGTGTATTGGATCAAAAAGTCGTGGTGTTGAAAGGTAGCATAAAATGGTGGTTCATTATTAAAATAAACAGCGTAAGCTTGTTAAAAATATGAACATAAGTTTTCTAACAATGAAGTACGGAGATTATATCCAGAGTAATGTTGACTCGTAGAAGCACATCTCTGTGCACAATCCTCATACATGTTTATGAGGATGAAGTAGTTTCTACAAGAAGGAAAGGGGCACCTTAGGGGCACTTGTTAAGGGTTGTGTAGCTCAGCCTTTTCTTAGTATGAGTCAAAAGATGAAAGGGCAAGTGTCTTATTCCACACACAACACGTACTGAGGAATGAAAGAACGCAGTGCCAGCTTCCTTCCTCCACTACGCTCCTGACTCAGCTGATTTTCAGGCTTCTGTCAATTTAGGTGAGCTTTGGTGCTGATTTTGATGATTCTGTGAGCTGTTCCCCACAAGGGAGCACCCTGGACGCGTTCCTCCTGCTGCTGAGGGTTAGCTGGGGGTGGGTGGGGGAGGGGGAGAGAATAAGCATCCTCCACATTACTCCCAGAAGCCCTCATCCCCATACAGGGAACAGCAAATGGCGCAGGACTTCTGAGCTCCACCCAGGGTGTGGGGAGGCTGGTTGGCACGTGGGGAAGTGAGAAGAAATAGAAGAGAACCCACCGACAGAAAGGAGGTGGGCAGTACCCAAAGATGGATATAGGGGTTCATCTCCACTCCCTGTTTTTCCAGTAAATCTTCACATGCACTAAATTTTAATTTTTTATATATTTTTGCAAATATTCTAGGGAAAACATCATAGATATACACAGAGATGTTTAACAAGCTTGTTCCACCTCTAGACTTAATGTAATGGTTCAAAATAGGCAACGAACTGTGTGTCTAACATTGGGAGTTGACTAAGTAAATTATGGTGTACCTATATAAGAGGATGCCATGCAAATATTAACATATAGTACGCTCTGAATATATTTGGCAACATGAAAGTACTTACAAAGACAATATTTCAATTTGATCCCATTTTAGTATGTGTGTATATATATATATATATGTAGGTATATAGATATATATATATATATATATATGGCATTGTAGTTTCCATTTGATATATAAAGAACTTCAAAGTCATCACTTCAACAAGAGGAAAAAAGCTAAGTTAACTGAATATCTTCAACTCTTTTTAGATCCATCAGAGAATTGAAATCATAGAGTGAACCACAGTTCTAAAAACCGAGAGAAAGGCAAGTGCCAAGAATCGCTGCCTGCTGGGACCAGAAGCCCAGGAGCAGAAGCTGGTTACTGGAGCCAGTGCTGGGAGTAACACTTCAACCACAGTTGACAAGTTGCCAGCCTCTCAATGTGAACAGCTAGAGAGCTAAAAGCTCGGGGAGCCCAGCCTCAAGGGGACTCCCTTACGTTTGTGAGCTTTACCTTTAAGAGCCCTACCAGGCTCTCACAGTGAAGATCAAAGAAAAGTCCCCTTCAGCAGGAGGAGAGGAAAAACCAGTTTGAAATACACTCAGAGAGCTATGTCCTTAACAATGGCCTGCAATTCAATGGAAACTGTTAAATATTGGTTTCACCAAGAGTCTAATTGATCTGGGAAAAAGAAATATCCAACTCCAGCCCTTCCGAGCATTGGACATGAGGGAGGAGGCATACTGCCTTCTGCCATCTCTAGCCTTCCTGCTTCACATAAAGCAGGTCTCAGTGGGGGAAAGCTGAGAAGCAAAGGGGGTCTCAGCCCAGAGGCAGGTTCACTGAAAGACTAAGAGCTCATGGCAAGAGTTGGAATCCCCCCTCCCTTCACGCCCTGCCACCACAACCATGGGGCTGTGTTATTAGAACAGTGGGTTATGGATAATTGCTGCAAGATTCAAACCCTATTTTAAGGGGTATCTGAGGAAACCTAGAGACAAAAACAAGGGCACTATATCCATTCATTGAAAAAGTTTTGAAAGGAGCCTCCCCTGAATGGTGACATTAAGATTTTTGTTTCTGAAGTTCTCCCAATATTGTATACTTTTGAGGAGGTTATTAAGTGTGCATTGAAAACTTAAATCCTCAGAAGGAGCAATACTTGACTGACTTTATAGGTATCACTTTATCAAAAGCACAGAAACTGGCAGCCATCTGAAAGGAATTTACATTGGAAATAGGATGCTCAGGTTGGAAGAAGGTCAGAAAATCGAGGCGATGTTGGACCTTACTAGGGGCTGCACTGAGGGCAGCCCGTGTGGAGGGGCAGCCAGTGTGGAGTCAGAAGGCTGCCTGGGAATCTGGGTCGATGAGAATGGAGCCTAACACAGCCAATAAGGTGCTATACACAGAGGATAGTGATGGAACTTAATTACTCCATAGAGAGAGAAACATTCTGCTTAAGGCTCAGACAGAATTGAACTATGTCACATGGGGTAATCTGTCATCAGCCGTGTCCTCAGGATCAGCAGCTGGTTAATAGTGGACAGGAACGAGATGCTGTCTAAGGTGTGTCCCACTCAAAGGTCCGAGCATTAAGTCACAAAGGAGAACACATTGACTATTGGTTTTCTATTGCTGTTGTAACAGATTAAGATAATAGACATTTTTTGTCCATTGTTCTTATACATCTAACACACCTTTAAAATGCCAGAAGCCATCCTCTTTTCCAGATAGAATGCTTCCTGTCTTTCTTTTTCCCCCACTCCCACCTCACCCTCAGTAGCCTTCTGGGTCTGTCCCACATGCAAACCACGTTCATCTCATCCAAGGTCCCAGAAGGTCCCATCCCATTACAGCTGCAACTCTGAGTCCAAAATATCATCTAAATGTCATTCTAAAGTTTAAAATCAATACCTAAGTCATCTAAATTAATTACGGATGAGACTCTGGGTATAATCCATCTTGGGACACAATTTCTCTCCATCTGTAGACCTATGAAACTAGAAAACCAGTTATCTACTTACAAAGTACAGTGGTGAGACAGGCGTAGAATAATAGTTAGAGACTTACGGTTTAAGAGGAGAGAAAAAATAAAAAGCATCAGTTCTAAACAATTTCTACATATAGCCAGACAAATTGCATTAGGCTTCAAGGCCTGGGAGTAACCCACCCTGGGTCCTGGCTCCACCTTTTAGGCTCGCAGCTTCCCTCCTTAGCCTGTCTGCCTTCCTCTATCTGTCTGTCTGTCTGTCTATCCATCCATCTATCCATCTAACCTATCATCTATCATCTATCTGTCTATTCATCTATTTTCATTGAATTTATTGGGGTAACCTATAACTATATAGGTTTCAGGGGTAGCTTATAGCTGAGTACATTTATTAGCCTATTTCTTGCCAGTGAAATTTTGAGGATTCAACAGCCTCTTGTGTTTTAATACTAGCTCTGTCTTTGCAGTTCAAGCTGGCAGTGTAATTTGTTGATAGAAAATTCTCAAACGCCTTGTGGGTCTCCCATGCCCCTCATGGGGATTCACTCCATTGAACAAGGAGTTTGTCCATAAATCGTTGCTCGTTAATCTCATTTCTAATTTTGGCTTTCTCTGATATGGCCCAGGGACGCCACCCTTACAGCTAACAAGATATCCTTTGGTTTGATTGAGGGGATCTGTGAGTCATACCCTTGAACTCTTTGTGGGTGAAAAAGGGGATATGTAGAAGTTCCATGATGGAGGTAACCTCACAGGGTGACGTGATCATAACTGGGCAAGTCCTGGTGGGTAGTCATACTCAGGCTAATGACTTGTTAGTCAAAGGTTTTTGAGCAAGCCCTGTCTGATGTCCTTGTACATCTAGGTTAACACATCTTTGAAACGCCAGAGGAATGTTCTTTTCTAGACCCCTCAAAGGTGTGTCTAACCTCAGGACAGCACATAATCTGAACTGTCTTGTCCCTTGCTTTCTCCCCCTTCCATGTGATCTTTCTTACAGTTCTTCCTTAATTCCAAATGTATAAAAGAGACTGCAAAACTGTCATTGTCCAGAGCAATTAAGATCCTCCTTCTCGGCACTGTGGTCAGTTTGGCTTAAATAAATTCTTCTAAAGACTCTCTATGGGTTTGAACATTTATTATTGTTGACATCTTCAAAAAGCCTTTTATGAAAACGAATATGTTGTCCCAATTTTTCCATAAGAAATTGCCACAAATCTGGGGGCTTGAATCAGCCAAATTAATCTTATAGTTCTGTCATTCAAAAATCGGGGGAAAGTCTCACTGAACTGAAATCAAGGAGACTATAAGCAGCATTTGTTTCTGGGGGCTTTGTATTGTTTCCAGGTCACATGAGTTGTTGGCAGAATTCAGTCCCTTGTGGTGGTAGGACTGGGGTTAGTATTTTGCTGTCTGTAAGCTGAGGGCTATTCCTAGCTCCTTGAGTTCACATATGTCTTACCTAATTGCTCTTTTTTAGTTTGCTAGGGCTACCATAACAAAGTACCACAGCCCAAATGACCTAAACAACAGAATTTATTTTCTCACAGATCTGAACACGAGAAGTCTGGGAACAATGTATGGATTGACTTCTTCCGAGGCCTCTCTCACTGGCTTTAGATGGTCGTCTTCTCCCTGTGTCCTCACATGGTCTTTCCCCTATGTGTGTCTACACCCTGATGGCCACTTCTTGTAGGGCCACGAGTCATACTTACTGAGTTAGGGCTCACCGTAATGGCCAAATTTCAACTTAATTACCTTTTGAAACAGCCCATCTCCAAATACAGTCACATTCTGAGGTACTCGGGTTTAGGACTTCAACCTATGACTTGTTCAGCCCCTGACAGCCCTTCCTTGGTATTCAAAGCTGGCAGAGCAGAGTCCGTCTCAGGTTGAGCATCTCCGCCCCCTGTTCTGCCTCCCCCATCCTGTTTACAGAGCTCATATGATGGGGCCCATTTGGATAGTGCAGGATAATCTACATGTCTTAAGGTAAACTGATCAGTAATCTTAATTCCATCTATAACCTTACTTCCCTTTTGCCATGTAAAATAGCATTCACAGGTTCTGGGATTAGGGCATGTATAGCTTTTAGGGGCCATACTTTTGCCTATCACACTAACCAAGAAAAGAATCTACCCAACTTTTCAGCCAATACACATTCTCTCATCAAAGGCCACTTGGGGACAAACTTGGGGGAAATTTTCTCCTTCATGATTTTCCTCTTTCCACTGAGCAGAGGACTCCCAGTCCCTCCTCACACTTTTGCCCCCTTCTGCACACCGGGCACACTCTTCCTCACAGAAGCAGAGCACACTCATTAGGCTTTTCGGACTCACATCTATTCCTTTGGCCAGGTTCGCAGAGGCTGGAGTTTCTGTGTCGAGGGCAGACCAGAGCTCACACTTTCTCTTTCCCTTCGTGTTCCCTTAGTGTCAGCAGGGAGGCAAGGGACTCTTCTTCTGGCAGAGGCATCTTTCTCCAAACGTCCCCTTTTTCCTTATATTCTCTGCGTCCAGCTGGCTGGTGCCCTGACCTTTCCTCCTGATGAATGAGTGAATAGTCAGGTTAGACATGCCCTCTGCACCCCTCTGTCGTTTCTTTAGTGCAAGAGGAAAAAGGAGCCGGCCTTTGGGCTAAGGTCTGAGCCACATTCTCCAGAATGGTTTTGATACAGAGCCCTGCTTTGGGATTATCAATTTTGCAAATGCCCAATAATCTCAAAGCAGGAATCTGTGGATAAAACGTGCTTGCAAAATTATTGCACCCATATTTCCTTGCAGATTTAGCACATAATTCTCCTATGATGTCCATCAGTCAGCCTCAACAGAGGAGGAAGAATAGCAGTCTGAAATTCAAACAAGACAGTCTGTTTTACTCTAGTAATGGAGCTGGTGGAAACCAGATGTTTACTTGAAGTATTCTAGGGTTTTCCGCAGGATAGTTTGAAAGGAGTCTGATATAGAGGATCCCTCAGCTATTCCTACTTACCCATAAAACTCATTTTTTTTCAATTTGAGTTTCACCTAAGCTTTCAGTGGAACAAGATTAGCTAGTGCTAAAAGCATTGCGTTAATCCATCACACTGACGTTAGTAAATCTATTATGATATCAGTTCAAGTTGGTATATATTATATGACACCTTTGCTATTTTCCTGCAAGAGGAGTAGAGAAAATCATATTAAATTTGAAATAAGAGTATTTATTTTTTTTTAATTTTTAAATTGATTTTAGAGAGGAAGAGGGATAGAGAGAGAGAGGGAGAAATAGAGAAAGAGAGAAGCATCGGTGTGAGAGTGAAACATCAATCAGTTTCCTCCCGTAAGCATTCCAACTGGAGATTGAATTCACAACCCAGGTATGTGCCTTGACCAGGGATTGAACCTGCAACCTTTTGATGCACGGATGACACTCCAACCAACTGACCCACCCAGGCAGGGCAAAGAGAGTTTATTTCTTTTTTAAGTCAAAGCTTGATACTATATCAAAATTACAGGTTGGTAGAGATATCCTGTTGTTGTAGCGCATTAGCTCTAATCCCCCCTCTTTGCTAATAATGCCCTGATTTTGCCCCACACGATCACCCTTGCCCTGCCTTTAAGCCATGTACTTCAGGTAGGGTTTCACATCTGCTCCTGGGATGAGTGTTGGACTCATGTCTGTCCAATCTGAGTATCCAATTCTTCAGCCACAGGGATTGATGTAGGAATGATCATGTGATTAAATCAAAGACCAGGAAATATAATAAGGCATTTTGCAAAGTATTGGAGGAAAGATACTTGGTTTTTCCTACTGTATTTAACCTGGAAAGATGTAAGCCTAAAGCTCCTTATAGCCATCCTGCCACCACAAGGAACCTCCTAGGAATGAAGTCACAGGACGGAATCTAGAGGACAGGACCTAATAACATTTCAGCTGAACTTCAGAAATCAGCCTTGCCTGTGGTTAACCCATACCTTGAACTGTTCAATCATGTAAACCAATGAAATTCCTTTACAGTAAAGCCAGTGCGAACTGAGTTTTCTGTTGTTTTGAATCAAAAGAGGCCTAAATCTTGACTAGATTGCAAGTTTATATGTTCTATAATAATAATTTTAACCTATTTCTAAAGAATTCTTAGTGATTTTCTGAAATACAAATATAGCTTCATTGTCATGCAGATAAATAATACAGCAGATATAAAAATCTATAGTTTAAAGAATAATGTCTCAGTATGTTAGATTGGCAGATATGTGTATTTTTCTTAAATATAAAGATTAAACTGTATTAGAGTCTTATCCTCCATGAGAAACTCAGATAGAACTCCAAATAGAGTTGGTCCTGCAACTATTTTGGTTGTGTTTCGAGAACCATGAAAATATCCTTTCTTCCAAAGTAATATCTCCACAGGTTTGCCTCACCTCTTGCAATATAAATAAGTAACATAACATACTAGAATAGAGATGCTACAGGCAACTGAAACATTGTATAGTCATTTCATTCTATAATGAGAAATTAAGAATCAAAGCACTGAATAGCCCTGGCCGGGTAGGTCAGCTTGTTACAGCATCATGCTGATACCCCAAGGTTGCTGGTTCCATCCCTGGTCAGGGCACAAACAGGAATTAACCAGTCAGTGCATAAATAAGTGGAATGACACACTG
Source organism: Tonatia bakeri (assembly GCA_004024845.1). Taxonomy (NCBI): domain Eukaryota; kingdom Metazoa; phylum Chordata; class Mammalia; order Chiroptera; family Phyllostomidae; genus Tonatia; species Tonatia bakeri. The sequence continues at coordinate 275,756 of PVIA01000288.1, read as the reverse complement.
ATGTTTCCCTCTCTCAAGATAATAATATGTGTGTTGCCACCCTAGATTTTAATGGCGGAGTGGAACTCGGTCTCCACATTCCTGCTGCAGGGTGTGTCTGTTTTCCTCTGCTCCTGAAAGGCAGGTATGACCATTACTTACTTAATGCTCCAACTTTTCGTATCAGAGTAAAAATGATAAAGTAGGTTCAAGCCAATTATCTTCTATTTGTTTCTGTGTTAGCAAACTTGTCTTTTAAGCACAAAGGTAACTGTCCATGAACTGTCAGTCACGTGCAACGCAGCCACTAAAGCCTTCACTAAGCCCATTCATTCAGTGCCCGAGTTCTGTGCAGCCACTGAAAGGCACACTGTTATGCACTACGGTGAATTTCAGAGCACACCATTGATATATTGTATAATTAAGGCTTCTTGTAAAGTGGATCAGGACTCCAAGACCAAAGGGGAAGCTGCTTGAGCTGGGGCCCAGACCTGGCCAAAGCAGTCAGCACAGCTCAGATGCAGGGGAGCAGGAAGAGACCCCACCTTCTGATAGGAGAAAGGGCAGAGACTTTTAAGTTCTTTTTAATCTACCACCAGGAGAGGGCAGATGAGGATACAATGAAAGTCCTGACTTGAGAGAGCTTATGCCGGTAAGAGCACCTAGTCTTACTTTGGTAAGAAATTGTAAACTTTATATATTCTTACTGAGCTTATAAAGTTTCAGCCCCAGTAAATGCACGTGTTCTCGTCAATGGCTGGGACTGAGATGAAGCTACACAGGCACTGATTCCTGTGTAGCCATAGCCCTTACGGGCAGTTCATTCAGCGCAGGGCTGAGCTTTTGGCTGGGGGCACCAAATCCTGGCGGCAAGGGTCTGGTTCTAAACCAGCCTCTAACACACTGAGATATCTTGAGCAAATGAATTTACCTCTTTGTACTTCAGTTTCTTCATTAAAAAAGAGAGAACAAGGCCATCTCGAAGGCTTCATCTGCTATGAAGTTGTAGGACTCTTGATTAATTTTTTCACTGCATAATAAGGATTTATTATTACTGGGAAATCAAAGTTGTCATAAATGTATTTAACTGAATATATTTTAAAAGTAAGCACATACTATTCCTGCAACCTGTTGCTATTTTAAGATTTGTAGCATCTACTACCTTAATTTTTAATTTTTCTGGTCTACTTTATTTCTCTACTGTGCCTGAAGACTAGACCATCCTCCTGCTATTTCAGTTCTGGGTTTCCTCGCAGAGGCCTGAAAACACGCTAATTGGGGCAGCTGTGCCAGGAACTTTGACCACACGCCACTTGTCCACTAAACTCCCAACAAAGCGCGCGCACTGGCTCCACAGCTCATGTGCACTAAAGGTCACTCCGTACCTGCCCCTGCCAGGAACTGTGATGCATGGATAAAAGATCCGTGGGTAGTGAACTCCCCCCTGAGCCATCCCATCACAGAGACAGAATGCTTTTGTGACACCCACATACCTTACGTTTTATGCTTCAGAGAGCATTTTAAGCTTCCACTTACAAAGAGTTATTGTCAAGCTTGGAGGTCAGATGAACTGAATAAAACAGGTATCAATTTAACAGGAACTAGTGTTTGAAATACTTTCCTTCTTTAGAAAATTCTCAGAGCCTACAACAGGGCCAATGGAATGACCTCTTTAAACCACTGAAAGCTCATTTACACACTCCTTGTAACTGATCCATTACAACAGGACTTTTCTGAGCCACTGCTTTCTTTGTACTAAGCTTCAGAGCATACACTCTATCAAAGCAATTTGAAAGGTCTAACATTTTTGAAGAAAATCAAATACAGAAATCTGTCTGCTGACCTCATGGTCAGTATTCTGCTTAGAAATGGCAAAAGGCTTATCAGTGAGCTATAAGTGTTCTGCTTCCTGCAGGGGATTAAAGAACGGAGCTGCTTATCCTCATTTTACCTGAGCACCTAGACCCATCTCCTATCTCCTGATGACTGAGGAGAGCAGTTCTATAAAAACAGCGAGATGATTCTCAAGTTTAATTTCACTTCTCCTCCCCTCTAGCTCTCTAATTAACGTGTTTGAATTTGCCCTTCTTCATCTCATTGGTGTTATGCATTTTCTGAGTGAAGCTTAAAGGTTGATGAGTACTCAAAAAGGATGGACTTCCTTTTATACGCAGAAGCCCTTTTCCAGAAGACTCTGTCCCGTGACCTGCCCTGACCCTGTACCACAGCCACTGTGCATGCTCAGTAAGAACAGGCTAGAGAGACTCCAGAACAGTTCACAGGAATTTACCAGGGTGGCATTCTTTTCTGTCTACCTTGTTCTGCTTTATTTTTAATTATAATTAGCTCCTGAATTTATGCCTGCCTGCTCCAGTCCTAGGACTTCATTTTCCATCTTGCTTTCCCTCTGTTTGACAGTACAGGATCCATACTTTACATTTACATTTAGTTTAGCTTTACATTTCTGGGAAACTTTTTTATCAAGGTGATATTTGTAGAACTTTTTCCAGCTTCATTCCTTTGGATCCAAAGTCTTGGTCATTATTCCTTTTATTAGCAAATGAACTGTATCTTCCCAGCATGCCGAGGAGAGGGATTTAACAATAATTTTGCAGGAGGAACATTGCTTGTGTGCTGTCTATATTTTGAGTGCCTGATGCAGACACCAGCCCGCAGTGTCCACATCATTATGGATGAAATGAGACATTCACATGGACTACCGAATTCGGTGGAGGAAAAGGGACAGTATGGCTTTTCTCTCAAGGGGACCAAAAGCCATGGCCTCTGCCATGACAGGCCTTTATTTCTCTTCTCTGCCCATTACATGATGGTCCTCATTTACTATGCACAGGTTCACTTTAGGTGGTTACCTTTTACAGAAAACAGAGGAGCCAATGCCGCTAATCACATCACAGAAGAGGGATATTTGCAAATGAAAAGGCAAAAGTGGTTGAACCAGTTACACTCATTCTTGCAAGGTTTAGCATGGATTTTAGGAAGTTACTTGCAGTAAATGTCCTCAGTTCAGGGTGAGGGAGTTTTTAGCAAGAGCAAGACTCAAAGCGGCCTAGGCACATTGCAGGCCTGATTCCCCACAGGAGAACCTATCTGTGGGTGTGGGTCCTGTGCGTCTCCGAGTGGGAGCTGGGCCCACGCCATGCAGAATGGTATCCTACAGGTGCCCACTCTCCCTGTTTTTGTTTTTGTTTTTTTTTTTTACCTCATCTTCACTTTTTCTTTTAGGCAACATAAAGGCATGCATTGGATGATGAGTCTTACGGACCCCAGGCTTTCTCTCTGGACTAGGGAATCAGAGCAAGTATTGCTTCTTACCTTGATCTCCAATGCATTTTCTAGTGTATGCTGCTGCTACAGATAGCTCAGCATTGATTTCCTTTCTGGGAATTTCCTTCTGGCTGGAAAAAAAAAGTCACCTTATCCAGATTATGCTTCTGCCACAGGGACATCCAGAATCTTATGACTGCTCAATTTGGGGATACAATGCTAGGCCCTCTTGCCTTAAATTAGAACAACTCTACAGGGCCATCTGAGCTTCAAATCACCCCAAAGTCTCCATTGTTACTGTATTACATTTCAGCTTTTCCTTCTGCCCAATCCTGGCTCCGTTGCTTCCTCATAGGTGATGTTCCCTTTCATGAACACTGCCTGATAAAACCTGTACTCAGATCTCTTTATTAGACTCTGTTCCTCAGACAATAGTGCTCTTTACTTGCAAGTCAACGTAAGTTTGGGCTCCAAGGCCATGTTTCTGAAAACAACCACTTCATACGGCATCTCACATAAATTCATAAGCTAGTGCCATGACCATAGATTAAGTATCATAACAAACAGAAGCAACACATGTTGATAAGCAAATGTAACTGGAAAATAGCTGTATTTACATGTTTTAAATACTAAGACTACAACAGAATATATAAATAGCTCCATAATACCTTGAATGTTGAAGTTACTCAATATAAATGATTGCACTGTGAATGGTTCTAAATAGGCAACCTCTTAAAACATAAAAAGCCCCCAGTTTTTCATAAAATATCATGTCAAGAAGGAAATGTTTAACAATTTTGTAGGTTAAGTGCATGAAGCTAGATACATGTCAGGCCTCTTATCACTAAGTATAGTGGGGAATCTTTTTTCTTTTTACAGTTTAGAATCTGGATAGAAAATATGAGGAAATTGAGTCAGTAAATAAATTATCTCTAACTTATTTTTAAACTTCACACAAAATTTTGAGAATATGTATATGTACTGGGGGTAAGTATAGAGATTCAGTTTTATAAATTTTAAAATAAAATATAAATATTTTATAATTCTTCCACACACACAAAGTTAAAGCCCCCTTTTAATTATGCCAATAGATGACTTGTCTCTTTCAGTTTCCCTATGTGTGCAATAAAAATAACAATATTCATCTTCTTCATAATGGTGTTGAAACAATGAATTTTCTAATATGCATCATGTGTTTTGAAGATGAAAAGCTTCTTGTAAATGCTAAGTGTTATTATTATGCATAAAGTTGTGAGGGATCATAGGTACACAATTCCAAAGAATACATTAAAGCTAAAATTCATTATAAATAATCTCTGTGGTTACAAACCTGAATTAAATATAAAGGTAAAAGACAACCATCAGATGGTACTGATTTTTTTCAGATTTTCCTTGCACATAGGTTGGTTATATCTCACGCAAAGATCTAAATCCACATAAATTATCTTAAAAATGATGTGACGTGTGGCTTTCATGGCTGTGTCCACTCTTCTTAATATTCTCCATTACAAATTTTAATGAAAGAGTACCTCCTTTAATTTGTTTTTTGTACTTTGGGAATTGATTGGTATAGCATTAGGGTTTAATTTCAACTCATCATCAACAATAAAATTTTGGCCAAAAGGCATATGGTTATAGTATTCTTGATCTTTATATGCTTCCTTCATTACCAAAAAAAAAAAGGTATAATTTTGTTCAATGTACTCCTTCTACCTCAAGAACAATAAACCCTATTATTATGGTGAAGTTCTTGTTGAAACTCTCTTGGATTTGTAATCAAAGTGTTTCTTGAACTTTTCTTGACTTTGTACTATGCTAATGTATTTCAACAAGAAATGAGAGATACATTTTTGCTTAACTTGTGACACTTGGCTTTTGATTCCCAGGCATCTATATGCTTGTAATATGTCTATTCCTCCTTGGCTATGTCCACAAATCCAGAAGGACCTGTCTCAAAAGCCAAACCATGAGCCCAGCAGAAATGGTGGTGGCAGTCCCCTTAGTGGCTTATTCTGCCCTCTCTGTGCTGGGGCCTGAAACTCGCCTTTCAGCCACCCAAAGAGAATTAAGCTGCCTCAGTAGAAGAAATACTTGTTTGTCTCTTTTAACTTTCATTTTATTGGGAAATTGGAGTGACCAATTCTAGATACGGTGGAAAAAAAAGTCCCTGAAGACTATTCCAAAAGCAACACCCTCACCTCCTATTGTTTCATTTCACTTCTGTAACAAATTGTCATCGCTTATAGCCAATCTGTAGTCTGGATATCCAGACAAGTGATGCACATACCTGAATAACAGTGAAAATTTTTGTTCTTTCTCTTAAAAGTAGCATTCATTTCTCTTAAGGGTGAGGGCTGCCAGGTGCACAGTAGACAAAGGTGTTTGCTGAAATAGGGCGTCATTGTCTTGAAAGGTTGTGCCTGTCTAGAGAAGATGGGATTAACTCAGGCTCACTGACAGCAGGAAGCCTGTTTTTTCTTTCTTTTTTTTTTTAAGTACTTTAAAGAAATTCAAATGAGGGCAACAAAAGTTAAAGGCTCTTTTAAATAAGCAAACCATTGGTTTGGCCAAGAGAGAGCATAACTATTTGCTTTGAAGGCTGCTTTGGGAGCAAGATCAGAGGTGGACATTCATTCCCTTATTCACTTGACCAGTCTCAGAATGAGTAGGTCCTGATGTCCGGACTGTGATCCACGAATGATAGAAAAAGAGAAAGAAGGAAGAGAAGGAAGGAAGGAAGGAAGGAAGGAAGGAAGGAAGGAAGGAAGGAAGGAAGGAAGAGATATATATAGAGAGAAATCTCTGCTCTCCCAAATATTAGGTCTAATGGAAGGAATCAAACAGTTGAGAGGTAAAATAATAATAATAATAATAACAATAATAAAATAAACAACAAAAAACCCTTGTGCCTTTCTCACAGTGCAGGTCATTCTTTGACTCACCTGGATTATCTGGAAGCAGGTGGAGAAAAGGAGGCATAAAGGAGAGGATGGGGAGGAGAAGAAGAGGAGGAAGAAAGGGAAAAGGGAAGGAAGGGAAGGATAGAAGAGGCTAATTTTTCTCAAAATGTAAAGAAAAATCTCAATAACAACGACAACAAAAAGATAATTTAACTCCTAGAAATTGAGGACAGATGCTGGAGAATCCCAAGAGTCCACATCTATAGCCATTTGATATTTCCCTCCTTGGCTATCTGTTCTGGAGATCTCTGAAATGCTGCTCTGTCCTAATTCACAGCTGTGATGAGTCAACTGAAGTTGAGGAGGATCTATTTGTAACAAAACCTTGAGACTGCTCTGATTTTAAAACATTATTATAGTACATTTTATTTGCAAATCAAGATGCTTTTTTAATATAGATATTTTCTTTATATTAAAGAAACGAGAAGTAATTTAAATGAATAATATGTATGTTTTAACCTGACAGGATAAAATGCTATTTTTGGTTTTTAAAAATATTAAAAATGAGCAGAATAAAATGGACTAATTAAATACCTACCAATGAGGCAGCTGATTTGGGAAGAAAAATATTTATCAGAGGTGACATCATTGTTGGGTTTACTATGGATTTTTCATTATTTAAAAATAGAAAACTTGAAAGGATGGGGCACTGAATATCTACTAATATTTTGCTTTAAAACCTTTGATTCATAGTGCTTGGATGTAGAGGTCATTAAGAATATCTCGTCATTACATATTGACATCACTGCCAACTTCTCAAACATCAGAAAGTCTAGGCTCCTTGGACCAGTCGTCCCTCCCTTCTCTGCCTTCTCCTAATCCAGTCACGCTCCCAATGCCAGGGATAGCCCCTCAGCCCAGCCCCAGCCTTGACCACACATTAGAACTCTGTGAGGAACTTGTAGAGACATGTAATGCCTGGGTCCTACCCCAAAGTTCACATTTCACTTATCTTGTGTGTGGCCCAGGTGCTGGTATATTTTTGATTCCCCGTTGATTCCCAAATGCAGCCAGTGTTGAGAACCACTTCCCCAAAACCTTCCTCTACTCTTTTGAAAGTCACAGGCTGTCATCCTAAGGTTCCCTGTGTATTATCTACTACTGTGTGAGTTTCCTCTTGCTTTAATGGAAACCAGGCTGTTTCCTGAAGACACTGTTTCCTCTGCAGGAAACTTCTCTTCAAGCCTTCAACACTTTCTTCCCTTATCACATTTAGCCAATGCCCTTGACTAGCTTGTTTCTCCACTTAAAGAAAAAGAACAACCAGAGGGAAAGCCCATCACACATCTTTCCATTTCCTTATATCTGTGCCTGTCACTGTCTTCTCTGCTGGTAACATGTTTGACCTGGCTACACCAGTGTAGTAGGCCAGCCCTTCAATTCCTGTACTAGCCTCTCCCATACACAAGGACTTTGATTCTTTCATTAACCCCTCTATCTCCTCTGTCACTAAACTTCCCCTCTCTGTTAGGTTATTCACATCCACAGGGGTGATATTCGAATATACCAATGTAAGATATGATCACTGATTAGTCATTATGCAAGTGACTGAAGTACCTGTATTCCAGGGGAATAGTATGTCTTGCCCATCATAACAAAGTGAGCATGTTTCAAAGTCACTCACCTTAATAAACAGTTTCCCTTCACCATACAGACCCTCCTTTTTCTGCTCTTCTCCCATCCTCTTTCTCTGCTCCTTTTTATTGCAAACATTGTGATCTTTACTACCATCTCCTCATCCCGTTCACTTCTCACCTTCTCTCGGCAGGCTCTCATCTCATCATTCCAGTGAACATCTGTTATTAATGACACCAGTGTTCTCCATGCTGAGGGAGAGGGCCAGTTCTCGCTTTTCGTCTCACTTAATACCTCAGCGGCATTTGATATCACTCCCTGGTCCTCGAGAAACTTATGGAATGATATTGATATTTTTGCTCTTATATAAAATTTCAGTTGATGCATCATTCTCATTGTTTTGTAATGATTAACACAACTGGTTCAAAGCTTAAAAGAAAATACTAGAAGACCCCTGAAAAAATGTCAAACCATGAAATAATGTGTTTTATGAACGTATGTTCGTTAAGGGACAACTATTTGATTTTCATTACTGAAACAACTAAAATGCATCCAGAAATGTAGGACTGAAAATGTGTAAAATAACCATAAAAGGTTTTACCTTTGTATTTGGAGGGTCATGAAATGTCTGATTGTTTGGACTAATGCAAATAAAAATTGAAGTTTGTCTCAAGTAGAACAAAATATGGAATGAACTTTCCATAATTCAACTTAGGACATATTAAACTTTTTTCATGAAAGAGCAATAGCTTGACATTCTAAATATTAGGTCCAGAATACATGAAATTATTTTGGGTTTACTGAGTGAATATATTGTAGAAAATCCGTGCCTTGAGAGTCTGATAGAATTTAAGAAATCAAAATTATTAGTTGAATAAAGTAGACACAAAAGCTATTTTTGTAACAATACCTCTAAGTAGTTCTTGTTATTGCCAATATGGCCAGGCATACTGCAAAGTCATGATATTTAAAGTGTCTGTGATGGCAAACCTGGTTCCAGTAACAAGGAGATTAACTAACTCCAGGAGATTTATGAACCCAGGTGTGACTTCTGGTAGGTAGCTTCTCTCTTATTCTATTCCCATCTTGAAGGTGGCCTTACACATCAAAACTGTGCTAAAACCAGATTCAATCTGATATGCATTAAATAGAAGAGGCAGTTATTTTCCTAGAGGTTCCACGGGACATGAAGAAAAGGAGTCTCATTATGTATCCTATTGGAAAACTTAATAAAATCTCCTCTTCAAAGTCTACTGTTTCCCAGAAAGTGCCTCTTCCTTGCCTGTTTTGCAAAGCTCTTTGCTCGTACTGCTCTCTCCTCCACTCTGAGGACAAATGCATTCCTTCCTCCCTCCCTCCTCCCTCCCTTCCTCCCCTCATCCCTTCCTTCTTTCCTTTTTAAGTTGAACTTCTTGGGCTGGTATTGGTTTGCAAAGTCTTTTCCATCCCCATTTCCTCCTTCCTTTGCCCACCTCCCCCTATCCCTACCCTGTTTCTCCATTGTCTGTGTCTGAGTGTTATGTACTTGTGCTTTTGGCTTAATCCCTTAGGTACATCCTTTCAAGGCTTCATTGCCCTCCTCAGTGGCTCTTTAAGGTACAGAAATGACAATCTACTGCTATGAAAATAATCTTGTTCTGTAACATTACACCACCTCAATAGTTTGTGTTAAACTGCTTCCATTTTGCATGCTTAATAAAATAGGCTTACTTCAACTAAAAGTCTCAATAAATCAATGCTAACTTCTTTATTCACAGTTGCCACAAAGGGGCTCCACACCTGAGTGGAGGAAGTTTGTGTGGGCATTGTTCTTGCAAACAGTCTTGACTTTACTACCGTGCTCTAATTATGTGTAGGTTTTGACTCGCATTTTATCTAGTTTCTCTCTTTAGGCAGTAGGGAAGAAATGTGTTGTATTCTCTTTTCCGAGAAAACTTCTCTTTAAAAATCTCGTTCTGTGTTTTACAATGAGGAGGCAAAATAAACATCACTGAAGTGGATATGTGATTATTTAAAAAAAGAAAGAATAATAATACCTTAATTAAAAATGACAGTGATCATTCTATCTATTGGGTATCTCCTGATTTTAATTACCTTATTTTGATTCCCTCTTACTATCTACTGATTTTTTTATTTTCTCCTTGTTTTAAAGCTAGAAAAGAGTTCTGGAATTGAGGAATGTCTTTTACGGTGTTGACAGAAATATGCTGGTAAAGGAAGGAGAGCATTAGTAGACTGATCTTTAGAATGTTTTTTCGTATACTCAATGCTTGACATTTCTCATTTTCTGATATATGCGTACATGTTATTTATCTCATCTTTTGTTGTTGTTTTCTCATTTATTTCCATATCTCTTTCCACTTCATTAGTCACCGGCGAACCTTTAAATCGAGCTCCTGTGTGCAGTCAAATAGTGCTGTTTATTCTCATGAGGAACCTGGCGTCTGAGTAGTCTGGACTTTGTTTTCTAGAGCTCCTTCCAAGTAAAAAACCATGAGGCTTCTTCATAAGTAAAGTATAGTTACTGTGGACTCAGTAACTGTACTTGTATGAACTTCTTATAAGGAAATTGGCATGTTGATTTATGGGGACAATATAGGATGTAGTGTTTTAAAATTTTATTCTTTAATTACAGTTTATATTTAATATTACTTTGTATTAGTTCTAGATCTACAATAGAGTGGTTAGACAGCCATATATTTTAAAAGGTGTTCCTCCCCATATTTCAAGTGCCCACCTAGCACTATACATAGTTATTACAATATTATTGACTGTATTTCCTATGTTATACTTTACATTCCCAGGACTATTTCATGACTACCAGTTAGTACTTCTTAATCCCTTCACCTTTTTCACTCAGTCCCTCAACCTCCCTCCCCTCTGGCAACCATCAGTCTATTCTCTGTATCAGTGAGTCTATTTTAGGATATAATGTTTAGAGACTTGATTCTGTAATCTCCTGGACTTGCATCTCAGAGTTTATTAATTCTGTGAATATCAATTTATGAATATTACTTGAAATCTTTGGTCCTCAGCTTTTTCATTAACAAAATGCAAATATGATTAATAACTACCCATTGGATTGTGGTGTAGAGTAGGTAAGAAAGTACATGCAAAGCCCTTAATCTAGAACCAGGTACATAGAAAAATCTCGATATGTGTGAGCTGGGATTACCAGTGTTGCTGTGTGATAGAGAGATGTCACACATGTGTGTGGTATGCACGCAGATGTGTGAGATCATCACTGTATGTTATTAATTTTCATTTTTTTGAAAAATATCCAACAATAAAAGTTAAATAAATTGTACTGCATCTATTCTTGGGTGTGACCAGTAAGAATAATGATTTTAATGAATATTTATTAGTATGAGGAAAATGTTCACAATATAAAGTGAAAAGAACACTGGAATAAATTATAAAAGGTTCGTAGTTTTGTACAGGTGATTTTTATTTACTCCTTTATACTTCTATGGATTTAAAAAGATCTACAGTGAAGATTATATATGAATACAATCGAAGGCATAATAGACTTGTGTTTGAGAATAGACTGGAACTTGGGAACTGAGAAGGCTTGTGGTCCTTCACTGCCATTCACTGCGTGAGCAACCCAAAGTGACAAGTGTCTGCAGCCTGTCAGGGACCTCGAGGTTCAGCAGTTGTGTAGTTGGAGATAGGACTATGACCATTGTGCTTTCTAGTTCCTGGATATTGGTGGCCTTGCAAATAAATATCCTACTAAATATTTTTAAAATCACAATAAAGCATTAAATTAAAATCAATTTCAAATAATATCTAATGAACTGAAAGTATGGTATAGCCATTAACAATGTTTATTGATGAAGTCAAAGCACGAAACCGACAGGCTACACAGCACTATTTTGTGTGGCCTTTCCTCTGCCCTCAGCAGACACAAGAGCATGTGACCCAAGTTTAAGGTAAGATGCATCCACAGCAGATTCAGACATGTGGGGGTTTCTGGAGCTCCTAAGGGTAGGCACAGGGGAGTGATATGTGGGAAGAGGAAGTAGGTGTACCTGCTTGGCCTAAAACAAAGCCTTCATATTTCAAATGCAGAGGCTATTTTAAATAAGAAGCCCTTTGTCTGTCACTGGTGTAAGGTTTGTTATTGTGTGCAGCACGCGGCTTACCCAGAAAGCATTCACACGCATGCACGCATGCACATGCATATGAACACTCTCCCTTTTTTCCAAAGAATTTTGATCTGAGTCCTAGGTAAAACTGTGTGGTAAGCAAGAGCAGAAAGAGCTATTTTTACTAACAGACAATCATGGTGCAAAATGTAATTATAAAGGAATTGAAAGGTATTCTTTCCACGTCTGTCAGGAATGCAGAATTATTGCTTCAGCGTCTGGAGGGCTCCTGGAAACAAGGCATCACCTTAGCTCCTGAAAGCCTCTGGTTGTCGGCGGTAGAGCGCTCCAGGGTGCTGGCAAAGTGCCAGGTGGTCAGGAACTGCTAGCAAGCACACCAGTATCTGGAGAAGCAGATGCGCTGCCATGGAGCTGGTGGAATCCGCACTTTTTCTCTAGGCTCTGGAAATGGAACAGGGCTTATGGTCCAGTGCTAGGTGCTGGGCTACAGTATAAGGGAATTAAGGTCCTAGCCCGTAGCCCCCCCTCCAGAGAGAGAATCAAGCAAAGAAAATGGGCATCAGACAAATAATTACACAAATGATTAATTCTAATTTCAATACATGCTCAAAAGGGAAGTACAAGGGCTGTGAGGATATATACAGTGGAGAAAGCTAATCCAAAACCATAGAGACCTTAATGAGAGACATGTCTACAAGGAGACCAAAGCTGGAAGACAGAACAAAACCTCCGAACACTACATGGTAGGTGAGTGGATTTTCTTGTGAGCACATGTGCTATTCCCCTATAAGATGAAGGTCTGGTCTAGCAATAACAGAAGAACAAGTAGAAATGATTATCAATGACTGTAAATTTAACTTCACGTTTAGATAGCTGGACACTCCTTCTGTGTCCTCCATTATAAAACACAGAGGGATATTTGGGATCTAGTAATGGGAGATACATAATTTAGATACAAATCCCTTATCTTGATGTGTAAAAAGTATAAGCTGGCCATGTTTCTTAAGACAACTTTGGTAAGTCATATTACAATGGATATGTTCTATCTTTTCAAATATTCTTTGCAGATACTGAGTTTTTTGCCATTGTAATTAGTAGATACCAACCAACCATAAGTTCAGATACTATGGTCATTCAATTTGTGTGTGTACTGTTCTCTCAAATATGAAAGGTGAGAAACAGAGGCGACCTTTGAAACCCATTCCAACCATACACTGTGCTGGGAACAGAAGCCAGGAAGTTAAGTGATTCGACAGTATCTACACAGCAGAGTTGAGACTGCCGGCGTCTAGCCTGCCAGGCCTTCGCTCTGGGTCGCTCTGTTTCAGGATGCTACTTGTTTTTCTGCTTGTCCTTTGGGTGTCCAACCTGCAGCCCGCGGGCCATATGCGGCCCAGGATGGCTATGAGTGCATCCCAACACAAAGCCATAAATTTACTTAAAACATTATGAAATTTTTTTTGTGATTACATGTCACAATGTATTTAATGTGTGGCCCAGAGACGCCAAAAAGTTGGATACCCCTGCAAGTACATTCATTAAAGAGTTTTGGAGGCTATTTTTAAACTTCTGGTTTCACCACCCAATTTATCATTTCTTCTCATTCCTTCTCATTTCTCAAAGTTATTTTGCATCATTTTTCACCTTTCCATTTCTTTGATTTATTCATTTTACATTAATTTTAGATGAATGAGGGAGAATGTAAATAAGAAAGGACAGTTAGGAATGTTTACTAAGCATAAACAGTAAAGCTTGAGGAAAGTGAGAAAAACAGAAACTAAAAGTCCCAATAGTCAACCACATGAAGGCATAATAGCAGGAAAGCATATCCCTGTATCTGGTATTATAATTAAAATGATTGCATCGTTTCTTCCACTGAAAATGTTAAAAAGAAATGAGATTGTATTTAAAGTATAAAAATTTAAATATTTCTATTAATAAAGTACATGTAAAAATCCAAAAATTAAAACTATTTTATATATGCTTTCAAAAGTTATTTTTATATTAAAATTAATTTACATTAAATAAAAAATTCAATTTTATTTAATAAGTATTGAACTTTAAAATAGAATTACTTAAATAAATATTACAACTTAATTTAAAAATTTGTTTAAATTTTGTTAAACGTGTTAATGAAATAAAATCATATCCAATTCTAGTGCTCAATATCCATCCAATTGCCAGTGGCAAGAATCGATGTCAAGACACATATCTACAACTAATGTTGTACAAATCTAGGAAAATTTTAATTCTTTAGCAGAATATTTTCCAAGTGTCACATGCAGCATTGCAAATACCATGCCATTTTGTGAGTACCTCCAGAACCACACTTTGGAACTGGAAGAGAATTAAGAAAATGACTCTTAGCAAATGGGAAATGAAACATTGTTATGCAAGAAACTGTTCAATTGTGCTGAGATGCTGAGTTAAGTATTTTTTATTCCCTCTCACCACAACAGTCTGCTGTTCAGATCCTCCTGGAACTCTTAAATAGCTCTGTTCACATTCATGATGTTTGGGAGTAGTTGCCTTTTATTTTGAGGACTGGACAAGTGATGTGGTGAAATGTTTTCTTGAAAACAATAGTGTTAAGTGCAGAAGGCTGCATGGCGGAAGTGTGTGCATGTTCCGTAATTGTGTGTGTGTGTGTCCATCTGTGTGATCTGTGGGGTCCCCTAGAGCATAGGGTTCAGGGCAAGGGATCTGTCTGCCTTAGAGAGAAGCACTGCTTAGTCCATTTTATCAAAATCTTAAACACAAATGCTGGTTAAATTTACCTAGTGGAAGTATGCTCATTAACTCTAATTTGTAATGTCCTTTTAATATTTAAAAATGTCAATAAAAGATTGTATCAAAAAATAATTTATCATAGAATGATCTATGTATATAAATAAATATAAATCTATGCATATATCTAAATATATGTTCACATAGACACAGGAACAAATTTTATTAATTACAGTTAGGTTTGGTTGTGAAAGAAAAGCCAAAACAATAGTGGCTTAGTCAGATTAAGTTACTTTCTCTCTCACACAAACCAGATCCAGAGGTAAACAGTAATCCAGGGCTGATTTGACTGCTGTGCCCCACGAAGTCTCCAAAGATTCAGGATCTTTCCGTCCCTAAAGTGTGGGCTTGACCCCTTGGCCCGAGGTGGTGCTGCCTATTCCCAGAAGCAGGATGAAGAAAACTCTGAAAAGGGGAGAAAGAGACGCAGCAGATAAATCTTAAGGAAACTTTTCAGCAGCTGCCATGTGACTGTTTAAGTCTCGTTGGCCAGAATAAGTCACATGGCCACACCTAGCTACAAGGAAGGCTTTATTGTTGGGGGGGGGGGGGGGGGCAGGAAACTCTCCTAGCTTAGAAGGAAGGAAAGACAACTACTAAGGGACAATTATCATTTTGACCGCACTTATTTTACATGTATAGATTATTGGTAACATATACATAATACTACAAAAAGATGTCAGTAATTTTTTTCTCCAGGAAATTGACAAAACACTGCTGAGAATATCTGAAATCTTAGTCTCCCCTGTTTTCCACCTTCATCGTGGTCACTCCACTTTGTGTACGTACTGGCCTGAGTGTCCATCCCAGTTCACTCTGGGTTGGCCAATGTCTTTATTCAGCAATGATTAATATACTTAGTTTCCACATTTGCAGTTGTGCTAGCTTCACTCTTTAACTATCCCAATTGCATTTCTATGGTTCCATTTAAGAAAAATATTAAAACTTTGGAGATAGGACACTGCTGATGCCTTTTGCGAATTACATGCCTGCAAATACTTTCTGGCTGTGGAGGGACAGAGGTTTTAGAGCACGCTCTGACTTTAAGGCATAACACATAATGTTTAGTTTGATTATTGCCTGAGAGGTTTTACTATCACTTGATCTCTTTCATTCAGAGATTAGTTCCCGTAATTTAATAAATAATGCTGTCCCCAACAAGCACAGTTCTACCAATTAGGATTAAAATTATTATTGTTGAATTCTTTTTGGCATTTTACCACTTTTATTAATACTTTATTTAATAATTTTAATAATAATTAATTTTTATTTAATTATATTTGGTGATTATTGGTGAATTTTATGTCTTGACCCATGGCCCAAGGACACATGCAATGCAAAATGGCTGTGAATGTGGCCTAACGCAGAATTGTAAATTTACTTAAAACTTTTCTTTGGCTCATCAGTTTTCCTTAGTGTTTCTGTATCTAATGTGTATCTGAAGACCACTCTTCTTCCAGTGTGGCCCAGAGATGCCACAATGTTGGACACCCTGTTCTAGATTCTAAACCAGGTGTTAGAAGAATGTGTCTAGCACAGTGTTTGCCACATAGCGACTCAAAAAGTGATTTAATTTATTAATGCTTTATACTGCGTTTCACTAAAAATAAAATAGGATACCATGTGAAAGAAGAAAAATTTTATTTCTAAAACCTGGAAGCAGTTTCTATCAAATCAGAAAGACTCAAATGAAGCAATGTGGCTGAAATGCTGTAACCATTAACTATAATTAGTGGTAATAATCATTTCATTTTTCCAACTTGGAGTCAAAATGGTAAAAGAATTCAATAAAAGCAGGGAACGTATAAGTTTCTGACATATATTTTGAGTAAACACTAGAGTTTAGAATCAGTGGAGTGGAATCCTTGAAATCTTTAAGACAATAATATGAATCACTAATTTTGAAGTAGCTTTTTGTGCTTTGGACTATCTCCAGTAGTTACGAAGTGGCTTCTAGCCCTCTGATTCTCCCAAAGCAGGAATGTCAAGTTCATTTTCACTGGGGTCCACATCAGCCTCGAGGTTGCCTTCAAAGGGTCGTATGTAATTTTTGGACTGTATAAATGTAACTACTCCTTAACAGTTAAGCGAGAGCTCGGCGCTGCCACCAGGTAGAAACCAGGTGCCAGGCCAGATAAAACAAAGTGGAGGGCCGGATTTGGCCAGTGGGCCTTGTGTTTGCCACCTGTGAGCTAAAGGTATCCAGAAGCATAGTTTCATATCTAGTATACATCAGAGCAGTTTGAGATCAGAGGAAACTCTAAAGATCTACAGGCTTTGGTTTGCCAGGTAGCAACTTAAAGCAGTTGCCAAGATAATTTTTTCTGTAGTGTGACACAAGTTATTTCCTTAGCAATTCTATTGTTCACTTCATCCCCACCCCACTTGTTATCCTTGAACTCATCATCCACATCCCCTGCAAGTACATCGGCAAGTGTACTCCTATATAGTGATATCTATACCCAAGGATGAATTTTGAGGTAGATCTCTCTTTTTGCCTTATTCCTTAGTTTATGAAGCCTGGACTTCCTCTTGATCAAATACAAGGAGTTTATGGTTATATAAATAAGTACATTTAAAAGAATATATACATTTGTACTGTAAAATATAAAGATGAGTAAGGAATTTACACATTAACACCTCTTGCTTACAATACTATTTTATCAATACTATGTAAATTTACAGAATAAATGCAGGAAAGTGTGGGGATAACTCATTTTATCAATTGCTATAAAGATAATATTTATTTTTGTTTTTATTTTCTTGAGAAATTAATATTGAGGTGATCAGATTTTCTCTGGGCTCAACATCCATAGAGATTTACTACTTAATCATAGCTATCGTATAAAGAAAAAACAAGACTTAAAGGTATTTATTGAATATCAATTCTACTTAAACTATCACATTTTTCAGTCTTATCACTGCATGTATTCTGTGTTATAATTAGAAATTTGATTTGCTTGAAATAATGAGAAAATGATTTGCTTCTCTTTATTTATAAAAGATCATTGGAAAACTTATTAACATTCTGCAAATGACCAAAGAGGTAGCAGTTACTATGAAATGAGTTTTTGATTTTAACAAGGACAATACATAGAGCTGTTCAATCCTCAAATGGCTTTCAAAACACTTGTTGATTAATATTAATGTTTGAGATCAATATCTATTACAGGTAATTGCTGATATATTAGAAAATCTAGATATATATCTATATATGTGTATGCTCATTTACGACATAGACTTTTTAAGAATTTGATTAATTAATATGAACTGTATTTAAGGCAGTGCTTATTATGTTTTAAAGTTTTGTCAATTTTGTCAATTTTAATGTTTAGGAAGGTTTTTACTTTAAGCTTCTTAAAATTCTGTCTTACAGTTTTCCCAGGTTATCTGGCATTCAATGAAGAAGCTAGAACAAAAAAGGGCTGATCATCCTTAAAGTCACATGAGCATTAGAATTCTTATAAAAGCAAAAATCAATTACAAGCCTGATTGATTGATAACAATGTAACATAAAGCTAGTTAGCCAAAAAGATTAGCATTAGAAGATTAAATATCTCAAGACTTATAAAAGAAAGTCCCAGGCACACAACTTGTAATCAATGTCAAGATTTATCCTAACCTGTCAACTGAATTTTCTGTGTGCTCTCAAACAGTTGATAAATGAAATAAATCAAAAGGAGCAAAAGAGTGTCACTGCCTTGTTAACTGGTTAACAACTTGGAGTAAAGCCTGCCAGGTGCAGAAGATAGGGAAGTGTCAATTACATGACCATTCTCACCAGCACCAGGAGGGCCTCCCAGCCTTGAGTTTTAGAAGTGAAAGGAATGACGAAAAGAGGAGTTACAGGGGCTCTGAATAAACAGAAGCCACATGTCTGTGGTGTCTCACAGAGCCCAATTGGAACCCTACAAAGAGCCTGTGGATAGACTCATAGTTTCATTCAGAAAAACATATCCTCTGATAAAAGAAGAATTTTTTAGAATAGCTTATCAAATATTTATTTACTCAATGTAATGGAGTTTAAATATAGTTGAAAAATTAGATGAAATTTTAAGACATTTTTTAGGTGAAAACTTTAAACAAGTGAGTAAGGTATATAAATATAAAGGTTGTTGGAACAACAAAAATAAGGCTAAAGAAAAGTATCTGTAGATTCGTCTGTGAAGTTAATTTGAAATGTAAATATGTGCTCTGGGGCAATTGGGAGAATTTCTAACTGGGAGATTGCTGGAGGCAGACACAGCTTCCTTCTCTCCTCCATAGACTCACCTCCCTCCCCGTCCCTCCTTTCCTCTCCCTCCTCCTATCTCTTTCTTTACACGGAAGCTCTCAACTTCTGGTGTCATTCTGTGAGGCGGTCACTGAATCACCAGACATTTTACTGGGCTTATGGAAGCTAGTCTTTTTCTGGGCAGAAATGGAGGAGTAGATGCAGTTCTCCAGAACAATATCGGTTTACATTTTTGTCTCAATATTTAAGGTAACTATTTAATTTACTTAACTAAATGAATGTTTTGACACTTACAGTGATTATTTTTACCTGTTTGTTTCAGCACATATATTAAAAAAATTAGTTTCCATAGTGTGTTTCAGTAAGACGCATGCTCCCAAATATTTGGTAAGAATATTTAAATATCTAATGATAGAGGACTATTTCACTAAATTATTGTATATTTATTAGATGAACTATTATAAGAACCCTACTAAAATTATATTTGTGAGATTTATATAGAAACATGAAAAAACTATTTATGTCATACCATTAAGAGGAAAAAAACATTAAATTTTTATTAAAATTCCATTGTCTATGAAATTAGTGAGATGGTATTGAATAGCTGGGTGTTCAAATGCCTGATACAGTGTGACCAGAGTGTAATTATATTTATCACGTAGAATATATCTTATTGCTCATATTGATAAACAGAGCAGGAACTCAGTCTCACCTAAGTTACATTCTGGAACCACCCACAAGGAAGCAGAGGGACCTCCACCCTGCGCCATAGCCTGGGAAGGGGAGAAGCAGCGCAGATACTCAAGCAATGGATATTCTAGTGCTAGACCAAGTAAGAGACCAACTGTTCCCATTACCAAGTAACTAGGTATGGGGATTTTCCGATGGAAAAAGACCTCTTTGGAACACAACTTACGAACAAATATCTGCGCTTTAAGGATCTATGTGTAACTGCAGAAATAGATAACTTTCTGTAAATAATAATAAAGGCTTTGAAAGAGGGAAGCAACATCTTAATGCACACTGGAAGGGCAACATATGACTCCTACAAAAGAGCAATTTGGGCTGAATAGACATATTTCTCTGCCACATTTGACCAAAAGTTTTCATTCGCTCCTTAGTAGGAAGGAATTGGAAATTAATATTAAAATCCCACTACTGTTCATTAAAAACTATAAACTTTGATGTTGGATTAATTATATACTATTATGATTCCATTTTTAATACAACTAATTTTTATTGTTTTTATTAAAAAAAGAGTCTCTGAAAGTAGGATATCTAGATTTCTGGATATCTAGGAAAGATTAGATTTTAACTATTATAGAAAAATTTCTGTTTTTTAATTGATGAAACTATTAATTGACCCTTAAAGATGCTGACTTGCATTATCTGTCTTATAAAACATAATAAAACTAAAATTATTTGTGCATATGGATATGGGCTGCCAGGAAGCAAGGGAAAAATATAAATAATTACATTAGCAGGATGACATTTGGGACTGATTTACATTCCCTTTGTAAGATTAATATTATTGCTCCACTAATATTTATTTATATATTACTGTATTTCAGAAAAAAACCTAGAGATAATTTATAACAATACTGTGAACTATTTTAATTATCACAATAATATTTTATTATGCCTATTATCAACCAAGATTATGAATTTTAGCTGCTCTTTCCTCTTCTTTTGTGTCAGTGCCTTTCAGCCAAGACCGCTGGAAACACACCTGCAGCTGAATGAGTTAGGTTTATTACGCATTACTCACAGAGAGGACCTATTATCAGGTTTGAGCTTTGAAGGTGAAGTAATTTGGGGAGAGTCTAAGAAAGCAGGCCTTTGTTCTAAATTGGATGCTGTCAGGAAGTTGAGATATATTCATGATTGGGTACCTCAACAAATCAAATCTATAGTTAGATATAAAGCTATATTTAATAAAGAAGCAGCAGGCACTCATATTAGATAGGAAAGGAGGATGTTCTATATTTTGCTGGTAGCAGAGACTTATCATAAAGTCTCACTTTATGATCATCTAATAGGAAACTTGTCTGAGGTTGGTATTCTGTGAGATCATTTACCCAACATGAGAGCAGCTTGGATGAGCAGTGCACGTCAGACGAGTTCTCAGATAGGAGGACTGGCTCAATTTGCTGTTTGTTTTCTCAATGGCAATGTTATACTCTAAGGTGTTACCATCACGTCTGTTTTCACAAGCTGTAACATTTGTCTGAGAGCTTTGGCTGTATCTGGCCAGAGACTAAGTAAGATCCCTAGAAAATAAGGTCTAACAAACAAAATAAATAACAGACATATTTATCAACAATTATATTTTCACTAGAAAAATGCCTACCCCTGTTTGTCACTGGAAATAGGTTCTCTTCCTTAGTCCTGTACTGGAGCTGCCCTTTGTGTGGGCATCAGTTCTAACTTTGTTTTTTCTCAGTTGGGCAATATGAGCCTCAATTGGCCTAAGAGGAATAATTTTAACATAAAACATAAAGACTCCATTAAAGATATTCATATACAACTGATATGGTTGATATGTGTGTTTTCAAAAGATCATTTTCTGAAGGCTTAAACCAAAAAGAAAATTTAAAAAAACCTCAGAAACAAACTAGAAGTTATATTTCTTGCAGAGCTGAGACTACAAAGCATCACCTGCTCTGAAGGCGGTGCCTGACATCTGGGGAGAAAAGCCTTGGCCCTGGCATCAAGGAGCTGAGCGTCGGGCTTGCTCCTGAGCTCCACACAAATTGCTCTCAAGGGCCACCTTTGCCTCCCTCTCCCCACCCCCCACTGCGCAACCATGATGACCTTGGCTAAGTAAATTGGTCATCCCAACTTAAACCCTTCGATAATTCTTTAGACTCCTTATTTTCTGTAGGAAAAACACTCTTCTTTTTTATTTTCTTTTTTTTTTAATAGAAAGTGTATGTTTACTGGAGAACAAGAGACAAGAAAAATGAATTGGATGAAGTTTTGGAGTTTGAAAACTACTTGATATTGCTAATATCCTTTGTGAACAATTGTTCCCTGTGAAAATAACAGCCAACAAATTTGAATTTGTAGAGAGCTAACTACCTCTAAGTAATGCTGACTCAAATGCTTGCTGGTATACACTAATTGGTATTGAGAAATGTGCAACAGAATATATAGAAAAAATAATAATATTTAGCCCCAATATTAATATTGAGAAACATCAACAATTCACAATAAATCGTTAAATAACTGCCCAAGTATATTTTTTACATCTTAATTCTTTACATCTCACTTTTTTATTTTTATTAAATTTATTGGGGTGACCTTGGTTAATAAGATTATATTGGTTTTAAGTGTATATGTCTATTATGATATGTAATCTTTACATTGCATTGTGTGTCCACCACCCAAAGTCATCTTCCATCACCATATTTTTGACCCTGTGTGCCCTTTACTATCCTCCCACTTCCTTCACCTAAGTGACCACCAAACTGTTCTCTGCATCTATGAGTTTTTGTTTTTCCTGCTTGTTCATTTCTTGCTTTCAGTTTTACATCCAGGTTGTTCTTAACTTTTTCTGTCTGACTTATTAAACTTAGCACAGTATTCTCAAAGTCCATCCATGTTGTTGCAAATGGCAGTATTTTATTTTTTCTTATGGCCAAGTAGTTCATTGCAGCATTATTCCCGGTGGCCGAGACATGGAAATAACCAAACTATCTAAATATCCTTTGGGAGATGATTGGGTAAGAAGGTGTGGTTCATGCTGCTCAGGTCGTAGATTACTACTCAGGAAAGCACTTTTGTAATTGTTTCCCATGGACATTTCTGGGAGATATTAAAGGGTGCATTCCGTTATTTAAAAGTGCTTTGGGGAAGTAAGTTAGAAAATATCTATTTAGCAATGTAAAAGAGTCTTCTGTGCCACAGGATTTTTAGAGCTGTGACTTAAATACAGCACTCAGTATGCACGATTTCCCTCCCTCCACGCTATACATACTGAGACTATAAGGACCTGGTATACCAAACAACACCATGAGAAATGTCTCTAAGAAGTTCAAAATGATTTATCTTGTATACGTTTTTATTTTAGTGCCATTCACTTTTCTGACAGATATAGATAGATATATAGATATAGATATAGATATCTATGTGACAGATTATATATAATATATATATGTATACACACACACACACACATATATATATATCCTGTTTCCCCAAAAAGAAGTTCCTTGAACGCAGGCTCCTGTCATGTGTTACTGCTATATTTTTGTCACAGTGCCTGGCACTTGGTTCCTATTCAGTGTTTACTGCATGAATTCTACTCATTTAAACAAAGCATTTCTCCCTCATTACATCTGCCTTTGGGTTTTGAACTTGCCCAATATTACTGCACAGACAGTCCCTTTTAGAAAGAAAAAAGGAAATAAGTTTTTAAGGAAGTAGTATTTTCCTCTTTATCATATTATAAACCACTGAGTTAAAGTATTGCAAAACTTTGTCACAGTTTCTCTCCAAAAGCTTATAGTTAGTCATTTTGGTTAAAAATGGCCCAGGGATGTGCATCTGGCATGATAAGAGCCTTGCCAGAGAAAAATAAAATGCTGCCAGGAAACACAGCCACAAGAACCAATTTTCATGTATTATTTTTGTTACTGCTGTTTCAAGGTTAACCATCAGACTGATGAAAAACATGTATAATTATAGAATTTCAAGAAGACTTGAAGGGACTTTAAAGGTCATTTGGCTCATCTATTTCTTGAATCCCAATATTTTTTTACCAAGTGGTTGTGCACCTTCTGTTTAGATATGACAGTTCAGTGGGTAGGGAATTAAGTGCAGTCTCTTGTGGTAAATCTGACAGGCATTTGAAGTATTTCTATTGATCTGAAAAAATATATATAGCTCTATCTGTAATCCTAGTGTTGCCCTAAAGACTCACATGGAAAAATTCCTACCCCATTGACACATAAGTAACTCTTTAAGTGGTTACTACTATCACCACTTTCCACATATATTCTCTTTTCTGAAAGTAGCCAGATCCTTCCCTCATTCGGTCCCCAGGTCAGCAGCCCTTGCCTCCTCTTCTGCACTCTCTTGTCACAGTGATTATTTTATTTTGTAACTTTTAAAGGATGGTATACATAAATGAATCCTAAACTCCATGTGTGCCACAGCCAGTACTCAAAAATTAGAAATACTTTTAGTTTAGACATTACATTCCAATTGATGTTGTTTGGATAAAGACATGGTACTACTGACACTTTTATAATTGTGCCGGTGTCTAAAGCCTCTTCAGTCTTCAGTTAATGTGTGAAGTTTGCCAGGACTGTGTGCTCCATTATGTCATCATGAATTTTGACTTTTAGAACCATATGAGGAAATTTAAATTTATTCTTCTAAGATTAATTTTTTGAAACATTTCTTTCTCCAGCCTATTATTATTTTGACCATGGCTTTGTTTTTTATTAACTATTTAGTGAGCATCTAAAATGTGTAACACGCCCCATTAGGCAATAGGATACAAAATCTTATGACTATTCCTTGCCTTCCAGAAATTAGATACATCATAATGTCAGTAATTGTAGGATAACATGGAGACAACTTTAACCAAGTTATTGGTAGAAATGCTTAACAGACAAGTAGGATCCTGGAAGCTTGCCAGTAATAATTCCCCTCCAGAATTACCTCTATAAGTATTCTCTACATGTAGAAATATGTTTGCATATATATATTTGAAAGTACACGTTTCTTGCTGTAGCTAAGTAGATGGATGACCTGAGGATTCTGCTACTAGTGCCACGCCTTGGGTCACTTAGCAAGAGGTACTAGGCGGGGGGCACACTGATGCCCCCTGTTGCTTGTTTGAAATGATTTAAGTAGCTATGAAGCATGAGCCAAGACCAGCAATTCACATATTTACATGGAAAAGCTACTTTTAACAGCTGTAAGTTGGGTAGGACAGAGCCTCAGGGGATCTCCACAGTGGGGCAAACCGTGTTAGCCAGGTTGATGGTGTCTCAGATATGGGACCCACCTGCTGCCTCTGTGGCTTTGCCCACCTTTCTGTCTGGGATAAAGTTGTCCCCCCCAAGCTCTCGCCTTGATGCCAGACACTCTTCAGTTCTCCCTAATGCCACTGGTGCCTTTGAAGATGCTACCCCCATGCTAGAGCTAAGAGGGAGTGAGTATAAGTCCATCTATGGTTCTTTAAGAGGAACTGTTTGGGACTCTAGGAGTTTGTTCCACCGACTCAATTCCTGCTGGTTTTTGCAGCCAGAAGTTGTGGAGACTTAGCTTCCTGGCACTGGAACCCTGGCACTGGCCTGGGGTGGGGCTGGGATTCCTCACTTCTGGGATATCCCTCCTGAATTTTTATCCACCACGCATGGATGTGGGACCAGCCTGTTCTGCATCTCCTCTCCTCCTACCAGTCTGGAAGATGTGGTTTCTTTGATTCTGTAGTTGTCAGACTTCTATTCAACTCAATTTCTGATGTTTCTGAGTGATGGTTGTGCTATATTTAGTTGTAATTTTGATGTGATTGTGTGAGGAGACCATCCATGTTTACCTATGCCACCATCTTGACTGAAAGTATGCCAGTGTTATTTAGGAGATAATTTTACTTGTTATATACATTATGTGCATACAGTATAATGTCTTTTACCAAATATTTGTTATAGGAAGGATATTGTGGTATTTCTACTTTTTTGTAATTATCATTATCATGGCTTTGAACCCTTCTGTTCATGTATCTTGCATAGGATTTTGATGAATTTCCTAAGAAAACATTTTAAGTAGTGGAATTACTAGGTTCACATGAACTCACATTGTAATGTTTAACACGTTGTCAATGTTGTTCTCAAAAAAGTCTGTACCAATTTACCTTCACCTCCACATTCTAGAGAAATGGAAGTCTTAAAATATTTTATCAACACTAGGCTTTATTATTCCCTATATCCATGGAAAATATAAAAGGAAAAACGTTTTCTCATTGTTGTTTAATTTGTGGCTATCGGAGGGTTGAACCCATCTTATCTTCATCTGGTTTTGTTGTTGTCGTCATCATTATTTTTTGGATAATTTCCTGTTCATCATTTTACCATTGGGGTAATCTTTCTTTTCCAATTGACTTTAAAGATCTTCCAAGAATATCAGTCATGTTTTGTCATATATTATAAATATTTTTCATAGTTTATACATTGTATCTTATCTGTATTCACAAAGTTAAAAGATTTTTTTTTTTCTAATCTAACCATTGTTCTGTTGTAGTTTCTGCTTGTGGAAGCCAAGGAGAAGTGGAAAGACTCAATACAGTTTATATAGGAAATGAGTAATTTTTCTTCCATTTGCTTGGTTGTTTGTTTTTCATAGTCTGAATTAGTTAAGAGTATAATAAAACCAGGCCAGATAGCACATCAGACTTCAGGTATCTCAGTCTGGAAAGACCACTGTGGTTTAACTTTTCGTATGTAGTAAAACTACAAAAACATGTGTGGAATGGATGAATGGATCAATAAATGGATGGATGGAGGGATGGATGGATGGATGGATGGATGGTTACTGGGAACTGATCTGGGAGCTGTGAATGACCTACTCTTTAGCTATAGATATAACAATGAACTTTAATCAACATATTGGCAAAATCTGAGAAAGATCATGGGGGAATCTCTGCATACTGTGCATTAGTAATTACTAGAAGTGGATATGTCTGTATTAATTTAAGTATATGACAATAATGGGAAATCTTTTCTGTAGCACATATGACTGAGAATTTCATCTGAATCACTGGGATTTACTCATTAGTTTATAAACATGCTATAGAAATTCCATCTTCAAAATTTCTTTGCATAACCCCTCTTCCACATTCTTTACATAGGCAAACTTGTCAAGGTGATAATTCCATTTTCAGCAATAATTCCACTTTCACATCTATTCATTCAAACTGAAATCTGAACCCCGCCCCTACTACTGCTTTTTCTAAGGTCAAGAATGATCTCTGACAAGGTCATCATTGCCAGACCCAACAGAGCAGTCCTGTTCTCAGTGTATCCAATCTTCAAGAAACATTTCTTCTGGATTACTTCTCTCACCCTCAACTCTTAAAAACCATTGGAATTATTATTCTAATTTAATTAATTCACCTATTAGTTTTAGAGAATTACAGATTTTTAATTTTTATTGATAATTATTTGCTATATTATTGCTTATGATAAATTATAATATTTTTGTCAGCTCTTTATTATATAATATAAAAAGCCCAAGTTAGCAAATTGGTTTCTTACCTTAACAATCTAGGAAACAATATATAAATATTGTTTATGTGGAAAAACATGACCATGTGGAAAAAGAAATTATGAGTGAGAAAGTAAAGAATAAGGTAACAGTAGTTTCCCTTTTCAAGAAAATATTACATAGTTGTTGCTATGTACTTGCTTTTTAATATCATCTTTCTAATAGTAAAATAATTCTATATTAAGTACAAATGTATGGTTATGTTAACTGACCTTTAAGTAAATGATCAAAATTAGGTATCAACAATTGATTTTTAAAATAAAAACAAAAGCAACTGTCCCTAATGCTTTGAGGCTTTTTCTAATCCTTTATCTATGTGAAGAATGTGGAAAAAGGGTCATGCAAGGAAATTTTGAAGATGGAATTCCTAAAGCATATTTATAGGCTAATGAGTATAATCCTGTTGATTCCGATGAAATTCTCAGTCACTTGTCCTTGTCAGTTTGCTTTTTCATTCAGATTATTTCCACAGCAATAAGACTATGTGAAGAGGATCCTCTATATGTGCTTCCTTGTCTAACAAATGAATATAGTTTATTTCTCTGAGAACTGATCCTATTTTCTCTTTCCAGTGGAATATTTTTTTTCACATAAAAAACAACAGCTTTTCATGAGTTGATTTATCATATTCCCTAAGCCTGTCTCTGCCACTAACAAATTTAGGTAGCATGTTTAGACCTTTTTAAAGCTTGGGGTAACATTGAATACCCTACTTGTTTTATAATAAATAAAAAGAGAAAGTTTGTTCATTTTTGCTATTACCTTTGTGACAATACCAATCACAAATGCCAAATTTGTTTTCCAAACTGTCTTCAGCCCTTTTTTCCAGTGCTTCTCATTCTCCATCGGCTCTTTTCCATGCTCTTCCCCTTCTGTCCTCGGGAATGTTTTATTCCATGTATCTGTCCTGGAAATAATTTGCATCTCATTTCAAACTGCTTCTTTGCAACTTCATCCTCTCTGCTATCTCTGGTGTGCAGAGTCCCCAGTCAACATTGCAAGTTCCAACTGCCCAGCTGTCTCTGCACTGATCAATCACCAAAGTCAGCATTTTTGTAATGCAAGCAAAATGTTCATATTCTTCACAAATATATCCCTATTCTTGTGTTCTAGGGACACAGTAATGACACCATCATTCTCCTGGTTCTTCAATGGTTATTCAAAAATATGTTATCCAAAAACATGTTATTCAAGCATATTAAAAATATGTTATATCAAAAAAGGTTATTTTCCTGGTTATTCAAAAATATGACCAGTAAAAATGGCAACAAACTCAAAACTTGAAAATAGCATCATCCACAACTATTTACTCTTCTTCTACTTCTCTGTCTAAGAAATTACAAGATTTGCTCAATTTACCTTCTATTCTTTTACTCTCAAAACTTTCCAGCTTTTTCCATCATCAGAGTGACTACCTGGATTTAAATCATATTGTCCCTCACTTGGATTATTGTAGTAACATCTAAATTTATCTGACTTTACTTCCTGGCCAAGGTGGAGGCATAGGTAGATACACTTTGCCTCCTCACACAACAAATGAAGGAAAACAACAAATTTAAAAATAAAAAAATAACCAGAACTGCCAGAAAAATCAAACTGTATGGAAGCTTGACAGCCAAGGAGTTAAAGAAGAAATATTCATTCAGATTGGTAGGAGGGGCAGAGATAGGCAGCTGGGGCAGAGAGGACTTGTGGCAAGGTGGCAGCTGGAGAACCAGGGTAGGTGAGGTGGTGGCTGGTGGACCAGGCACTCTCATTTGCTTGTGGGTAAAATGGGAGGAACAACTCGGGAGTGAGACAGACTGCACAACCCAGGGTTCCAGTGCAGGGGGAAATAAAGCCTCAAAACCTCTGGCTATAAAACCTTGTGGGGGTGTGGTGGCTGGAGAAATGCCTAGCCTCACAGGAGAGTTCTTTGGAGAAAACCACAGGGTCCTAGAATGTACACAAACCCACCCACTTGGGAATCAGTACCAGAAAGTCCCAATTTTCTTGTGGGTAGCAGGGAAAGTGACTAAAAGCTAGCCAAGAGCTGAGCAAGAGGCATTGTTCCCTCTTGTACCCCTCCCCAACAAATAATGCTACAAAGTCACATGGGTTGCCCCCCTGGTGAATACCTAAGGCTCCGCTCCTTACTATGTAACAAGTGTGCTGAGACAAAGAAATTTGGTCCAAATGAAAGAAAATATCAAAGCTCTAAAGGTGGAACTAAGTGATGAAGAGATAGCCAACCTACCAGATGCAGAGTTCAAAACACTGATAATCAGGATGCTCACAGAAATGACTGAGTATGGTTGAAAAATAGAGGAAGAAGGAAAGGTTATGCAAAGTGAAATAAAGGAAAATATACAGGGAACCAACAGTGAAGAAAAGGAAACCAGGACTCAAATCAGCAATTTAGAGCAGAAGGAATAAATAAACACTCAACAAGAACAAAATGAAGAAAGAAGAATTCAAAGAAAATGAGGAGAGGCTGAGGAACCTCCAGGACAACTTTAAATGTTCTAACATCTGAATCAGAGGGGTGCCAAAAGAAGAGGAAGAACAAGAAATTGAAACCTTATTTGAAAAAATAATGAAGGAGAACTTCCCCAATCTAGCAAAGGAAATAGACTTCCAGGAAGTTCAGGAAGCTCAGAGAATCCCAAAGCAGTTGGGCCCAAGGAAGCACACACCAAGGTATATCATAATTACATTAACCAAGATTAAAGAGATGGATTAAAGAGACTTTCTCGCTTAAAAGCAGCAAGAGAAAAAGAGACAGTTACCTACAAAGGAGTTCCCATAGGACTATCAGCTGATTGCTCAAAAGAAATCTTGCAGGCAAGAAGGGGCTGGAAAGAAGTATTCGCAGTCATGAAAGGCAAGGACCTACATGCAAGGTTACTCTATCCAGCAAAGCTATTATTTAGAATGGAAGGACAGATAAAGTGCTTCCCAGATAAGGTCAAGTTAAAGGAGTTCATCATCACCAAGCCCTTATTATATGAAATGTTAAAGGGACTTATCTAAGAAAAAGAAGATGATAAAAAATATGACCAGTAAAAATGACAACAAACTCACAACTATCAACAAATAAACCTAAAACAAAAACAAAGTAAGCAACCCACTAGAACAGGAACAGAATCACAGAAATGGAGATCACATGGAAGGTTATCGGCAGGATAGGGGAGGGGGAGAATGGGGAGTAAGGTACAGGGAAAAGGTACAGGGATGGTAGGTACAGAATAGACAGGGGGAGGTTAGGAATAGTATAGGAAATGGAGAAGCCAGAGAACTTATATGCATGACCCATGGACATGAACTGAAGGGGGAAAAAACTGGTTGGAGTCGGGGTATAGGGTGGAAGGTAATAAAGGGGAGAAAAAAATGGGACAATTGTAATAGAATAATCAATAAAATATATTTTAAAAAATTTATCTGACCTCCTCTAATCTATGGACCACACTCTGATTCTGTCATTCTCCAATTTAAAACCTACATGCAATTCTGTATTGCAGTTAAAATAAAGTAATCCCATTTTCGAGGTTCAACATTTCTTTCATGGTGCCCTCTTATCTCTGAGCATCTTTTCCTTGCTATCTTTAGCCTTGCAAGCCAGACTGAACCACTATAAAACTTCTAAGTATGTCATGTTTTGTTTCTTACCTCTAGGCTTGTTCACATGCTTCTTTATTCTTAGAACATTCTTCCCCAGTCCCAGTTACCACTAAATGCCATACATTATTCAAATTTCAGTTATGCTACTTCCTCCAGAAAATCTTCCTTAAAATTACCTCCCAAGTCACCCTTGAGTTAAATCCAAAGTCTACTCTTTGGTATCCATGAGCAAATTAACTTCTCTGTCCTCAATTTCTCATCTGTAACATGTAGGAGAGTCTCTCTTAGGACTGATTTATGGGTTAACTGATACAATGCATATAAAGAACTTAGTACAGTGCTTAAAAAGCAGTACATGTTAATTATTTTATTATTATAATGGTTGTGATTACTTCTTGTCTTTTCTTTGTCTTGTCCTTAATCTTAGCAGGGGATCAGGGGATCTGTATTCTTATTTATGATTGCTGGCCTTCTATGTAAGAGTAGAAGCTCAAAATATTTGCACCATATGAATGGACAAATAGATGTGGAATGACAGGATAAAATGCCCAGAAAATGGCCCTTCATTTCACTGATTCTATTATTCATTGTTTTACCATAAAAATCTCCAAGGTTATATCATTAATACAAATTGAGGGTGAGTTTTATAACTTGAGCCAGATTTGGGATTTAAAAATAATTTCATGCATCTTTGCTACTGACCTTGGATATTTGGGATCACATTAAATTTTACACCTTAGTTTTATGTCTTAGTAAATTATAAATCTCCTGAAAATGGTCTCTCCTTTGAGTATATTATAAAATACTTAAGACATACATAGCTAATTCTTCCCTATAAAGGGACTTCATTGACCACAAATATTGAAGTACATTAGGAAAAATGTACTAGAGTAATATTTCTTTATAGTCATGGACCCTCTAGGAATTCCTAGAATCTCCTGAAATTTTGTTATTTTGTTGGATTGTATACTTGCACAGAAAAGAGCTATTGCTTTTACCACATTTTCAAAGCTTTCAGAATTAATATCTAGTATATAAGAGCCATTTGTGACTTAAAATTGAAGGAAAGACTATTCCTTCTGCTGGTCAGTTAGTTAATTCTCCCAACACTGGGAGAATATTTTTCCCTTTCTTTCTTTCTTTTTTTTTTAATTGTATCTACATGAAAGAATGAAATTTAGCTGAGCCTATTTGGTAATTATTTTACAATATACAAGGGGAACCCAAAATACAGAATTTATTTATAAAAAATTGTGTATTTATTCTTACATGTTTAAACATCAGTACCTTCAAAGTACTCTCCATTTGATACACCTATTGAGACTTTTTTCTACTGCTCAAAACAGTTTTTAAACTTGTCATTTTCATGCCATTTAGTGCTTCTGCCATTTTTGGTTCAGAAAAAGTTCACCGAAGTTGAAGGCAGCCTCTCACAATAACGCCAGCTGGCACACTGATACAGATGGGTTCTTAGAACACTCTCCTAGCAGGGGAAGCCTGTACTACAAGGGACCTGTCCTCCAGAAGATAATCCTATTTTGTGGGGTCCCCACTCATATGTAAATCAAACCATTATGTTGTGTACCTTAAATGTATATAGTGATATATGTCAATTATTTCTCAGTAAAACAGAAAAAAAATCTAGTGCCAAGAAACAACAATCTGATGAATTTTAGAACCAAGAGATGCAGTAACAGGAGAATTAATACCCCCGAAACTCGAGTTAATGACTAGGGAAAAGTGAGTATAATGACCATAAGTAAGATAAATGGAAAATAAAAGGCAGATTTGAAAAATAACTAAGTACCAGTGAAAATTAAAAATAAAATTCTTAAAATTAAAAACTCAGGGATGGGTTAAAGAGCAAACTCTTTCAGATGAAAATGTATAAATAAACTGGAATATAGATCTGAGAAGGTCATTCAAAATGAACATGGAGTGGAATAATGATGCCAAATATGGAAACAAGTGACGTTGATAATACAATCAAGATGTTTAACTGACGAAGAAGTTAGAAGGAATGGGGTGGAGGCAATGGGTGAGAATGTTCTAGAATTAATAAAAAACTTTTATATTCAAAATGAAGAAGCACACATAATCTCAATCATGGTGAGTAAAGAGAAATCCTTGGCGAGGTATGTAAACAGATTGTAGTGAAATGCAGAACACACATAGACTGAAAATCTCAAGAAGGCACCGAAATACATTAGGCAGCTTCTGCCTCTCTCAGGTGTGCGTGTTCCTGTATCTGTGCCAGTCCCTCCACTGGCCATAAGTAGAAGCTTAAAAAATTCACATGGCTTGGAAAATGTAGTTTTGGGAGCAAGATATGGAAAGTATCCACAATTTACCACACTATGTTGCACACAGAGCCTTTAAAAAAATCTCAGGTATTATGTATTTGCTTTGAAATATCTTAGAATATACTTAGGGTTTTGGGGTTTTTTTTCCCTGTATTTTTGTCTTTTTGGCTATTTGTCTATCTCTGGGCCTCTGTGAAATACATTAACATAGAAGACTTGGATACAGTACTGTTAAAAGTGTTATTTTTCTATTTCCCTAGATCTGACTTGACAAAATTGTATAGATAGTTCCTTTAGTCTTGTTTTGTTTTGTTCTTCAAATGATTCAACTCATGTGTAGCTGTGAATGGCTTCTTCAGAAGTACCGGGGTTGACTGATTAGCCCAGGGCAGCTGAACATGCTGGGTTTCATTTGTGATTAAATATATTTTCTTCAGAGGCAAGTAAAGAGTTATTCTAAAATGCTCTTCACTTTTTTGGTCCTTAAAGCTTTGTAAAACACATATAAGCTATTTAGTCAATTTTGCTTATGAATTATTTTATTATAAATTGCTGAACCATAATTTAATTTTTATTTTGATTGATTTAGAGAGAGAGAGGATGGGAGAGAAACATCGATTTGTTGTTCCATTTATTTATGTAATTGGTTACTATTTGAAGTATTATAGATAATTACTCATGTATTGCTTGCTATTTCTTCCTTAAAACACATCCATGGATAATTTTTAGGTATGAATTAGTTTAATTTAACATCAGATTAATTTAAATGATATATCTGATAGAATATTGCATCATCAAGAATGACACTATATATCTAAGACATTGGAAAGGAATCTTATGGTTAGAAGTCATCTTCTTTTTTGTTATAAATATTCTCTAATTTTATACCCCATCATGGAGACAAGCTATACTTTCTAAATCACAATTCCTCATTTTTTGAATACTCTTCAAAATAATTTTGAAACATTTTGGTTCATTTCTACTATATGAGATTTCAAATCATGTAAAATGTGGGGTAATATCATCCCAAGAGTAATAAAAAACATTTTTGGTTGATCTATACTACCACAACTAAGACAAATGTAGAGATAGTGAAATCTGTCTCTTCACTGAACTAAATGAGCCCGGAAGGATCCCAAGGAAGTTCCTCTAGCTTTTTCCCATGAAATCACTCATACAAAGAAGGGAAGAGCATTATCTCAACATCATTGAAAAGGCGGACTGAGAAGGATTGGGGTCATTTATCAATTACACTATGCCCAAATTTGCATTTATACATTTTGTATTATTTTTATGATTGATATTGCTGCTTTTGAGTTGATCATTATGTCAGATCAAACTTTTGTTCCTCTGTTTAAAGCAGTCCATGTCGCTCTATGGTAATGATTGTGATAGTCATGGTTACTTATGCAACATTCATTTCTGGCTTTTTTTGCCCATGTAAATACCTGCTGTCCATATCTCCTACACAGTCATTCATTCTGGAGCTGCTCATCAAATTGTTTACGATGATGTGGAAAGTGATGCCGTTTTCTGATGTGCCCTAAGAACCTGCACCACAGCACATCGGCAGGGCTGCCGTGCATTAAGACACTACTGAACTCCGGGAAGCTTGGCTACAGCTGTGTCAGTAAGGGCCATGATTTTCTCCTGCTGAAAGGGAGAAAGTTTCTATATTAAAAACAAACCAAACAAAAAACAGGTTCCTTTTTTTGAGTATGCTGTTTAACAGGTTGAAATAACTTTCACAAAACCAAGAGGGTATGAGGGCACACTAGTGTGTAAATTTGATAAAGTGATCAGCTTGCAGTTGGAGTATTAATCAAGTAATAAAAATGACTATATTTGCTAATCTTAATGTTGATACTTCACATAGCCTCATCTCTGGGAAACCTGTGGATCATTCATTCTTCATTGCATGGATTAACAAAACAAACAAACAAACAAAACAAAAACACAGGGACACACAAACTTAAGGTTAGATATAAGGCATTGGGCTTATAAACTTCAGACAATCGATGATCTTCAATGACTCATAAAGTTCTAGATGTTCTCAGTATCACTTAAAAATGTATCACCTGTATCCTGACTATTGTCTATAGATTATGTTTAGTATTTGTTCTAATGTTTTAGTATAAGCTGTTTTATATAATAAAATTAAAACAGACGACTATGCTGAATTTTGGAAGTGATGTGAGACCAGTCCTGGGAGGAGGGCTCTGAGGAGCGGGGGAAATTCTGAGAATCTGGCACAACCCCCTTGCTCTTCAGCAGCATCTACTCTGAAAAAGCGTAATGGTCTCTGATCGGGACACTGGGGCAGTGGCAAAGGCTAGGCATCAGGAAGAAACAGTTGTTATTCAGACATTTGATTCAATGTGATAGGATTGGCAGGAAAGCCATAGAGGGAGAGCCCAGCCTGCTGTCAGGGACCCAGGGATGATTACTCTGCGGGCGTATGAAAAAAATGTCTATGCACTGCAGCCCTGGATTTAAGAGGGAGGGAAAGTATAAGTCATGCCATGGAAAAGTCAAGGCTATTTTTGCAAGGAAAGAGCTGTTATGGACAGCCAGCTAGGGCCGCTGCTGGTTTTAAATGGAAGAGTAGATTTCATGTGGCTGACGGGCGTGATTAGCTGATAGAGCAGGAGCAGACTTAGAGGGCAAGTGTGGTTTTAGTGGTAATCTGACTCTGGAGAAATCTTTCCTAGTTGGTCCACCAAATAAGATGACAATATCAATTGCTCAGCAGAAAGCAAGTTCTTTTACACATGAAAGAGGACACTTCTCAAATGCTGGGTCAGGACTATACTTGAAGTAAACACATCACAAACATAGACCTCTAATATCCAAAGGGCCAAGAAAACCTAATTCTGTGGTGCAGCAGAACACAGCCCACTGCAAAAAGTTCTGTGGGAAGAATTTTTGGAGGGTCAAATGTAGGCAAAAGTGGTCTACAAATATTTTTTTTAATTAATACAAGCTTTAGTCTTAAGAAGTAATGGTTTCAGATATTTTAGCTATCAAAAATGAGCTACTCATTCAAGTGCAAAGAATTTCATTTTCCGAAGGCCTCAAGTGGGCACCTTCACAGTCCGTGCTGCCCAGTCACCGATAACCCTGATTTAATTGGCCTCCACATGGATTCAGAATGCAATATCAACAATTATAGAAGACTTCCTGTGAAGATTATTTATTAAGGGTCCTAATATTCTATCCCAAATGTTGGTTGTACTGCTTTGATGAAAAGTACACTATATTAGCGTTCTAAAAGACATGTAGCTGCAAAGGGGGAAACTGCAGTGCTTATAATAGAAATTTTGGTAAAATCAGCAGGGGCAGGTGAACCCTCCGGCCTCACCAAATAGTGTGTCCTGCAGTCTTCTCTTGTAGATCCTGTTCAAGCTCCTTCTTTTGATGTGCTCAGGAGTTCTTATTGTTCTAATTCAACGATTTTATAAAGACTGTGAAATATTTCTTTAAAACATGCTGAATGTTTCACAACAGTACTGACCTGTCAACTGAAATCATGTTAGATGAGAAAACTGAGGAATTGGTTCAAAGGAGAGCTACTGTCACATTTCAAAAGGTGCTATAGAAAAATAGATGGCTGACATTTCAAAGCTGGGACATAATTGTATTATTATTAGCAGTTTAGGATTTATGTCTAGGAATCAGATGAAAGAAAAATTCAGTGAAAATTTTGAATCTTCTCTTTCCTGTGAAGTGTCCACGTGGGTTTCATTATTCAACAGGAGTTGGATTGTAGGTTCACAGCCCCTCAGTGCTGCATAACTGTCAAAATGCCTGAAAGGAACGGAGTAAATGCTGACTTTTTAGAATTTGAAAGACTCTTGATTGTAGCAAAGTAATACAAGATGCAAGGAATTAGCTGTGTGTCTGTGCTGTCAGTTGTTTGAAATCAGCCACTCATCCTTTTACTTTTTAACTGACAATGAATCAAGTACAGGTAGGTAATCA
The DNA here is from genome assembly GCA_004024845.1 of Tonatia bakeri. NCBI lineage: Eukaryota > Metazoa > Chordata > Mammalia > Chiroptera > Phyllostomidae > Tonatia > Tonatia bakeri. Next base: position 238,663 of record PVIA01000288.1, on the reverse strand, counting down.
ATCAATATTTATAGAACTAATACAATATTGAGAGCATTGTGTTAAGTGGTACAGGGAATATAAACAAGCATAAAACCAACTCCCTCCAAGGAGCTTACCAACTTCTTATATGATAACAAAAATGGATGACTTCTAAATAAGTGTCACTGTGTTAATGGATGGCATGACCTCCACAGGGCATAAATAAGGAAGCATTTTATCTTTTCCCTACTATGACCTCCAAACATGCTGTCAGATCTCTTCTCACGGCTGATTAGTCACTTTGGAGAAACTAAAAATTTCATTTTCAAGTATTAAAAAGTCTGTTTTTCCTGTGAAACTGCGATAATATGCCTTCTTTGATCGTTGATATTGTAGACTAAGTAAACCTTTTCTTCTTTTATACCTCCCATTCATGAGGGTTTCTCCTAAGGATTCTTCCATGCTCAACTCCAGCAACAGCCTAGGCTGGACATCGAATATTTATAGGTTAGCAAACACCCAGCCAACATAGAATCTTTTTTTCCAATCTTTTGGCTCTCCCTCCAGCTTGGACTGATTGGTGATGAAGCCCACAGAAGTCTCTAGTCCTATACATTTTGTTAAAAACCTCCATAATAAACCTCTAGCCTTCCTTATGAAAGCTAGTTATGGGTGAAAGGAAGTGGTCAAAGGACCACCTGGATTATACTCCTCAGTGAATCCCCATGGGTTTTTCTAAGAACTCTTCTAGAATTTAAGGTATTTATCATTCATCATCCTTAGCTTTAAGGGCTTGGCTGTAATTCTGGGATAATACAGATTGCTCCAATACATACCCTATTATAATAAGTGTAAGTGAATAAAGGATCTGGCTTCCTTAAGCTACATCATGGAGGCTGATTACATCAAAACTTAATGAAGCATAAACCTCAGGGCACTCATATGCCTTCTAGGTCCTGTGCCTCATTTTGTATTTATAATTCTGTATTATTTCCCTAAAAGCGCTCCCTCCCAAATGTATAAGCTTCAGGCCCCACAAAACTTGGATTTACTCCTGAGAGTGCATGATTATTTGATGACCATTAAGTTCTCAAACTTAAGTGGCAGCAGTCACTAGCTGGAGTTTTCTGGGAAGTGTTTATAGAGAAAGAATTTAAGATTTTTCACTGTATCAACAGAGAGAACCAGGTGTCTTGGAGGGTTGAGGAAAACCTTTTAAAGGTGTTAGCCCCTTCTAACAGAGACCATATAGACCTAGAATTTTAGAGGACTTAGAAATAAAGAAAAACCTATGTTTACACTATCACCAATATAATCTTTACATAAGATTAATGTTTTGCTTCTAGAATAGGATATAATCATCTATTTCCGTCTGTCAGGAGTAATGCAGCACTTGACACACTATCTCACTGCAGATCATTGGGGAACTTTATTTGATCCTTAACCATCAATACTGTTTTAGTTTCTTGCAATATGTAGAAGCCAAGAGATCCTCTTTTATACTAAATTCAACCTTAATTTCATATGCATAAAATACCTGTGAATCTTTTCCTTTGTGTTTTTAATGATATATCAATTTATGGCCTCATTGATATCACATTACTACCTTCTTCATTCTAATGGACTGTTTTTTCTTATAATTCTTTCTGTTCTAGTCTTATCTTTTTGTTACAGTTCAGAAACATAGTAAACACTTTTTAAAAAAAACATTTTGGGCTTGGTTTTACTTTTGCATTTCTTCCTTCTTAGATGGTACTATTTGTTTTGCTAATGTTTCTTTTTAGGTAACTTTCAATTTGCTTTGAAATGCTTCCCTTTCATAATAAACATCCTTTTCTATCAAAAAATAATAATCTGTCACTCTTTGATTTTTCTGTGTTTGTGAATTACTGTTGCCTTGGTAAAAGCTGATCCAACTGGGCTCTTTGGTGCTCTTTGCAACCCGGGGTCTGAGAAGCCTTCCAATCATGAAGTGACAGTTTCCACAGCACCAGCTCTCACTGCGCTGCCCTCACCCTGCGCACTCCTGAAAAGGAGACAGGCTGCTTCGTGAGGTAAATGCACACACTTCAAGCTACACAGCTTTTCATTGTCTCCTAAAGACATTACACCCAGTACCCTTCAAGGATATACTGCTGCTGTCTGCTTTTCCTCTCCGCTATTTTCAAAAAGTAATCTTTTGACCATTTATGTCCTAGAAAATTGACCAGTTATGAATGTGGAGTCCAGAGGCAGCCAGAACTATAAGAAATATATGTATGGGTGGAGTTTAAAAAATACCATCATAATCGTTATTAAAGTAGTAGTATTCTAACTAACAGCATATTTAGAGAATCAGAAAATCTCAGTTTTTTGATGGAAAGGTCTTATTTCATTCAATAATATACATTCAAGCAATGAAACATTTCTTGTGTGTTTTTTTGTCTCTAACAAATTCTGCCTTTACAAAAGCGCTAGAACACATTTATCTGTCGACCTACCTACTGAATAAATAAATACAGACACACACATACATAAATGCCTGTGTATGTGCTGGAACAATACAATAGGGTGGTTATGCGTTAAATGAGACATTGAATTTTTCCTCAGATTAAAAATTCAAAACAAAACTAACTGAAAATCCTTTTATCTAATTTCAAGGATCCGACCTATCCAGAAGCTTGGTATTCACTCATCTGTTTTATGGAACACCTATGAAGTTCTGTAGATATAAAATACTTTATAAGATACTTTTTTGTAGAAGAGGGAGGCATTGGGAGCAGATGCACATTTTTTTCTTTTTAAGTTCAGATCTGTATACTTAGAAATGTTTTATTTCTCCCACTCTCCCTAAACTCCCCATCTCTGGCAACCAGCAATTCATTCTTGGGGTCTATGAGCTTATTTATTTATTCCTTCCTTTCCTTCTTTCTTCCTCCCTTCCTTTCTTGATTCCACATATAAGAGAGATCACAAAATATTTATCTTTCTTTGACTTATTTCATATAGCATAATGCCCTTGAGGTCCATCCATATTGTTGGAAATGACAATATTTAATTCTTTTTTATGGATGAGTAGTATTCCATTGAATACCACAGTTTCTCTATTCATTCACCCATTGATGGGCACTTCGGTTGTTTCCATATCTTGGGTACTGTAAATAAGGCTGCAATGAATAAGAGGGAGCATATACTTTTAGAATTATTGTTTCCATTTTCTTAAGATAAATACCTAGACATAGAATTGCTGAGTTCTACTTTTAAGTTTTTGAGAAACCTTACTTTTCCATGGTGGCTGCACCAATTTATATTTGCATCAACTCTACAAAAGATTTCCCTTTTCTCCACTTCCTTACCAACACTTATTTCTCATCTTTCTGATAGTAGCCAAACTATCTGGTATAAAGCGATATCTCCTATGGTTTTGATTTGCATTTCTCTGAATTAGTGATTTTGTTTGTTGGTTGGTTTTGCTATTGAGTTGTATGGGTTTCTTGTGTATTTTGGTTATTAACCCTTTATTAGAAATGTAGTTTGCAAATATTTTCTTCCACTTCATATATTGCCATTCATTTTGTGGACAGTCCTTTGCTGTTCAGAAGCTTCCTAGTTTGATGTTGTTCCACTTTTTATCGCACTGTTGCATTTGCTTTTGGTGTCAGATTCAAAAGTCATCTCCAGGACCTACATCAGGGAGCTTACTGCCTATGTTTTTTTCTAGAGTTCTTATTGTTTCTGTCTTGTGTTTAAGTCTTTATCCATTTTGAGTTCCTTTTTTACGTATGGTGTAAGATCATGGTCCAATGTCATTCTCTTGTGTGTAGCTTCCCAGTTTTTCCACCACCATTTATTGCAGATAACTTTCCTCATTGTAAATTCTTGGCACGTTTGTCATAAATTGATTGACCATAAATGTATGGTTTATTTCTGGGTTCTGTTTGTGGTCCTGTAGATCGGTGTGTCTATTTTTTATTCCAGTATGATACTGTTATAATTGCTATACCTTTGGAATATAGAGTTTAAATCAGGGCACATATTGCGTCCAGCTTTGTTCTATCTCAATAATGCTTTGGCACAATTGAAATAAAAAGAAACAATTAAAAAAAAGAATGCTTTGGCTATTTGGGGTGTTTTATGGTTCCATACAAATTTGAGGATTATTTGTTCTATTTTTTTTAAAAAAAGCCATTGGATTGTGATAGGGATTGCATTGAATCTGTAGATTGCTTTGAGTAGTATGGACATTTTAATAATATTAATTCTTCCAATCTCTGAGCATGAAATATCTTTCTATTTTTGCTTTATTCAATGTTTTTATGTGTGTCTTGTTAAATTTCCTTCTTTAATGTTTTATAGTTTTCCATGTACAGGTCTTTTATGTTATTGGTTAAATTTATTCCCAGTATTCATTACCTTTCATGCAATTTCAAATGGGATTGTTTTTAAATTTCTTTTTCTCTTAGTTTTTTATCAGTGTATAAAAGTGCTACAGATTTTTGTGTATTGGTTTTATATCTCACAACTTTACTGAACTTATTTATTAGTTATAATAACTTTTGATGGAGTCTTTAGGGTTCTTTCTCTATAATATTATGTAATCTGCAAATAGTGACAGTTTTCCTTCTTTCTTTTTGATTTGAGTGCCTAATTTCTCTGTCCAGGACTTTCAATACTATGTTGAATAAAAGCAGAGAGAGTAGGCTTCCTTGTCTTGTTCCAAGAATTAGAAAGGGGTTCAGGTTTTACCACTGTCTATGATGTTAGCTGTGGGCCTGTAACACTCCTCTGTGCCTTCTTTGTTGAGCATTTTTATTATAAACAGAATTTCAATTTTGTCAAATGCTTTTTTTTCATCTATTGAAACGAATGTGGATTCTGTTGTTTGAATGGAATGTTCTTTATATTTAAGCCCTTTTGATTTCATATGTGATTTAAAGCTGAAGTCTTATTACTAAATTTCTGTCCTGATGATTTTTATACACTGTGAGACTGCTTTTGCTCCGCCCCAGAAATTTGGGTATGTTTAATTTCATTTTCATTTGTCTCAAGGTGTTTTAGCCGTCAGCTCAGTGACTTCTGTTCGGCACTTCCTATAGTCTGCATGCCTTTGTTCGAATCCTCACTGTGTTCCTTCGCATTTTCTCCCTGGTTTGGTGCACGTCTTTATGACCAGCGCTTTGAACTCTTTGTTGGGTAAATTACTTATCTTTGTTTTATTAAGGTATTTTTCCTGAGGTTTTATCTTGTTCTTTCATTTGAAACACATTTGTTTGTTTCTTCACTTTGTTTGATTCTCTCTCGGTTTCTCTACAATAGGTGAAACATCCACCTCTTTCAGTCTTGAAAGAATAACCTCATTATCATTCCATGCGGCTGAACGCTTTGTGTTCCTTCAAATCTTTGTGCTTTTCCAAGTAGCTTATTATATTTGTAATAGCTCAAGTAGTTGAGGATGTGCAAATCCCTGTCCACATCCCCCAGGGAAAAGTCTCAACACTGGGACTGAGATGGCTTGGAAGCCAAACCCTCAAGCATCAGCTTTTAAAAGTATGTGAATAAATATAGTTTTGTGGGATCACAAGAATAAACCTCACTGACCAGGCAATAGAGTGATGTCCCTGGGCAGCAGGCACAAAATCTAGCTCCAGATGAGTTTATCAGTTATTTTCTGAGACGCTGGCAAGCTGGGGCAAGGCAGAGGGAGAGCACCAAGACGGCAGCCACAGCCACTGCTCCTTGAGAGCAGCTCTGCAGTGCCCTAGATGTGGTGGTCCTGCAGCCTTCCCCTCAGGCTGAAGCTCCAGGACAAGCAAAGGGTTCTCCTTTACAGAAAGACTAGGAGCTGTGCCTCAGTCTTCAGGTCCGTGGGACCCAGGAATGTAAACCCTCCCAGCCACCAGAACTAGGTGGTCAAGGGGCATTCCCTGGGTGGCACCTGCAAAAACAAGGGCACCAGACAAAGAAACAGAGCACCAGCCACATACAAAGCTCTTCCCCAGGATGGACTGGTGCTCTGGAATGTGGCAGAGGGAGAACACAGGGATAGCACCCTCTCTCCGAGGTCTCTGGAAATAATCAATGTCAGTCCCAGATGCCTGTTTAACCAGAAGCCTACCTCTCAGACCATAGCCATGATGGTGGCTCATAGGCCTTCACAGAAAGAGCAAGGCATCTTGGTCTGTTGTATCTTGCTATGCCCAGAGGGCTGACGGCTGTCTAAGAATTTTTTCTTCATTAGTTACAGTCCTGTGGGACCCATAAGCACAAGCCTCACTGGCTGCCAGGTGATGTTGAGGTTTGCAGCAGTCACAGAAATTGGGGGGCCAGCTAGGGGTATGAGTTGTTTTCTGGGTGACACTAATTATTACAGCCCCATGGGAACAGGAATTCATGCTCGCATGGTCTCCAGAGCCAGACAGCTGAGAGGTGTCCCCTGAGTGGCAGCCCCAAAGATTGAGGCACCAGATGCATGTAATGACTTCCTTCTGGGAGACACAGCAAAGGGAGAGCATGGATATGGCACCCATCAGTCTCTGCCCCCAGAGAGTGTTCCAGCAGGCACCTAGATTAAATTAGATGCCTGTCACAAGCATATGTTTGTGACATAGTCTTTCCTATAAGTCAGCCAGGCAGCTGCTCCGCTAGCTGCCTGCTAAGCATCCTGGCACCAAGGAATAGACAAGAGTTACACACAGTAACTATGCGATTCACACAGCTTTTATTGAATGCAGTTTTGCTCAAAGTAGAACATCAACATACATTAATATCCTACTCACACTCTAACGGTCTAGGAGAATTATAACACATGCACACAGTAATCAATGGGGAATAATGAACCTAAGACCCAGAGTCTCAGTCTGCAGGTCCAGGAGACATCTCTGTGGGCAAGGGAGTTGTCAGTGTCTTGTAAGGAAGGATCTTCAAAGTCAGGTGGGCAGTAGGGCAGGTGAAGTTCACAGTCCAGTAGTGCAGAGCCTCTGGCAGCCGACGCCAGGGGAGATCAGCATGAAACAGAACAGCACTCTGGTGTGTGGAGCTTGGCTGTCTCAGCAGTGGCCTGAAGTCTGCCTCAGTTACACCTTGAAAGTGGTGTGCTCCACCCTTCTGGGTCTCCTAATAAGTGTCTCGGCTCCTCTGATGCCAAGTGGGGAATCTCCCCAGGAGAGTATTATGGGTGGTCCTACTCTGCAGACCTGGCTGTTCTGATCACATGCACAGATATCTTAGGTGTGTCTCCTTGCCAGATGTGTCTGCTCTGACTTAGGTAGTTTCCCTCTTAAACCAAAGTGTCATAGCTGACTGGCAGCCCTCTTAGTTGACATGAATGACTCCACTTAGTTTTATATACTTTATGCCAGGGGCATCAAACTCATTTTCAATGGGGGCCACATCAGCCTTATGGTGGCCTTCAAAGAGCCAAATGTAATTTTAGGACTGTATAAATGTAACTACTCCTTAACAGTTAAGCAAGAGCTCGGCGCTGCTGCTGGGTAGAAACAAGGTGCCAGACTGGATAAAACAAGGTGGAGAGCCGGATCTGGCTGGTGGGCCTTGTGTTTGCCACTGTGCTTTATTCTGTCTTGACCAGACCAATGCCATTTTATTGGTCCTGCTCCCTGCAGTGCCTCTCCCTCAGTCCAACACCTTAATGCAAGCAGGTAAGCCTCCTTCACTTGAAGTCTGATCACAGTCAGCTGCCCCTGAACTGGGGTGGGGAAGTTCCAGAACATGGTCTTTTAAGAGCTGTTTCTTTGAGTGCTACAGTCTTAAGGATCCTGGAACTTGAGCTTCATTGGTTTTCAAAGTTAGATGTTTTGGGGGCTCTTCTCTCAGGTGTAGATCTCAAAAGTTCTCCTCAGGGAGAATCTCTGGGTTTTGATTTTCCTCCCAGCTGTGGCTTGTTGGGCTGGGGGGAAGGTTTATGGCAATATTGTGCCTCTCCTACCTGCTTCAGTGTGGTTTTCTTCTTGTTTGCCTGATGTGTAGTCACCACTCAGTCAGCGATAGGTTTTTAAAAGAGGAAGTTTTTCCATATGTATCTGTAGACTCAGTGTGTCCACAGGAGGTGAGTTCAGGATCTTTTTATGTCACTGTCTTGAACTGGAAACTTTTTTGAGTGAGCAAAAAACTTTATTCTAAAATACATTCACTTTTTGCAGACTCAACTTTATTGCATCACATCTGGAGTGAGTATATTCAGTATCTGAAGGCTGATGCCAAACCCACATCAAAGCAAAGATAATGGAAGTGATACAGTTTTCTAAAAGCGCATAAGCAACAGCAGCACCTTGGGTAGACTAGTTCTCAAATCTGATGTCGCATTTTAATTGTGTCTCTGCTCCCTCTCCAACTCATGTAGTCACAGTACCTTTTGAAATTCTCAGTTTTTTAAATAGAAAATAATTAAAAATTGGTATCTTTAGAGAACTAATAAAGTGATTTCTAATCACAGATATATAGTGCATTCCCATATGTTGCCCCTTTATGTGAATGCCTTAAAATCACAATTAGAGTGCTCTAAACCTAATTTATTACAATGAAAATAATGTAATTACAGGATGAATGCATGGATGGACATCTCTAAATTAAGAAAATTATTCATGCTGGAAAATTATTATAAACAATTTTGGGCTTATTAGATCATCTACTAGATGATTAAGTATATCAAATATTGTTGCAAATATTTACCACTTACTAAGTCCTATGAAATTCAATACAGCATCAGGAAAGATTGGTGAGGGAATATGAATGGTATATTAAAAATCATATTAGCATTTAGTAGAATCCAGGGTGGGAAGTGGGAATGGCTGGGATGGGGGGAGTCATGGTGGGGAAATGGAGACAACTGTGCTTGAATAACAATAACAAATGTGAAAAAAATCATGTTAGCATTCACTTTAGAGTGGAAATGAACTCTGTGGTAATCTAGTCTAACGTCATGAGCAAGCCAAGTCCCAGAAAGGTTAATAATAAGTAAAAGCTACATTAATAGTCTGTGGCATTGGTAAGACAAGAAGCCTGTTCTCCTAACTCCATGTCCAGAGTGGCTTCGATACCTTCACCAAACTTATTATGCAGACAAAACTGAGAGCAGAAGTCAGTCAGTTAACAGATAATGGCCTGATATAAAGAACGGTAACTCCTGTGGAATTTTTCTCTATTCTTAGAGTAAGCTAACTATCTGAGAAAAAGGTAAAGTGCATTGTTTATCAAAACATACAAACTACTGTAACTTGCCTATGCCCTTTTTGAGGTTGTCTAAATGTTTGTAATTGCTCTTTATTTTTCCCCTTCTCCCAAACTGACAGTAATCCAAATGTCTAATGGTTGTGGTGAGTTGTGATTCATCTGTGTATTGTGACCCCTAGAACTGCTGTAGGTGCACATTCCCCATGGCTTAGCCATTTTCACTCCTATAAAATACCCAGCAGATATACACACATTCACCAAAATACATGTGCAGGAACACAGCAGCTTATTTATAATAATCATGAAATCGAAACAATCCAAATGTCCAGTAACTTTAATAGAAATTAATAAATTCTTGTTTATTTATGAAATGGAACACTACATAGCAATGAAAATAAGCAAACTTCAGTTATATTCAACAGCATTGATATGTCTCACTGACCCAGTGATTAGTGAAATAAGTTCAGAGAGAAAAGGATAAAATACTGTACATTACTCTTTATGCAAAGGAAAGAAACAATCAAAACTAATCCCTTGTTAGAAGTCGTAATTCTGGTTAGCATGAGGTAGGAAACAGGTGATAGTGATTTGGAGGTGATGAAAGGAAGACTTCTGGGGTACTGTTAATTATTAATACTGTTAATACTGCATTTCTTGATGGGACACTGTGATACTTTCTCAAGCTGTTAAACTTAAGTTTAGTGCACTTTTCTATATGCATTTCTTCATCAATGGAAGCATCTTTAAAATACACCAAGGCACATCATAATTACATCACCCAAGATCACAAATAAGGAGAGAATCTTAAAAGCAGCAAGAGAAAAGGAGACAGTTACCTGCAAAGGAGTTCCCATCAGACTATCAGCTGATTACTCAAAAGAAATCTTGCAGGCAAGAAGGGGCTGGGAAGAAATATTCGAAGTCATGAAAAGGCAAGGAGCTACATCCAAGATTATTCTATCCAGCAAAATTATCATTTAGAATGGAAGGACAGATAAAGTGCTTCCCAGATGAGTTCAAATTAAAGGAGTTCATCATCACCAAGCCCTTATTATATGAAATGTTAAAGGGACTTATCTAACAAAAAGAAGAAGCTCAGAAATACAAACAGTAAAATTATAAGCTCACAACTCTAAACAACTGAAGCTAAAAAAACAAAAACAAAAATGAACCAAGCAAACAACTAGAACAGGAACAGAATCACAGAAATGGAGATCACACGGAGGGTTATCAGCAGGGATGGAGGAGGGAGAATGGGGGAAAAGGTACAGGGAATAAGAATCTTAAATGGTAGGCATAAAATAGACAAGGGGAGGTCAAGAATAGTAAGGGAAATGGAGAAACCAAAGAAATTATATATGTGATCCATGGACATGAACTAAGGTGGGGAAATGATGATGGGAAGGGAGTTAGAGGGCAGAAGAGAATAAAGGGGAGAAAAAATGAGACAACTGTAATAGCATAATCCATAAAATATATTTATAAAATAAAATACTATGGAAGAATGTATAGTGCAAAAAGGAAACAGGCATGACTTTTTTAAGTTACACAAATATTTTTTTAAAAAAGATCTTAATTATATACTAAAAAACTGACATATTAAGCATGTTAATCATAATGATCTCTGGGAATAGGATTACAGACCAATTTAATTTTTCTCTTTATCCTGGCTCATTTTTTAATTAATACATTCATTTTATACATTTATATTTTTATTGTACCACTTCACTGGCTCCATAAGGGCAGGGGTCTTGTCTGTCTTGGTCACTACTGTCTTCAGCATTATGCAAATAATAGGCACTCACTAAATACTTGTTGAATGAATAAATTTTAGTGTTTCTGTGTGTCTCTCTCCTGAACTTGGAGGTCCTGGGGCTTCTCGACATGAATTTTCATAGAGGCAGGGAATCCTGTAGGCTCTCCCATCCTTGCTGATTTTTTTCTGTCTTTCCTTCTCCAGGAAGCCTTCCCTGATGCTCCTTTAACCTCGTTAAATTTCCTCCTCTGACTTAAACTGGCTGTCTTGCTCATTTGAGGAAAAAAATATATAGATCTGTTTGGAAAAAACTCAGCCTTTATTAATATAATGAGAATGGTTTGTGCAGCATCGATGTAACCTGGCAGCCAAGGAAAGTGGACTGGAGTGTGAATGGGTGACTAGTCAGTGTGGGTGGTAGCTGCTGCTGAGTGAGCATGTGTATTGTGTGGCCATTACATTCAACATGACTGAGTGAGTAGAACAACAAATCTGCATCAAATTTTATATTAAGCTGGAACATTCCTCCACAGAAACTATTTGGATGGTTGAGAAGGCCAAAGTTATGAGCAACTGGTGATTGACAACTTCATCATGACAACATTCCTGCTCATGCATCACATCTTATGCAGAGTTTTTTGGCCAACTATCAGATCACCCAGGTGACTCAGCCCCACTACAGTCCAGATTTGGCACCCTGTGACTTCTGGCTTTTCCTAAAACTAAAGTCACCTTTGAAAGGGAAGAGATTCAGAGTTTTAATGAGATTCAGGAAAATACTATGGGGTAGCTGATGGTGGCTGGGAGAACTGTGTGAGGTCCCAAGGTGCCTACCTTGAAGGGGACTGAGGTGTCATTGTCCTACGTACAATGTTTCTTGTATCTTCTTCAATAAATGTCTCTGTTTTTCATATTACATAGCTGGATACCTTCTGCAAAGACCATATAAATTTAAAAAATATATGAATACAATATGTTATATAATACATAATAATATACATAATATATAAATATATAAAATATATAAACAACATATAAATATATTGCATATTATTTACATTATATATTGTACATGGTATATAATATTATATATTATATGATATGTATATAATATTTTATATGTAAGTATAATATTGTTTACATATTATATATTATGTGAATAATATGAACACATTTATATATTAATTTTTAATGAGAAAGTGTTATAACATTCACATAAAGTATGTTTAAGAGTAATTTTTAAAAAAGACAGAAACTCTTTCAGCATCTTTTCAGCTAAAAAGGTGAATTCATGTGCCAAGAAGGTATACATTGCTTTTTTTCTTATATCTCTGAAGTTCATTTTAGGTTATATCTATTGAATTATATCCTTAATCATTCCCCTTAACTAAGATTCAATAGAAATGTCTTTCCAAATGTTAGTGAAGACTCGAGATTAGACTCAGCTGGTAAAATATACAGACCGTAAGAAAGAGGATGTATACACAGTGCTTACTGGGGGCACCGCTGTGCTGTTTGCAGGAGTCCAGATTACTGCACTGACCCTCGAAGAAAAGTCATTCAGGGACAGGTCCCTAACTTCAGCCTTAGCTGGGTATCAACAACCAAGTGAAAAGCATTGATGTTGAGTTTGATCACTCAATTTTTCTGTGTTAGATGGAATAGCACACAATATAACCCAAGCCATTTGATTTCAAGATGTACTGGTACAAAGAATCTCAAGTTTCCCATTAATGTCTGTCTTTGAAAAGGAGAATCTGAGGGCAAAGGTCAGAGTGACTCTGACTTATATGTTGATATAAACAGAGGCATCTCAATGAGGCCACATGGAAAAGGTTGAATTTCATTCATATTAACTCATGTAGTTTTCAAAAAGTAGACCTTGAAATTCATCAGAATGTAAATGACCTTGAATATAGCTTAAAATTTCTGTCCCACAACATCCACCCCAGGGGCCTAGTTCACAAAGCTCTTTTTTGTATCTAACCATTCCCACTACTGCACACTGGACACTTCACTGGCTGTCCTAGAACATCTTCAGGATCAGCATCAGCACTGGGGAGAACAGATCTCCCAAACTGTGCCCTTCAGAACTCAAGTTCTGCATCAACGTTCCACTTACTAGAATCTAAGTCTAGTTTTTAACACTCTATTCTGATACTTACCAGTTGTATTCCATTACCAAATTAAATAACCCTTCTGAATCTCATTTGTTGGTTTTGTTTTAATCCCCAAAATGTGAACATTTACCTAGAATAGTGGTTTCCCAATCTCCCTGGTTGATAGGATCACATGGACTGCATTTTGAACTTCTAGAGTTCTAGATGGGAAATGAGAAGCCATGATCACAATTCTAAAGAGCTGCCCAAGCTTCATACCTACTGATCTACATGTTCCTGAAGATGACTTCCAACTTTAAGTGCCCACGCTTTGTTAAAATACTGGACATGTTCAAAATGACATGCTATTACTGTTGTAATGGTTATTGTTAAGTATTTTGTTCTTTGGGTGCCTCTTTGTGAAATTTTCTTTTAAAATACAAATGTGCCATTCTATGACCCTGTATAAGAGGAGACTCCCTTATTACACTAACACACAACACTCCAAGTTTTGATTTCTAACAAATGGGAGGTCAGAAATGGATGGCAGTGCCACATTTCCTGATGTTTTCCTTGAATGGCTCCAGTTCTTGTGTTCTTTACACTTCTTTCCTATGATACTACCATTTTGGACCCTGGGAATTAAAGGACAGTGCAATCCAAATGTTATAAAACAATTCACCTTTTTTAGCTCCCTTGAGCAAAGTTTTACAAATCTGCTGTTTCCATAATTAATATGTAAAATACTTTTCAAGGACATACAGAAATAAGGAGAGTCAAAGATAAGTACCATAGCAAACAACAGGATTTATAAAGTGCAAATTCAACATTAAGAAGTCCGTTTTTCTGAAAACACTTGTGGTAGGAAGATTGGTAGAAGAAGAAATTATAACCTTATAGTAAAACAAATTTGGAGACTAAGTATGCAAACACATTTTTTAATATTTTAACTTACTGAAATAGAGCAAACAATATACTAAAATAATATCCAAGCTAGTTTACACATTTTTCATTAATAATATGTTGAGACTAGTTATTTATATTCAATGTAACTAGATTGTTAGAAAAGCTCTCCCCTTTACTTTTAATAAATACTTATAAATTACACATATTATGAATATTTAACTACATATGATCCATGCCATTTCTCCATCCAAATTTTAATTTTTTTATGATTTTATCACTCAGAATTATTGACTTCTCTGATTCCAGTCAGTGGGACCATACTTGAACCAGAGCTCTCTGGATCAAGTATTTTCTGTGCTACCTACTAATTATTTTCCACCTTCATTGCCACTCTTGTTACTCAGCTGGACCATTACAGTGGACTCCCAACTGGTCAACTTTAAAGTTTTGGGTAAGATCTTCCAGTGATCTTTGAATAATATCTGAAGTCTTTGCTATGGCATACAATAGCATATAGATAAAGAAGAAATCTTTTGCAGAATAGTTTTACAATATTTATAGCACCTAATTTAAACCTAACTTTGTTACATACAATAAAAATAAACATAATCCTCCAAGGGGATCAATTTTTCACTCTCATATAGGGAGTAATGTTCTAAAGTCAAGAGTACATATAAAAATTTATTATATAAATTTTCTACAGAGAAAAAGAACAGTCAGAATAAAAAGGTAGGGGGTCAGGAGTAAAGGGGTAAGTGGTTACAGAAAGATAAGGAAATGTCACAGAAGGAGGAATTGAAGGCAATTAATATATATCATGGAAATGTCACACTTAATTTTATGGTGAGAATCTCATCCACTGGCTGTTCAGATTAGTTAAGCTGGGGTATTGGCCACCTGGCCAGTGCTGTAAGATGCATTATGTGGAGAGAAGAGGGACTCACCCCAAGTCCAGGTGGTCAGAGGAAAGGTCGGTATCAGTGTTGAGTAGTCCTCAAGATTTTGGAGTGACTTGGAGGAATTATTGGAGCAGGTTAGGAAATAAACCAAGGAGGGTTTGGGACAATTACTGTGTCTTTTAGCAAACTGTGCTGGCCTGACTACATGATCTGTGGATGTGTAAGATGAGTTACAGGGAGGGATGAGTTAATTTTGTGTGTTAACTTGGCTTGCTTTACTGCCCATTTGTTGGGTCAAAATGGAATTTAGATAGCTTTGAAGGCTTTGTGCAGATGGGATTAAAATTAATAATCACTAGACTTGTAAAGGGAATTACCCTCTATCATGGATGTAAACCTCGTGCAATCATTTGAAGGCCTGAAGAAAGAAACTGAGGTTTCCCAGAAAAGAAGGAATTCTGCCTTAAGACTATAATGTAGAGGGCCTGCCGGAGCTCCCAGCTTGCTTGCCTGCCCTGACAAACTTGCCAGCCCTCAGAGTAGCATGAACATACTTTGTAGACCTCTCATTCTGTCTATATGTATCCTATTTGCTCTTGTTTCTCTAAAGAACTGTGACTGGTGCATTAAGTTGAGCCTCGAATACAGATTCCTCTCTGATTTTCCTAGTTATCTGAAGAAGGCAGAAAACTACAACTCATTTTTCCTTTACTGTGTAACAGAGCCAGCCTTAGTCACTCACTCCCTGCTTCCCTTCCTCCTTTAAGTTTCCCCATGGGGCCTGCTGGACCAGTGGAAGGTAAAGGCTCACACCTCATTGACTTGGACTGGCCTTGCAGAGGTAAAGGCTCACACCTCATTGGTCCCACCTAACACCAGGGGACCATCTTTTTTAATTTTAGGGGATAAATTACTTATCTGGATCTATGTATAACAGTCTTCTCTACTATTGAAACATAAATGGTTGGCATTAGAAAATTCATCCTAGGTAAGTGAAATGGAAATTTGAACATTTTATCTAGTAAATCAACTTTGGGATCCAAGCAATCCAGAGAGAGAAAATGTCAGAAATGATAAAGCAAATAATAATAAGATATATGAAAATTTTTCTCTCTCCCTATTGACCTTAGCTTTTGATTAAGAGTACTATTTCCTAAGTTATTCCAAAGTAACCTACATATTCTACAAAGGTCACGTCCTGCATACCCAAAGCAGAATGAAATCGGGGAGTCTTAATTATCTAAATTGGCTCTTCACAGGAACTGAGATCACCTTTCTATTCTAATTCAGCTGAGCACTTCCAGCCATGGGCTGGTGAAGAGCAAAATATAAATATGCCCAAATTAAATCAAGCACAGCATTTAAATATTGACCATTCATTAATTTGTTAGTAGAAACTGAATTTAAAATAACTGTGTGTCTTACATACCTAAATCTGAGGCAGTACAGGCTAGTGATTAGGGATAGAAGGTCGGAAGCCCAACTCCTTGGGTTCAGATTCTGCTCTCACATTAGCTGTATGACTTAGGTGCTCAGCAGGATTTTCCTGCCTCCATTTGTCCGTAAATAAAATGGTGATAATATTTTTTTCTAAGAACAGTTTAATCCTAACCCAAGGATATGTGGGTATGTTTATTAGTTTGAGAGTGACAGACAGACATCAGTCTGTTGCTTTCCACATGTGCCTGACCAGGAATCAAACCTGCAACCTTTTTTTGGTGTTCGGGACAATGTGCCAACGAACTCAGCCACCAAGCCCAGAAGCCATGGTGATAATATTAATGCTTAACAATAAAGCACATAAAATAGTATCTGAAATACAGTAAGCACTTATAATATTAGCTGTTTATATTGGATGCTATCTGATATTGTGTTGGCCAAAACGTTCATTTGTTTTTTCTGTAAGATGACTCTAGTAGTGCTTAATTGTCTTTAACTTCATTCGAAATAATTTTGTTAGACTGTATTGTGACAGCTGTCATATCAGTATGTACTTTAAAAATCTTATCAAAATTGGTGAATTTTTGTATAGCCATTTTAATATTGTAGATGGAAGACAATATACAACATTTTCAGCATATTATGCTTTATTATTTCAAGAAAGATAAAAATGCAACTGAAACACAAAAAAGAAAAAATATTTGTGCAGTGTGTGAAGAAGGTGCTGTGACTGGTCAAATGTGTCAAAAGTGGTTTGCAAAGTTTTATGTTGGAGATTTCTCCCATGCTGGATGATGCTTCACAGTCAGGTAGACCAGTTGATGATAATAGTGATAAATTAAGACATTAATTGAGAACAATCAACATTATACCACACAGGAGATAGCTGACATACTAAAAATATCTAAATCAAGAAAGTCATTAGTAAAAATGAAACGTGTCATTTATGTTATGGAAAAAACTAAATGGACTTTTTGTCAACCTAATACTTACCAGTGCTTTTCATCAAACAATTGCATTGTTTTTGTATTCAGTGTTCAGTTACCTGTTTGATGGGAAATAATCTGGCCCTAAGTTTGAGTCCTAGTTCTGCAAATTCAAGGTTCCGTGATGTTGGCAAGCCACCATCTGTGGCTTCCTGACCTAGGAAGTGGGCCTGATGCATACCATATATGTATCACTATGAAAATAAAGTGTGATTATATTTACTGAGTATAAGTTGTAAAACCTGTAGAGCTGTGAAGGCCTGCTATCCATGTAATCAATGATCTTCAAAATAGTTAGGACCGTCCCCAGATTCTGCTGCTGGTGTCCCATGTTCAAAACAATAAATATCAGAATTTCCAGTTATTTTTAAGTATATGAGTTTATTTTCCTTACTTATCAAGGAAAGGAAACTGATCTTTCCAACCAACTTGATAATGAAACTTAATTATTTAAGTATATCTGTATTTCTCCATAGACCTCCCTCCATCCTCTCACATTTCACATGTTTTCCTTCCCTTGTTGATGCACATGAGCTCATTGGAGCCAATTGTCCAATGTCCCTTCCCTGCTCCCAAGTGCTCATCAGTCTTTCTCTCTTGTACCTGCCTCAGGGGTTTTGCCTTCCTCTTCTGACTTAGTCTATATCAGTGTAAAACCATAGGTGATCTACACAGAAGATAATGAATATCGATCTTCCAGTTTAGTCCCAAGACACCTACTGCAATGGATTCACTTAAAGAACATTCATGTGTAAGAAAATCTGATAGTCCCATTAAAAACAACAGGAAGCTGTGCTTTGATGGATCTGTGCCTCCAGCAGTCTGAATGCTGTTCTCTTTCACAGACTGTAAACTAAATTCATATCATGGCTCATTGCTTTCAGCTACACATTTTTCTGACAAGAGTAAAATAATATGAACACACTTTAAAGTTATAGGGACTTTATATTAAAACACAATCAATAAAACTATACAGGCAAACTGGAAAACTTTGGTTTTCTTCTCTACTTTCAATCACTATCAAACTCACAAAGGAATTTGATGGTAAAAAGAGAATAGTAATTTGAAATATTTGGACAACTACTTATAGATTTCCCTCATTTAATCTAATTTCATAAGGACTTTTCTGCTAGTCCTCCATAGCTTAGTTGCCAAAAACTTTTTGTAGCCCTAATGAAGTCTTCAGTGTTTAAAAATTAAACATCTTGGGATCTTCAAATATGAGAGACCCACTTTGATTTCAAAACCTGACTAGACAATACCTGCTGACTCTGCCCTGAACACATGTCTCTGTTTCTCAGGTTACATAGCCTATCGTCCCACACTTTGTCAGGCATATTATGACTTCATTTATTAAGCCTGCTTATACTTCTTTCACTCTGGAAAATGGTCTAAAGACAGGTAAGCGAACTAACACTCATTGAGCATTGTATTAGTTCTCTGTGGCTTCTGTAACAAATCACAACAAAGATTGGTGGCTTAAAGGAATAGAACTTTATTCTTTCACAGTCCCAGACACCAGAAGTCCAAAATCATTCTCACTGGGCTGAAATCAAGGTCTTGGAAGGGTAGCACTCCTTCCGGAGGCTCGTGGGGAGGATTAATTCCTTGCCTCTTCCAGCTTCTGGTGGCCGCTGACATTCCTTGGTTTATGGCCACAACCCTCTGTGACCACATTACCTTCTCCTCCTTCTCCTCTTCTGTGACAAAGCTCCAAAGTTTCCTCTATTTTTTTTTTCTTAATAAGGGCACTTGTGGTTGCTGTTGGGGCCAACCCAGAAAATGTAGAATAATCTTCCTATCTCAAGACCCTTAATAATCATGTTTCCTTAAAGGTAACATTTACATTTTTCAGGGATCAGAACCTTATATTATGGGGGTAATATTTTCAGCCTGCTATATACACCACTAGACATGTTCCTATGTGTGGTTTTACTCAATTTTTACAGCTAGTCTGCGAAGTAGTTGTTGCTGTTCTGACTGTACAGCTCAGACCACTGAGCTCCAAGGGGTTGGGTAACTTACACAGACGTACATGTGGTAAGTGGTTGGATATTTGATTTGAGCCTAGATCTCTCTGGTTCCTAGTAGATTTTGTTCTTCCATTATATCCCAGAAGCTTCCCAAGTACTAGAAACCTAGTATGTTCTTAATAAATGTTGTTAATATAAAAGAAAACCTTAACTGAAGTTTTGAAGTTTGCTGCTTTATCATTTTGTTACCATTTCTAAAAGTTCATTGATTTTTAAAGCATTTTATACATCAGATGTCCTTTCAGAAAGTGTTTTCTAATGCAAATTCCTTGCTCTCTCCAAAAGGATCACTACTTATAATTGGAGGCAGTTTAGTCACTGTAATTCAACATCAGAGATGCGAGGATTTCATATAGAAAGTAAAAGACAATTGAACACTTGAGAGGGTGAATATACACTCCAACATCATTGGTCTACAAAAGTTGAAAACAGATCCATAATCTAATCCAAGATGATTGGAAACTAGCTGTATCATCACCATGAAATCATGAAGCTTCTGTAACCACTGAATGTAAAGTTAAAATTCATTCAAACAATGTGATGTATTCTCCCTGGTTTCCCCTAAATCCCAGATGTTTGTGAGGTTGTATTAGTGGGTTCTGATCATTCACTATAAACTTTCTAGTGAACACTTTTAAAACCACATTCGGTAAGCTATTTTTAAAAAATTTAGGAAGCACCACTGGTCATTTCCACCAGTGTATGCTGCCTAATGTTAAAATACTGTTTTTCTTGGACTATGAAGGCATGCATTAGGTTTCTCTTGCTGGTGTAATAAAGTGCCACACATTTAGCAGCTTAAACAACCTCCATTTATTATCGTTACCAGAAGGGATCTGTTTGCCTGCACACATCAAAAGCCAATAATACATGAACAGGACTTTGCAGCCGAAAAGTATGGATTTAGTAAGGAGAAGGCACCGTGCCCAGAGTTGTACACAGGCAGCTCATGCTCAAAACCTGGCCCCCTGGTGGATTCCAGGGCATGGATTATATGAGGAAAATTATTAATCATGGTGACTCAGGGAGTTAGGATCATGGTCTCTACTGATCAGTTGGTGCTAGGGCAGGGGCAATGAATCATTACATCTGTTCCTGATGTCAGTCATGGAGTCATTCTGTCTACTTTTGAAAGGATTTGTTCTGTGGGGTCATTCTGCTTTCTTGGGTCCTGAGCTAAAACACACCTGAGGGCAAGATATTGTCTTCAGTTTGATTGAAAACTCTGACTTGTCAAAAGATCCAGGACATTGTTCCTAAGACTACTGAATGCTGATCAGAACTTAATTATCCTAGGGCTTAATGATTAAGCAAGAGAGAGGTAGGTGGGTGAGTCAGGACCCTGGGTGAGGCCATTTTGAATTTAAGTGAAAAAAGTCAAAATAAAAGGTCAGATTGAGGAAAATAAGGTTTGGTGCAGTCATTTATCATGCAGTTCTATAAGTCAGAAGTCCAGGTACAGCATGGCTCAGCTGGTTGTCTGCTCCTGATTTCAAAAGGCCAAAATTTTTGGCAGGACTGAGTTCCTTTTTGAAGAGTCTGAAAGTGAATCTACTTCCATCCTTTTTCAGATATTGGCTAATTTCAGTTACTTGTGGCTGTAAGACAGTTTCTTTGCTGCCTGTTGACTGGGGGTCATTTATGGCTTCTAGAGATGATTCTCATTCCTTGGGTCATAGTCCTCTTCCTCCGTCTTCAGAAACAGCAATGATGGATTGAGTCCTTCTTATGATTTAAATGTCTCTGAGCTCCCTTTTTTTTTCATTGCTCCTCAGATGTCTTCCACTAAATGTTTTGACAGACTTTCCTACCTTCTCTTACATTGAATACATTTTTTTTATTAGAAGGATTTTAAAAAATTTTATTGTTGTTTAATTACAGTTGTCACAATTCCCCCCACCCCCATTGCTCTCCCCTACTCCTACCCCACTCACCTCCTGCTCCCACAGTCAATACACACCCTGTTGTCCACGTACATGTTCCTTGACTAGACCCTTCCCTGTCTTTCCCCTGTTATCTCCCTCCTCCCTCCTCTCTGGTCACTGTCCGTTTGTTCTTTATTTCTGTGTCTCTGGTTCTATGTTTCTCATTTGTTTGTTTTGTTTATTAGGTTCCACTTGTAGGTGAGATCATATGGTATTTATCTTTTGCCACCTGGCTTATTTCGCTTAGCATAATACTGTCCAGTTCCATCCATGCTGTCACAAAGGGTAGTAGTTCCTTCTTTCTTTCTGTTGTATAGAATTCCATTGTGTAAATGTACCACACAAAATGAAAAGGGAACCAACTATATGGGGGAACATATTTGCCAATGATGCCTTGGACAAGGGTTTGACCTCCAAAATATGAGTCATATGACTCAACACCAGGAAGACAAACAACCCAATTAAAAAATGGGCAAAGGACCTGAACAGACACTTCTCCAAGAAGGACATACAGAGGGCCTATAGACATGAAAGAATGCTCAACATCACTAGCCATCAGAGAGATGCAAAGTATGTTGAATACTTTTAAAGGGCTATGTGGTTACATTAGATTCACCAGGAGAAGCTCCCAAATTAGAGCCAGTTGCTTTATAGCATTAGTTTCATCTGCAAAGACCCTTCACAGAAGTAACTAGACTAGTGTTTGGTTGAATAAGCAGAAGTTAGGAATACTGGGAGAACATTTTTAGAATCATGCCTGAAACAAAGTGTAAAGTCTCAAGTAAGGTTTACTTTTATTCTTAATTCCCTATTTCTAGATTTCAAAGATCAGGTTACTCAGTAAGGACTTATAGCACCAACAACGTGGGATCAGCTGCCTTTTTTCTGAGTACAGTTGAGGGACATAACATTTGAAGGTTCAGATACACTTATGTATCCACATCTACATCTCATGTATGAATGCTAGATAAGGAAAAGAGATTAGACACAATTAAAAAAAAGAAACATCATTTATTCTTAAAAGTTTATGTACCTAATGCACCAGGGATGATAAGCATGGGCTATGTTCAAATGGAAGAACAAGCACTTCCTGAAATCTTTAAAACCATGATTGACAAGAACAAAATGATCAAAGAGTGTGAAAACACTTTCCTGCAAGCTCTTTAATGATGTGGGGTGGATCACCTCAGCATTATCATGTGTCTTAACTTGGAGACAAATCTTATCGTCCTTTCACTTGCTCCTTTGGAGTCATTCTAGCTGGTGACAAGGGAATCTTCTTCCAGAGCCAATGAGACATTACACACCAACCCCTAATGGGATGATTTAGTACTTTCATTTACCAACACAGAAAAACCTGATATGATTAACACTATAGTTTAGGTTCTTAATGTGAATATTTTCATAGACAGAATAAGAGTTTACAACTCTTTAAGAGCAGGTGAATTTTCTCTCCACTCTGTTTCCCCACGTGGACACTGAGTTTCAGAGAGTGAGGAGGTGCTAGGGGATGACTGAGCCTCAAAATGGAGGGGGCCTGACTCACTGGATCCCCACATAGAAGAGACCTATTAGCAAGGAACACCTGCAATGGATAGTTAGGTGATGAACTAGAGTAATTCTATTGTGTTTAGGTTTGTACATCTTTTGGATCTATTTGTTCCAGCAGCTGGTGTTATCCAAACTAATACATCCTAGCATGAACTTCATTTTGCAAGGTTTCTTGCAGAGTCCCTGTCTCTTTAGATTCCACAAATCCTTATTACACTCAAATATTTTTCAAGGATACTGCTTTCAAGGATGTTGTAAAGGGCAAGAGTTATTCTGAAGTTTAGAGCCAAGAATTTAAAAAAATAACATTTTAGTGCATTATTTTCACTACAGCAAAAACACTTTAACCTTATTTTTTTTTAAGTTTTAATAATGAATGAGCTTCAGAGCAAAGAGCAAAATTAAAAGTAGTAAAAAACTACATGGAAAAACGTGCTGAAATATTATTCTCCAGTACAAGGTTAACTCAACAATGCAGAGTGTTCTTGGCTTAAATTAGATTCCAGATGAAGGGAAGGCAAACGCAGGTCTTCTTTTAGACAGAGAAGATCTGCATTTAGAGATTTATTATAACTCAGAGCTTACACATTCTCACATTTGCAATATTGCCCTCTGGAAAATGAGGGTACCTCTTGGGTTCCAGTAAACCATGTCAGTGAGAGGGAATACCTACAGTTGTGGGTCCAAGCTGATTTAAATACAGGCAAGGTTATTCTTTCTTATGAATTTCTCATTTGTACAGAAGGTTTTGAGTAAGATGTAGGAAGTAACAGGAGGTAATGTGAAGCTAAGACACATATGACAGTGTTATCACAAGTAAATGGTAGGATTGGGCTGACACCTGTGGGAAAAAATACATGGTCAATAGAGTCAATAATTATTAGTAATAACTATACTAATATTTATACTGTAACCACATATAACACCTATTACATCTGTCATTTTTTGATAAGCGTGAAGGTACATATTATTACATATTATAAGTATATGAGAAAACAAGCTTAGAGAGACTTTCAGCAAATGAACCAATGTCATATAGCTACTCTGCTCAAGTTTCAAAATTAGGAATTGTGTCCAAGTTCCATTATTAAAAAAAAATGTCCTGCTTAGGAATTTCTTACTCACTATAATAACCATCAACAAACAAGGATCATTGATATACTACTCTGTCCTGAGAATTTTAGGATCCTTTTAATTATACCCATTTCCCTTAGCATTTTTATTAATTCTTATGTTGATATCTCTGGCCTTAAGTAGAAAGGTAGATTAATTCTACTCCTTCTGCTGTGCTTTCTTTTTTCTTTTTCTTTTTTCAATATGTCTGTGTGAGTCAGACAGTTTTTTAATTGATGTGAGAGGGAGAGAAATATCAATTTACTGTTCCACTCATTTATGCATTCATTGGTCGCTTCTGGTATGTACCCTTATCAGGGGTCAAACCTGCAGCCTTGTTGTACTGGGTGTTCTGACCAACTGAGCTACCTGGCCAGGGTCTGTTGTGCTTTCTTAAACATAGAGTTAACTCCTCTGACAAACAACAAATTCCTATTTTTTGAAAAGAATAACCATTTGGACATACACAGAATTTTAGGATAAATGTAAACATGTTTTAAACTTTTTTATTTAACAAGTGCAACATCTAGATTAAATGCTTTTCCTAATTTGATATGCTTTTAAAAAGTAATTTATACTATCTCTGGTTACTATATTACCTAATGAGTTAATATTTTTAAGAAAGCCAAATATTTCACAAAGAGAGCAAAGCAAATATAATTTGTAACTGTAGTGACAGCTTAATTTAAGTTTGTTTATTTTCATATGGTATTCAGACTTATGATCATTTACAAAGTCACATTATTGATTATTTTAAGCAAGCAAGGAACACTTCTGTAAACAAGGGCGAATTTATTATGTTCGCACCACACTGGGTTACATTTAACTACAGGGAGACTGATGAAGATGGTGGGGGACTTGGATACAAATAATCAGAATATGCATTAGGAAAACAGTGTTAAGAATTTGATTATAATATCACTTTACTTTTAACAGTATTTTTTAAAGTCATGTAACAATAATTTATTTGAGCAGAAACAATGGTGATAGTCTGCAGGGTCAGGAGGCATGTTAGGGAAACCAGACCCGCCAAGGCCCTGTTCTTGTGCTTACCTTATTGCAGAGACTAGGTGGGGAGCGGGAAGAAGAGAAAGGAAAGAGGGAGGGAGACTTAACAAATAACTGTTAAATGTTGACTGAATTAATGGATAAAAAATAATAGTAGAAGAACTTGGTGAAAAGGTGAATGGATTAAGAAATAAAAAACCTCATAGACACAGACAATAGCATGGTGATTACCAGAGGGAAAGGGGGCTAGGCAGAGGTAGAAGAGAGTGAAGGGGGAATAAATGGTGATGGAAGGAGACTTGACTTGGAGTGGTGAACACACAATGCAATATACAGATAATGTATTATAGAATTATCCAGTTGGAACATATATAGTTTTATTAATCAATGTAACTCCAATAAATGAAAATAAGTAAATACATAAATGAAATAATAATAGAAAAGTGTGCAAATGACTACCAATGCAAATATTCTTAAGTCAGGCTTCAATCAAGGAGACAAAACAACTCTGAGAACTAACCAATCAGGAATTTATTACAGGAATTAGACATTGCACAATTGTGAGAGGAACTTGAAAAGTAGGGGTTTACCATGTGGAGCTGGAAGGTTACTTAGCAGTTACTTATTATAACTCATTAGGCAGTTCTGCTGAAGCACAGGGGAAGTGGGGCATCCAACCCATGGCCTGTGGGTCACATGCATCCCAGAATGGCTATGAATGTGGCCCAACACAAAATCATAGATTTACTTAAAACCTTTTTGTTTTTGCCCATCAGTTTTCATTAGTGTTTGTGTATTTAATATGTGGCCCAAGACAACTCTCTTCTTTCAGTGTGGCCCAGAGATGCCAAAAGGTTGGACGGACACTCCTGATCGATCTGGAAACAAGAAACATCCAGCGGCTGGAGTGAGCTGCAGTTGGTGTAGCTGCATGAGGTAAGCTGTTGTCCTTTCATAGTGACTCTGTCTGTGAATTCACAGGGAACGTGCATTGGGCCTGGGAGTCTATGGTTCAGGAGGCTCAATGGTCAAGAGGAAAAGCAGAATTCAGAGAAGGGAAGATGAGTGAGGATAAACTGGGACCCATCAGCATCTCCCCATGTCTCCTGCTCTGCCTCCAATTATGATGACCTTTAGGGAGTGGAGGCTGTTGCTTCCTTGGTCCAAATCTCATGCAAATTTCTCTTGTGGCCAACTGCAAGCTGGAACCATACATGCAACATGATTCTGAGAGATGTAATTCTAGGTTAGCCAAACTAACATAAAACAAACAATCTCATTCAGACTTTAGAGTATACCCAATTTCACTCCTATCTATGCTGTGAGGTGTCTATTTTCTATTTACAACGTTATTTTAAAATAAAGTCCTAAGCAAAATACTCCCCTTTGGAAATGACGTTAAAATCAAAGTCAATAAATATAAAGTTATAAAATCCCTTTTGAGTTTCCTTTTGGTGATTTTTCACTTTGCTCTGCTTATTCACCTAGTGCTTTGCACTTCACAAATATTTTCAATTCTACTGAAATCCCAACAGAACAGTGGCAATTTGCCAGAACATTTCTCTCTACTTTTCTAAAAAAGAGTGAGAGAAGTGAGGAGAAATGTAGTGGCTTATGCACATCCATGTTGGGGTGATGAGCCCCACAGGACATTGCCCTGGTGAGTTTTTCTCACTGGTCTATGTAGCGAGGACAGTGTCCCCATGCAGAATGTCAGAACAGATGCCACAGGATGGGGTCAATTGATATGTAAGTGTAATACTTACTCTCATTCCTTAAATGCATGGAATAGATCCATACAATTCAGAGATTTTTTCCAGAGAATGTTAAGGATTGGCATCCGCACCCAAAACTCTGGCAAACTTTGTGGCAGGAAAATAAGTCATTGCACAATGGGTGTGGGCCTGATTTAATGTTATTTTGAAGTTCATATATGAATTCATTTTGTTTTAGTAATACTCTGGAACCTAGCTGTGCCACTGATAGTACTTTACTCTTCAGTAATCACTAGCTTAGGTCAACCAGTTTGATTACTTTTTATAACTACTATATTTAGGCAGTATCTATAAAAATATAGTGATTTGAATATAAGTATTTGATATCAAAGGCAAAGCTTTAAAACTGATTTGTAGTTAAAATAAATAGACATTTTCATATTTATAAATCTGACATCAGAATCCTATAAGATAATGTTCATATTAATGGAATACTTTAAATTTGTAATTGCTATAAAATTGAAATGGGGAAATACCGTGTTGGCTTCAAATGAATTACTACCTTAAGGTCAAGCTAAATGTATTTTTTTCTCTATAACTATCAAGCGAATTTAGGGTATGTCATTAAAATGAAAGTACCTTGTGTATATCATCTTTAATATGGATAGGAAAGTGATTTCAGAGGAGATAAATTACATATCAAAGTAACCAATTTTACTAAAATGTGAGACTTCACATAAAAATGTATTCAGCAAACCAGTTAGGTTCTTACTGGTATATTCTTTGGTTAACAGTTGGAAATCCCTGTTCATCATGCTAGCACTAAAAAATGCCCATATGGGATGCTGGCAGTGGCCCTCCCCGTAATAAAAATAACCTACTCTGTGGTTGTTTTTTATATAAAATACTCATTTAGAAAAATGGGCATTGGGATGAATTTAATATGGAAGTGATCATGCCAGAAAAAAGAAAGTTGCCAGTAACAAGTTTGATCTGCTCATTTTATAGGAAGCATCTTGCTCACAATTACAGTTCCCTACTCCATGGTGACAGTGACAATGACAAAGAGGACTTCATTAATACCAAAGAACACTAAGTTGGATTTATATTTAAAAACTGTCAGAATTACTTTCTTCATTTAGAACTATGGACTAATGAATTCTTATTTAATTCTAAGATTAAATGAAGTCATCCATGAGACAATATCTAGTATCCAATGATACATGGTGTGTCAATGCTTATTTTCTTCCCTTCTTTCATGGAGTTTACCTATTATGGCACAATTTACAAGATTAATTTACTTGCTTCAAAGGATTTACTGAGGTATAAAAAGTGCTAGTAGGAAATCTGAGAACAAATGTCAGATTACCCAACATGCAACCTGTTTTTGCTTCTAATATGCCAAACATCGTTCCTTCCTAGAGCAGAAAAACAATTACTCCCATAGGATAGAAAAAAAAATGTTACTCCTCTCTAAGACTGTATTTCTTAACCCCAACAGGATAGCAACACCTAAAATTATTTGAGCCAATACGAATTTGTAATCTATTTCTCCTAATGTTATTTCTATGTCTTTCACCAACTTCTCTATTCACTTTTGACCAAGATGGCCTTAATATTATTCCCCTAAACGTGACTTAACTTTAGGCAGATTTCTTGCTGACTAAAAACCCCTACCCTCTCTTTTTTTAGAGCATTTACTTTAGAAAACTTGTAATTGCAAAATTTTTTCTCTGCCTCTTTGAAATGTAGATAAATCTCTAAGCCTCTTAACTGTTTTACAGTCCAGGAATGTCTTTCTTAAGGGCCTGGGTGCCTTCCTCAAGAGAGACAGAGGCCAACCCCCAGTGGGACAGTAGCAGCCTAACTTGATAAGCGTCTATTAGCAAACAGAGAAGGCTTAATGGCAAAAACATTTGCAAACTCAGGAATGACTCCATGTGCTAGGTACATCCCATTGACCACACCCACCATCGGTGTCCTCCAGTGCTTTTCCACTAGCTCGCCCCAGCACTTAAAATCCCTCAGGTCTTTTGTTTCAGTGTAGTTGAGTTCAGTCTCTCTCCCCTACAGCAGTAGTTTTCCTTGCCTCTATCTGGTGCAGTTTTTGACAGTTTCCTTCTTATCGAATGAGTTCTACACTTCATTATTGAAATAACACCTTTAGTCTTATATCCTCAACTCTTTTGCCCCTCTGTTTTTCCAAACCCCAAATGCAAACAATTAACCTCTCCAATAATTTGGAGACAAATACACTGCCAGCTGACTCACTTCAGTCCCTGCCTGCCGACTTCAAGTCCTAGAACACTATTGCATCCCTTTGTCTGCCCCAATGACCCCACACCCGCTTACCCACACTCATTTTCAGCAGATGACATCATTTCCTATACCAGAGGGAAATAGAAAAAAAACAAAAAAAAATGCCCAACAGCTTCCACCTCCATATCCATCTACTCACTTGCATCTGGAACGTTATACCCTGCCCTCCCTACTGCCTGGAGAGAGCACAGGCTACCACCCTTCCCTCCGCTGTGTCCCCTTCTTGCCCATCTCAAGAATTCAGCTGTCAGAACTCTCCAGTTTTCCCCACTCTACACAGTCAGTCCCACCACCCTGCAACATTTTTAGGTGTTCCCATCTTAAAACAGTACTAACGGTAATAATAATAATCCTCTCTTAATCCCAAATGTTCTCCCAGATACTGCAATAGATGTCTTCTCCCCTTTTCAGAGAGTCTTTGAGAAGGTATCTACAGTTCTTCTCTTACCATCTCCTTTTAAACTTAGACAACCTATGCTTTAGAGTTCTGTTCCTCGGAATTATTTAAATATAAGTATTCTCTCTCGAAAGTCAGCTACTCAAGAGAATTAGTTCATCTTGTCAGGTTGAGTTTATTGGAAAATATCCTTCTTAGAAGAATCCCCCTCAGATCTACTTCTGAGGGTTGATGATTCTAAATCTTGCAGCCATTTTATTAAAATAATAAACAACCTCAAGATGATACTGATTTTTAAACTTTCAATTTGTTAATTTACAAATAAGAATGTATCTTTCCACTGATGTTTTGCTGTATTTAACCTCTAATGTCTCCTCCATAATGCTCTTCTATTAAGAAATGTGATGTTAAATTTCTGCTCTTAAATTCCTTTAATGGTTCTCTATTACTTTCCAGATTAGTCCAAAAGCCTTATAGTTATGCAAATATTATGAAATATTAGGTCTCAAAAGCAACTTATTTTTCTATAACTTGATTTCTGTCTCTATTTTATTACTGTGGGTGAAAACCTCAGTCTCTTCTAGGGTCACCCACTCCCCACATTCATCTCCCAGGGACGTTTTTGTGCTACCAGGGTCTTACATAGTGTCAAGGTAAGATTGAGGGGAGGAGAACAATGTGGTCCTTGGCTTTGCTCCAGTAGTTTGACAGTGAAACATAGTCATATATCATTCCAGTTGGCTACTTCAGTTTCAGTGACTCGACAATATGCTGTGACACTCGGGACACACAATACACTGGAGAAATTGTCCAGGGCTCCATCTAACTAAACGTTCCACATATTTCTCTCTGTTGACTTGCTACATCTGAGAGCTACCAGAAGGCTGTCCTATTCACAAGACCCACCAATACCCCTCTCTTTCTCTCCCCCTCCCCCTCTCACCCCTCCTACCCCCCTTCCACATGTATCTTCTTCACTTTCTAACTTTTTCTACCTTCCCTTCTCTCTGCAATTCAAGGAATCTCTTCTATCTTGGGGACTGTAGGTGGCAACCTTGTGCTCTCCTCAAGACATAGTTTTCATACTGGGAATCTTTTCCCTAATTTTGATGCATGCAGGTTCTAGAAATAAAGGTTATCAAGACTTATAGACCCTGTCCTATTTTCATCTCTGCAACATCCTTCTCCCAAAACAATGAGCACAGAACCCATAGCTTCTTGATTGGAGAGATGGGTAAAGGGGGTGGGGGATTATGCTTTAATACCAGTACTACATTTACAATTGCATCTCACTTTATCCTCTCATTCATCCACATTCTCCTGACATTCCCTTACCATCAGATGGTTCAGTGCTTCCTGAATGCATAGTTCCAAACACCTGAACAGTTCTATTTGTCCCCTGTCTGCTTTGAATGACTCTTCCTGTGTAAACAGAATGTAATGATGAAAGAGAAGAAGGTAAGTATACAACAGCTAGCACCTTCATATTGTGTCTGGAAGATTTCTCCAGCCAGAGTGTGGCAGCTAATTGGCTTAGGACCAATTAAGAAATTAGTATAAATCTCTGCATTAAATCTTAGTAAGGTTTATAATTTGGGTCGGGGGATAAAAACAAACATATATGTGTGTGTCTATATATGCACATAATGTATGTGTATATCTGTGTATACACATACATCTGTATGTTTAGAAGTGGAGATATTTTGTTTAACTACCACATGGATCTATTGATCATTTTGTGGACCCTACTGGGTGCATATACCCTAGTTTGAACACATTTACTTCACATATATTCACATCTAACATTATGTGTGCCTCAGCTGCCATCTGAGTGTACTGGCACCAATTTTTCATACATGTTACAACTCATTACTCCCTACTTACCTTACATTAATTATTCGATGAGTTTTAGGGAGACAGATTAGTCACTTGATAGTAATTTTAACCGCATTAGTGTTATCAGCAGAGCTTCCGAAAACCATTTCTTCTTTGGCTTAACTTTGGAAATGGGTAAACACATATGTTTTATGAAGATGATGATTACTTTCAATATCATAGGGTGAGACTCTCTGACTTTGCTCCTAACTTCTGAAGATGCAGCTCCCTACACATTGATTAGAGCTCATCTTCACAAACCCCAGTTAAACACACCTTGGAAAAGAATTTTTGATAGTAAGCATTTAGATTATTATCATTCAAGGATTTTTTAATCTCTATCTACAATACACACCTTTATACAGTTTGTATTTTCATAGTAATCAACCACAGGTAAGCCCTTTATGCAGACTAGAGATTCTAGGTTCATCAGTCCGTTCCACCTAACTTTGTTCAAGACATCTGTTCTAAATCTTGTCAAGGTCATTCATGATATAATGTTGCTGAATTATATAACCACCTTTTGGTTCTCATTTGACCTATCAGCAGTGGTTAGGTTAGTTTAGCCTAAGAAGGCCATTGTCTCTCTGAGGAGCATCCCTCAGTGATCAGACACTGACAAGTTAGCACTTCCCACACCCAGTTTCCTCGAGTGCTCACACCTTTGTAAACTCAATGTCCTCTCTACACCACTCACATTTAATACACAGCACAGATACCTGGAAAGCCCACAATTATCCTTCTTCCTTGTCCAGGTCTCAATCCTCTCCTGATGTTCTAAGCATTTCCTCTCTGATAGCAATCTTTAAATTATTATCTGCTTATTTGCTGGCTTTTCCATAAGATACTAAGATTATTTTCATATTTGGGAACTTAGAAAGAGTATCCATCAATCAATGTTTGCTGAATAAATTAAAGAATGAATCTTCATAATTTCCCCACTTTTTATTTTTTCCTATTTTTCACATACTTAGAAACTTTAAAAAGTGAAATTATTTTTAAAAATCAGAATCTTATACCTCATGGTGTGCTAATATTTATAAAAATAATATAAGCCATTTTTTGCTTTTAATTTTTAAATTACTTGTCACTGCAGACATTAAAAACAAAGTGTTTTCCTAAATATGTCAGAAAATAAATTAATACATTCATTAAAATAGAAATCAGATTTCATTTGATCATTTAAGGTCTTAAAATTTAAAAGTAAGATGCATACATTTTTCTTTTTCTAAAATTCTCTCATTTTTGTCCTGACTGGTGTGGCTCAGTTGGTTGGGCATCATCTCACAAAGGGAATGGACACTGGTTTGATTCCCAGTCAGGGCACATGCCTGAGTTGCAACCAAATTCCCAGTCCAGGTTCATGCAAGAGGCAGCCAATCAATGTTTTTCTCATGCATCAGTGTTTCTGTTTCTCTCTTTTCCCTTCCCTTCCCCTGTCTCTAAAAATAAATAAAGTCTTTAAAATTCACTCATTTTAAAAAAGATCTTGCTAGTATTCTACATTCACTGTAAAGTTACAATATAATTTGTAAGGCAGGAACATTTAAATGCTAAGTTTTTTAAATGAATTTTTTGAATTAGAATAGCTCATACAATAAAAACAACTAAATTGAAGACAGCTTGGAGAAATTGGATTTAGTGATGATTACTATCTTTAAAGCTTGTGACCTTACATTATCCTGTCATATGCCTAAGGATATTGAGAGTCTCTAAATTAATTTCAGGAGCTACACAATAATGTTTCCTTTAATCACAGATTCCAAGAGCAGTCTGCCCCTTGTTGTTCTGTTTTCATGTTTTTAATCTTCATAACATGATTTGGTAATATATCCTATTTATAGAGATATTTTATAAACTTTTCCAGAACTATTTTTAAGATCTTGGTGATAACATGCACCTCTTTGTACCTCTTCCCGATATTTCTCTAAAATGAGGAAAATATATATTTCCTTGCATTATACATTCAGTCAACCTGTTTGCTCCCAGTGTTTAAGATGCCTTTAAGGTTGGAAGCAACAAACAAGCAGTGATGCTCATATATCATGAAGTTCCTTGTGTGCTTTCAGAATGGCAGAAACATAAGAGTGTAGTTGTGCCAAGAACTAATATTTTCACAGTAATTTTTAAATGTTATCCCTCACTCTGTGGATAAGGAAACTGAGCCATAGAGAACTTTACAAGGTCAGTCAGCTGGTAACTGAAATAGAGCCTTGACTTACAGGAAAAATTTACATCCATCTGAACACAAAGTAGAGATGACATTATTATGCCACCAATGCCAAAGGATTTCTAGATATGACACAGATAGCACTAAAAATAGACTATTGAGGAGAAACTACCTCTTGTGGAGAAAGTAGTACCATATCCCTGAAAGCAAATGGAGGCAATCTGAAGAGACTGGAAATACTGACTGTCTCCTGAGGCAGCAGGCAATATTCTCCATCAGAGATGCAGGGACACAGTTGAGGAGAAGAAACCAGCCTGAGTAGAAGGCTAGTTATGGAAAACAGCTGTTAGGTGCAGAAATTATTTTAAAGAGAGACTTGAAGTAAAGAGGAAGTATATATCCACAATTTACTCACTTGATCACCTAAGGAGAACTGACAGATTGAAGAAAATTACAAGTAGAAGAAAATACTATCATAACAAGAATTGTCTGTATTTGGTGTCTCTATTTCTATTTTTTTCCATTCTCTCTTGATCTTACTCTAATATGACTTTTCCCTCCATCTCTTCAGTAAAATTTCTCTTGTCAAGATCATGAATGACTTTATTGTTGCTAAATAAAACATTCACATTCTGGTTTTCATCTTATCTGACATTAATAGCATCAGATCCACCTGATCGTTCCCTTCTCAAATTATTTCTTTACTTGGCTTTCAGGATATACACTCCCTTAATACTCTTCTTCCAACTTGTCTCCATCTCTTTTATAGCTTGCTCCTCACCTTCCTGAATGCTTAGTGTTGTAGTACCTGTTGCTCAGTACTTGTTCTAGTGCAGTGGTTTTAAGTGCCATCCCATCACTGATAATTCTCAAAGATATGTCTCAGCCTGACTTTCGGTGGTGGACTCCAGACACATGTACAACTGCCTACTCGACCTCTCTTCTTGGATAGCCTGTAGGAATCTGAAACATAAATACTCAACTTGGAATTTCTGAACTTTTCCCCAAAATTTCCTCTTCTTGAAGTTTTACATAGTTCATTTAATGGGAACTCAACCTTTTGATTACTTAATCCAAAAACCTAATGTTCTATTAGCAGGCAAATATTGGATTTTTTGTTTGTGTTTAAATATTAATTATAGTGGATATAAAGCAGAAACCCAAGGTATAGAGATAGGGATGTTAGAAAGACATTTTACTCTCTTTTTTTGTGTTAATGAGTTTTGAGTTATGAAATTATTACTTATACAAAAGTTAAATATAAAATTTCATAGGATGAAGTAAATATGAATACATCACTCCAATGGGCAATAATACATAAAATGTTAAAATTACCTTTCTCAGAAGAAAAAGAAGTTGCATACTTCTATTCCTTACAAGAAAAAATTAGAATTTTATTATCTATATGATTATTCCTAGCATTGAAACAACATAGTCTTCTTTTGAGATTTATTATTTGCTACCAATAAACAGTTTATATTACTGAAAAAATTAGTATTATCAATTTCTGTGTGTACTTATTGTTTCTTGTGTCACTAATCAACAGTATTATCTGCTAAATAGACTATAAAATTTAAATAAGCAAAAAACCTGGCAATTAAGGGCAGGCCAAATTTAATTTTATTCCTCCTGTTTTAACTCCTGTTATTAAATATCAAAACCTGAAAACCATAATTTAATATCTATATTTTAACTATAATTTCTGATTTAAAATGTTTTGGTTATATTTTTGAAATATGAACTTTTAAGACTTCCAGAGAGAGCAAATATAATGCTAAGAAGTAAAGATATTGAAAATAATTTCATCCATAATCCCATGGCATAGGGTAAGGAGAGTTAAGAAGAAAAAATGCAGCCACTGTGAAAACAGTATGGAATTTCCTCAAAAAACTAAAGATGGAACTGCCTTTCAATCAAGCAATCCCTGCTGGGACTATACTCTAAGAATCCTGAAACATGAATTCAGAAGAACCTATGCACCCTAGTGTTCATAGCAGCATTAATTACAAGTTATTTACAATAGCCAAGAGCCGGAAACAGCCTGAGTACCCATCAGTAAATGAGTGGATTAAAAAACTGTGGTACATTTACACAACAGAATACTATGTAGCAGAAAGAAAGAAGGAACTCCCACCCTTTGCAACAGCTGGATGGAACTGGAGAGCATTATGCTAAGTGAAATAAGCCAGGTGGTGAAGACAAATACTATATGATCTCACCTATAAGTGAAACCTAATCAACAAAACAAACAAATGAACAAAATATAACCAGAGACATTGAAATAAAGAACAAACTGACTGAACAAATTTTTTTAAAAATGTAGAAACCATGGGTTTCCCTTTCATTATAATCCAAAACAATCAGTGGTAGAGCAACTCTGGAGTTCTGCTCTCAGCTCCAACATATAAAGAGCTTAGATGCCATTATTCCCATTACAGACTGAAAGTAAGTCACTTTTCTTGGACCCATTAGAGAATTAGGGTCACAGGGTAAACCACCATCCTAAAATCTGGAGAGAAAGGTGAATATAGAGATTCTCAGCTAAGATCAGCTTACCTAGAGCAGAAGGCACTGAGGCCATAAAGGGGCTGGAATGCTTATATACCATATTTTGTCATGTATTATGTGTACTTTTTTGCCCAAATTTTTTTGGGGAAAATAAGGATTTGCATTAGACATGGGCATAATGATTACATACCATGGGTATAACAATGGGTATATTAATAATAATGGGCATAATCCCCTGTGTAATGAACTCAAAATCATGGGTGCACATGATAAACAGAACAATACAGGTAACTTTGACAAAGTGCTGGAGGCTTACTTTGACCAGCTACCAGGAGAATGAGAAATTCCTGGGGACTCCAGTCATAGGGAAACCCCCAAATTTCATGTGTTTTACCTCCACAAAACCTACGAAGTTCTCATGGTGAAGCTCAGGCACAAATCCCCTCATGTTTTAGGAGGGGTAGGAACTGTAACCATTTTGAAATAGTCCAGAGCATGACAAAGAGTGTCTGTCTGAGAGAACCAGCTTTCAGAACCTTACCCACCTGGGGAAGAGCAATTAACCACACCCAGCTCTAGCCTTCCTGTCTCCCTGAAGGAGAAGAACAGAAAAGAAAAAACAAAAAACACTGAAAAACAGATCTGAAGGTCACAGCCCAGAGACACAGGCCTGCTAAAATACTGAGATTTCATTCATGAAATTATAGAACATGTCCCCTTTCCTCACACATCAAAAAGCCTTCAGAATAATAATAGTGTATTGCAGCTAACTGAGCTCTAAGACCGACTTAAATGCGAGGAGTTCTTAGAGGCACCCAAACACAAAAGGGGGGACCAAAAACAATGACACAGGAGGTCAATAAACCTATTGTGCCTTCAACTACAACAAACTTCAAACACAACCCAACTCCTAGACAAATTAACACAAAAATTCACACTAATGCCTCATTTACCTCAGTTCCTATTACCTAATATATAATTTCCAGCTTTCAGAAAAAAATTGTAAGAAATGTTATGATGGTTAATGTGCTCACTTGACTAGACCCTAGGGTGATTGGATATTTAGTCAAACATTATTCTATGTATATCTGTGAAGGGTCTTTTAGATAAGAATAACATTTGAAGTGGTAGACTGAGTAGAGCAAATTATCCTCTATAGTGTGTTGTGGACCTCATCCAGCCAAAGGCCTGAATAGAACAAAAAGGCTGAGTAAGAGAGAACTTGGTCTGCCTGACCACCTTTGAAAAAGAGCATCAGTCTTGTCCTGTCTTCAGACTCAAGTGAAATACCCTTCCTGGTTATTGAGATCAGCTTTTGGACTATACACCATCAGCCCTCCTGGTTCCCAGGCCTTCAGCCTGGGACTAGAACTAAACCACCAGCTTTCTTGGGTCTCCAGCTTACTGTTTGTACATACTGATACTTCTGGCCTCCATAAGCACATGAACCAATTCTCTGTAATATCTATCTCTTTCTGGAGAGATAGGCAAATAGAGAGAGAGCAAAGCACTGATTCTGTTTCTCTGTAGAAGTCTAGTATATCCTAAAAGGCCGTGAAAAAACATGGACTGAAGAGACAAAGCAGGCATCAGAAACAGCTTCAGATATGATACAGATTTTAGAATAGTCATGCAGGGAGTTTAAAATAATTATAATTGCACTGGCTGGTGTGGCTCAGTGGATTGAGTGCCAGCCTGAGAACCAAAGGGTCGTGGGTTTGATCCCCATTCAGGGCACATGCCTGGGTTGCGGGCCAGGTTCCCAGTTGGGGGTTCATGAGAAGCAACCACACATTGGTGTTTCTCTCCCTCTCTTTATCCCTCCCTTTCTCTAATAATAAATAAATAAAATCTTTAAAAAATAAAATAATTATAATTACTATATTAAGGGCTATAATATAAAAAGTAGATAGCATGTAAGAACAGATTGGTGACATAGGCTAAGGAGAGACTAAAATTAAGAATTGAAAAATTCTAGAAATACAAAATACAATAGCTGAAATAAAGCATCCCTCATCAGTGGACTTCATACAACTAAGGAAGAAATAAATGAGTTAAATAGTATGTTAATAGAAACTTGACAAACTGAAATGCAAAGAGGAAAAAAAAAATTTTAAAGAGATTATTCAAGAACTGTGGAACAACTTCAAAAAGTAAAGCATGGAGTTAGAATACTGGAAACAGAAGAAACAGAGAACCAGAGCAGAAGAATATTTGAAGTAATAATGGTCAAAATTTTTGGAATTAATGGCAGCCACATAACACAGATTCAGGAAACTCAGAGAACACTAAGCAAGATAGATATCAACAATCTACATCTATGCATGTTGTATATAAACTGAATCCCCCCCCCAAAAAAAAAACGAGGAACAAGAGAAATACTGAATGCGTCCAGAAGGAGAACAAACCCTCCTGTAGTGAAACAATGATGAGAACCACACTGATCGCTGTTAGAAACCATGAAATGAAAATGGCAGAGTGAGACATTGAAAATGTTGGGGAAAGACACAACAGCATACCAACCTGGAATCATATGTCACAGAAAGTTACCCTCAGAAGTGAAGAAGAAATGCTTTTTCAGGTGAACAAAAATTGAGGAAATGCATCACTAGTAGATGTACCCTAAAAGAAATATTAAAAGCTTTTCAGATATTAGAAAATTATATAGTTCATAAATATAGATTCATATAAAGAAAGGAAGAGTATCAGAGAAGACATGAACAAAGATAAAATAAAATCTTATTTTTTGTATTCTTAATTGTTATAAAAGGTGTTCAAAGGAATAAAATGTATCAGGTGATTATAGCATACAGGTTCGTGACAGCAATGACAGCAGGGTTCTGTGGATGGAAGGGAGGAATTATGCTCTGTCATGTGCACTATGAAGCTATATAGTGTTATGCAGGAGTCAATTTAATTGTAAATGTATTTTCCAAAATGTAGAGTAAGCACTAAATTTTTAGAAAAGAATAAACATAAATATGTCTATATTAAATTTAATCAATAGTTTAAAATCTTCTTAAATAGGAAGCACCTATAGCTTATCTGGTAAATTTTACCAAACATTTATGGAAGAAATGATACTAATTTTTCAAAATCTTTTCCAGAATATAAAAACTGGGAATATTTGCTAACTTATTGCATGAAGTTAGTGTTATCCTAACACTGAAACCAGGTAAAATGCATTATTACTACAAGAAAAAAAAACTAAAGACCTATATCTCTCATGAATATAGATGCAAAACCCCTCAAAAATTAGCAAATTGATTTGTAAAAATGTATAAAAAGAATTATATACTACAACCAAGTACTATTTATTTCAGTCATGCAAGTTCTGGTTCAACATTAAAAATATATCAGTATAATCTACCACATCAAAGGCTAAAGAAGAAAAATCAATGATTGTATCAATTGGCACAGAAAACACATTTGGCAAAATCCAACACATATTTAAAATAAAAACTTTCACCACTCTGGGAACAGAGCAGGGCCTCCTCAAAGTACCTACAGTTAACATCGTGCTTCATGCAGGGAACTGGGTACCTTCTCCGGATTACGAGCAAGGCCAGTGCAAGGGTGTCCTTTCTCACCAGGCCTGTTCATATCCTACTGTGAGTCCTAGATAGTAGAATAAGACAGGGGAGGAAATAAAGGTATAAATATAGGAAAGGAAGAAATAAAGCTGTCTTTTTGTTCACAGATGACATTATGTAAAAAATCCGAAAGAATCAACACACAGACTCCTAGAATAATTGATTCAAGAAAGATCTTTGTATACAAAGTTGCTATAAAACTCAATTGTTTTCCTATATACCAGCAACGAATAAATAGACTTTCCAATTAAAAACACAGTACCATGTACAGTGGCACCAAAAAAATAATTAATGAGGTATAAGTCCAATAAAATATGTCCAGGATCTATATGCAGACAGACACCTACAACACTCTGACTGAAGAAATCAGAGAAGGTGTGATTTTGTTTAATGTAAACACACACTGTTCCTTAGACGTGCTGCAATGAATTGCTATTCTAGAGTGTCCTTATTATAAATATTTTGGAAATAGAAGTAATTTATTTTGCCCTGGCCAGTGTGGCTGAGTTGGTTAGACCATCATCCTGTACACCAAAGGTTGTGAGATCGATTCCCCGTCATACACATACACCTACGAAGGTTGCAGGTTCAGTCCCAGTTGGGTTGCTCATGGGAGGCAACCGATTTATTTTTCTCTGTCACATCGATGTTTCTCTCTCTCTCTGACCCCCCTCCCTCTCACCCCCACTCCTCCTTTCTCTCTCAAATCAATAGATATATCCTTCATGAGGATTAAAAAAAGAGAGAGAGAAGCACATTTTATCATGGAAATTAGCTCCTTTAAATTTATCCCTTTGCTTCCTCAAAGTTTTAGGCTCTTTTTAATATAGTACACAATTATTAGTGGGGCAAGTACAGTGACAGGAAACAGCATATCTTAATAATATTATAGACAGACATGGGATAAATAATAGACTGGAGATCCTACTGAGTCATGAATATATGTTACATCTTTCAGGAATCCTGACTGGTCATTTAGAAGATTTTTTAAGTGACAGCCTGGTACAGTGAAAATGGCCTGATTTTATACTTCATTTTTCCCTTTCTTCCAAGTGTCAGTTTGCACATCTGTAAGGTGGAACTAGAGCTAGGGGCTTTTCAGGGCTCAGTGACATTCAGAGGTCATGTACATATGTTGCATAAGCCTAGTGAGTGCTTAGTTAAGGTTGGCTTGGACTGTCTCTGTAACAATAGGTTCTAATTGTTATAGAGAAGAGCAGTGACACTGAGGGTTGTGGTAGATAGCACAGAGCTGGAGACAAGTAGATAGAGTCAGAAGAACTGTGGGGAAAGTCTGATAGATCTGGGTCAGTGATGCTTCTATGTCTGGCTTACAGGACAGTCTAGGAAGGCAGCTGGAGAATTAAAGTCAAGTGTTTACAGAGCGCAGAAATAATGATCACTAGTATTTTGTAAGAACTCTTGTATTTTGTAGTATTTTAATGGCGAGGTCTGTCCATAAAGTATCCAGCCATGCACTATGGAAAATAGAGACGTTTATTAAAGAAGACACAAGATACAAGAAACATAGTACATAGGACAATGATGCCTCAGTCCCCTTCAAAGTTATGATCTTTTTGAGGAAATCTGGTTCATGGGTAGCAGTTTGAATCGTCATCAGCAACTGCAGCACTATGTCCCTTCTGCTCTGGTAGCAGAAGCTGAGGAACAAATTTTGCCACGACATGTTTCGTGCCAAGATCCTGCAACAAAATCTTGGACACAGTAATTTTTGGAATCTCCAGATCAGCTTCGAGCCCTTGCACTGTCTATTGCTGATCTTTGTCGATTGCAGCCCGAGCACATTCAACGTTCTCAGGGGTTCTGCTGTTGCAGGCCTTCCAGAACATGGGTCACTTTCAACAGGTTCTCGACGACCTTTGAGGCATTTGTGCCGCACTTTTACTTCACTGCACTTATTGTGCCATCCCTGAAAGCCTTCTGAATCATCTGAATAGTGTCCGCCAGGGAATGTTCAAGCTTAATGCAAAATTTGATGCAGATTTGTTTTGCTACTTATTCACTCTGTCATTTTGAATGTGACAGCCACACAGTGCACATGCTCACGCAACAGCATCTACTGCCTCTACTGATGAGTACAGTGAAGTTATTGTTCACCCATTCACATTCCAGTCTACCCTCCTTGGCTGCCAGTTTACATCGATGCTGCACAAAGCATTCCCCTTATATTAACAATGGCTGGACTTTTTCTGGACAGACCTTGTACATCCCCATGGTGGCAAAAGGTAATGTGCAGGGACTAAAACATTGAATACAAGTTTATGGGATATAAACAGCAGAGGAGCTGCTGTGTGATGTACTGAATAAAAACATTGGGACAGGGTGAGGATATTGATTAACTCTACCGAGGCCCAGTTATGAAGGACACAGACGCTAGTTAAAGACGACACTTCCTCAGATGCTCACATAAGAGATTCTGGCTGAGCCAGGGCTTTAGAAAGTCCATCTGGGTGTCAGAGACAGTATCAATATTGCCACTGGCCAGGCCTTGCCAATAAGAGCTTCAAAACTAATATTTTGAGCACTTGGTGAATTCTAGCCTCTACCATGCATCTTATTTGAATTTTCTGAGTCTCTAAACAACTCTGTGAGGTAAAACCTTTTATCAACATTTTGCAGGTGCAGAAACTGGGCCTTAAGGGAGCTCAGTATCTTGATCACAGAACTGGTAAGAAATAGAGTGAGCCCCCGAAACCAGGATTGTTTGACTTCAAATCCCAAATGCTTAAATGCTACACATTATTGTTTCTTAAAATACTTACTTTCCACACCATAGGATGAATTCATTTCAAGAATAATAACAGTTACCATTTGGTTGAGCACTTACTATATCTCAGGTACTGTTCTACCCAAAAATATTTCATTTAATTCTCATTAAAACTCTGAAAAATTTTTATTTAGGCTTACCTTGCCCCTTTTATAAAAAAAGATGCTGAGGCTTATAGATGTTAGGTGCCCTCCCCTGCTAGTTTTGTAGACTCACAGTACAAGAGCAGGGACTGGAATCCAGTTCTGGTTTTTTTTTTACACTAAAAGTTCAGGATTTTACACTATAAAAATTAATGGCATCAAAGTCAGACAAGGACATAAATGGTTTTTGTAGACCCCTGTTTCACCAACTATAAAATAATATAAAAACCATGACTATAAAATTAAACAGCAACCTATGAGACTTACCTTATTGCATTATGGTCATGCTTCATAATTATTCAGCAAACATTTATTGAGTTCCTATTATACACTATACTCAACACCATGCACATAATCAATCAGGTTGATTTCATGATAGCTCCAATTCTAAGGCAAGTTCATTTGTTTATGGGACTTCCCCTTCATGTAGCTATATTTTTGTCGGAGTTGTTTTCTATTCAAGGCAGTTTAAGTCTGCTCTTTCCCCTAAAGAAGCAAGGCTGATTGTCATGATTTGGGCTACAGAAGGACGGCAGGCTCAACGCTGTGTGTCCTGGGTGAGGGATGGGCACATTCACATGAGTGCGGAGGAAGCAGAAGTCCTCTCTCTGGTTAAAAAATTTATATTCTGCTTCCCCTTCATTTTTAAACACAGCAGCTGCCTGAGTTCAACTGAAGCAGAAAATATTGTCAGACTGGAGGCAGTATTAATTAAAATAGCATGTTGATACCCAGGCTAAATTTGCTACTGTAAGTTAAAGTGAAGAGAGCATGAAGCTGTGTGCTGTTTGGAAGAGGGAGGTGATTTCCTGAGGTTATTTATAAATCATCATCAGAGCTTATCTGCTGTTGTCTGGACCTCCAAAGATGGGGACTCACTTTTAGGGTGTAATCATTAGAACCAGGATGAGGTATGGGTCATATAGTTTAGTTCGATAGATAAAACTATAAAAATAATAACATTTATATGTTTCACTGATTATTGAAATATTACTGGCTGACCGTAGAAAGCTTGAAAAACTCAGAAAAGGATGACAAGAATGAACAAATGACCTATAAACTCAGCTCCCAGGAGCAACTACTCAGCATTTTTAGTTTCCTTTAATCATATAGTTTTACACAGTTGAGATTTAATTGAAAACTCTTTTTAATTTAGCATCCAGTTATGAGCATTTCAGCAGTCTTCATTCCCATCATTTACACTGGATAGTGGGTGTTTTACCATTCTGTTTGCATGTTTGTTTTACAGTTCCCCTATGGTGAATCACTTAAAATTCAACACTCATGTATTTATCTAGAAAACATTCATGGCATAAAAACTTTAATTCTATCACTAAAATTAGGTAATAGAGTGTAATCGTTTCATTTTCATTAATATTAATTGATCGTTTCAACTAATTGGTAAACTGTTTCCTCCGTGGGAGAACTGGCCAGTTGTTGAGGTTGAATGGACCTGTGTGTCCCCTTCAGTGTGAATGCTCAACCACCACGTCTGCCATCAGGTGGTCTCTGCAGGTCAGTCTGTGCATGTGCAAGCGTGTGTGACATGCATGTCTGTGGACTTGTAAACTGGATGAAGATCTTTAGGGGAAAATAATATGTGCAATATTCTCCTTTCAGTTTTTTAAAATAACCTTTAGGTCTATGAGGTTAACTTACGAGTTTCTTTTAAAAGAGCCCAACTTCAAACCCGTAGAAATTGGTGAAAATAAACCTTTTCTTCTCTGGATATATTGATTGTGATTCCTTTAAAAAATGTAATTTTCATATAATCCTTAGTTACAGCCATTCAGAAAATTGGAGAGTACCCCTGAGAAATACTATAATTTTTACATATCATGTCCTTCTTTTATGCCTGTGATAGTTCTCACCTGCAATTTC
This sequence comes from Tonatia bakeri, assembly GCA_004024845.1. NCBI lineage: Eukaryota > Metazoa > Chordata > Mammalia > Chiroptera > Phyllostomidae > Tonatia > Tonatia bakeri. Next base: position 194,429 of record PVIA01000288.1, on the reverse strand, counting down.
TTGAAAATAAATGCAATCCATGAAGATATAGTTTGAAGCTTTCAAATATGACAAGCAGAATAAGTGTACAATGAATAAAAAATTTTAAAAATTAGTATAATATTAATGTAGCTACCTTTGTACTTGCTGAAAGTAACAAGAGCAATTCATTTGTTAATTGATAAGTTCATCATATTTGTGTTTACTTGAAAGTGTGCATATTTAATGAGAGGCTTTCCTTTGCCTACATATCATTTCTGTTGGAAAAATACCAGTTGGAGTTGCAAATAAAAATACCAGTTTACTGCAGGCTAACAAGCCCAATAAAAAGAGTAGGAGGCCTGAATGGTATTTATGTCAACCACGGGCGACTCTTGTTTTTCATTTTAGTACAATGAGCCTTATGTGACAAATTTTTACCCTTTCAAAGCTCTCTATGGCATAATTTTGCCAGTTATAAACATGTTCTTATTATTTTTATACCTATTTTCCATGTCACAGAAAGTAAAGCACTAACAAAATATCACAACTACAGAGAGTATCATTATGTAGACAGAGCCTCCCTTCAAATTTTTTTCTGCTTCTGTCTGGATGAGAATTCACATTAAAATTACACATAATGCTCCTGTAATCTCTGCATCCCTACTCCCCCCAAAAAACATTTTCTTCTTTCACCCTTGAGTAATTTCTCCTTCGTGAGCATTTTATGTTTTTCTCTGTCATGAAAGTTTTACACTAGTGATGTCAAGATTGTCATCCTTAATTAAAGGGCAACTATTGGTAAGGGATCATTTCAGTTTCCATTTCGTAATGTGGTCTGATGATTTGTGGCTGTTTCCCACATACTATACCTTGGAGATACTATTTTATTACAGACTTAGTATTTTGGAAAATGAAATTTAAGTAACTTAAGTGATATGCCAGTAGACCAGGCAGTGCATTTCTAATGGAAAGGAGAGATTGCAGCAACCTTGCATATCCTGAGTATATATTGATTATAATGGCACCTAAAGCAGCCACTGCAGAAGAAGTAACTTAGCACAGGGTCAGGTGTATCTTATATGCAAAATAAATGCTTACAGATAAAATATCTCAAAGAATATATGTTTAACACCAAAATGTAAATATAGCTATTTAATTTACTTTGATTTACTACTTCTGAAATGTTTAAGTTCATTCAAAAAGTAATTCAAGAAGTGGAATTAAGTCATTCAAGAAATAAGATTGTTTTCTCCTTCACTTTAGGTAACTGAGGATATTTTTGAATAACTCACTGAGGCCAGATGCTGTTTGTTTAAGAGAATTTAGGAAAATCTAAAGCATGATCTAAGACAAGCTATTCATATGAAAAAGCCACTGGAAGTAGCTTGGGTGGGCCTGGAATTTTGGGCCTTAGGGAATCCCCAGGGTGGAGTAAATAGTGTGAGCCTGGTTAATGGAGACTCAGATACGGTGCTGGCCTGCCCACCCTGTCAGGGAGGGTCCATCAAAGGAACAGTGGTATCTACCATCACTCCGTCTGCCAGAAAGCTGCCCTGAAGTGCTGGACCTGATGCTGGACAATTCAATTCTTCCCTGTATGTCTCTGGTACCTTTCAAGCTGCTGCCTCCATTCCAGAGCTCAGAGGGAGTGAGTCCAGTAAGTTCATGCACGGGCTCTTTAAGAGGAACTGCCTGGAGTTCTCGCAGGTTATGTCTTCCACAGCTTTAATCCCCACTGGATTTTATAGTGAGAAGTTCTGGGGCACATCTTCCTGGCACTGGAACCCTGGGCTGGGGGCCTGCTGTGGATCTGGGACTCCTTGTTCCTGAGATAACCCTCCCAATTGTTGTCTGCCGCACGTGGGTGTAGGACCAGCCCATTCTGCATATCCACCCCTCCTACCAGTCTTGATGTGGTTTCTTCTTTAATTCCGTGGTTGTAGGACTCCATTCAGCCAGATTTCAGGTGGTTCTGAGTGATGGTTGTTCTGTAGTTTAGTTGTAACTTTGATGTGGTTGTGCAAGAAGACGAGTACTGTGTTCCCTACATTGTCATCTTGACTGGAAGTCCCTGCTATGAAATTCTAATGCACCCAGAGCATGGCTTAATTTTGAAATTCTAATTAGAAGAAAAGAAAGATATAAAGCAAATATATTTTCATTTCCTTATAAATATCAATATAAAGTATAAATGCATAATTAGGTATAATTATATCATTATAAAATTCAAAAGGACAAATGTTAACCTGAGGAACACAGTTGCAGTTCACAAAGCAGACAGATGGTTGATGTCATTTTCTGACAGTCTACTCGACATATTCCCAAATTTTTGCTAAGTCTCTTTAATGCAACATCCATAAAATGGTAACTCTTGATTTGACAAAAACTGTCTTATTCCCTGGGTTTTTCCTGTCCTCATTGGCAGTACTTTCACACTTGCCACCGACTCAAATTCTGTATGACAAATGAGTGATCGACCCTCCCTGAGGAGGGTAAGGGAAAGTGATGCTGAACTAAGTAACACTGGAAATTAGTGGAGGCTTCAAAGGCTAGTTGACGAAATTGTTTCCCCTGGAGTACAGGGTAACAGTTCTGAAACCGCTGTGTACACCAATACTGGAGTTGAACAAGTAAGTCACATTTCCCACTGCTGGAGAGGGAGGTTGGAGTTAAACGAGGGGACATTGCTAGAATTACTCATGTGATAATGAATTAGAGTTGGAGATGTTAATTTATATGTATTTCAATACTGATGTAGATACATTTAGAAATATTTGTAGACATGTGTGTATTTATGAGTGGGTAATACAATACTTGTTCTGTCACCAAGAAGGCCTAGAAGTGAATAATAACCCACTGGCAATGAGCATAACTAGCTTTTGGTTACTAATATCATTCTTCGATTTATATTTATTGATTTGAGAGAAAGAGAGACAGAGGCAGAGACTGATTTGTTGTTCCACTTATTTATGCATTCATTGGTTGATTCTTAGTTGTGTCTTGACTGGGGATCAAACCTGCAACCTTGGTGTAACAGGACAATGCTCTAACCAACTGAGCTACCTGGCCTCTGCAATTTTTCTCATTGTTAGATTGTGGTTATGAGTTTTTGGAGGAAACCGCAGAGGCAAAGGGTCATTTTTCTCATCACATTCAATCAAGAGTACATGAAAATGCATTTACTGGTGAAATGGCTGATTCATGGTTACAGCAGAGGATCTATAAAATTAAACTAAACAATCTTACTGTGCCAGAAAAAGTAAGGTAGTGCTCAAAGAAAATCAAAACAAAAACCTAAATACAATCAAAGCAAAACAAATAACCCACAGGGACAAAGGAGCCAATTAAAGGAGCTCCAAATGGCCAAAGCTATAACAAATTTAATAATATAGTATTATATTGTAACTCAAAATATAAAATAAATACATGAGTCCATAAATGATATAAATATTTTTAAAAGGAAAGTGGGGGAGAATGGACACATCTATGCTGAAGAATGCTGAACAATCTATGTTGGTACTTGTGGAGTACTTTATAAGTTGGGGTATGCTTCAGCACTGCATTTATTTATTTATTTAAATTTATTGGGGTGACACTGGACAAAATTACAGAGATTCCATGTATAGTTCTATGATACATAATCTGTATATTGCATTGTTTTCCCACCACCCAAAGTCAAATCTTCCTCTGTGATCAAATATTTGACCACTTTAACCCTTTATTAACCCCTCTTCCTTCCCTCTCATAATCACCATAGTATTGACTAATTTTTTTGTGTTTGTCCATTTGTTGCTTTCAGGTTTATACCCCACATACGAGTGAAAATATGGTTCTTGACTTTTTCTGTCTGACCTATTTCACTTTGCATGATTATCAAGTGCTGCGGTCCGGCCGCAGCTGGGTCCAGGGTCTCCTGAAGGTGGGTAAGGCGTCGGCGATGGGTAACAGACGACAACATGACTCAGAGGATGGTGAAGCTCTGTTCCGTTTATTGCAAGTACAAACAGATTTTTATATTTTCATTTTTGGCAGTGATTAACATTTGTGATTAGGTGAAGCAGGAAGTTTTTTACCCAAACATCTAGTCATGCTAATCTAGTAACTTATTAAATGCAAACAATTAGAAATAGCTGTATGTACAGAGTTTGAATGTCTTATTGTTTATTAAAGTTCTCAGAATTTGTCATGGGGCAAAAGGATACACTCGATTGAGTAGAGGTCTCTGCTAATTGTTTCTACATGTTTGGTTTGTAATAGCTAACCAGCTTCTTTTATTTCTTTGCCTGTCTAATTCTAATTGATATATATTCCTATTCAAGGTAAAGGAGGGGCTGTTATTTCAACAACTTTTAGACATTCAGGGGCTATTTCATTAGAGGGGATTTTATTCTCTGATCAAGAAGCTATTTTATACAACTTCATTGAAATTATTCAAATCAATAAACCTAAAATATAAATATCTAACAATCCCACCACCTTTTGATCACCAAAACAAACACGTAAGGAGAGATAGAGAGGAAATCTAGCCACAATAAACCTTTTGACCTAAAAGGTGATAGACAATTTTATTACATTTTATAGGATATAGGCCATTCTTGACTTTCTCATGTCTTATTCTATTTCTATTTGGATAATTCAGAAAGTTCCTTTTTGAAGCTGCTGCATAATAGGGGGAATTGTGGGCAAAATCCTTTGACAAGCTGGCAGAGTAGTGACCTGTTTTGTTCCTTAGTAAAAAAACACCAGGGAGGTCTGCTTTCAGCTAACCTTTCCATGAAATTTAGACTATTATAATGCACTTGGACTCCAACCTTATTGACCTTTCTAATGCCATGTTCATTATATGCCCCTATATAAGGCAGTGGGGGATCTGGAACCCTCTGGAGACTATTAGCTCCTCTTTGGGGATACCATAATTTACCATTAATCCAATATGCTACCTAGGGGTATCCCTGGGCTGTGGGTAGGGGTCTATATAGTTTTTTCTTGTTTTCTTGGAAGACCCTTTATATCTGTGGGTAAGGAACAGGCATGGAAAAATCTACCAACAATTCAGCCTGTTATGACTGATTCATGAATTCTTTTATGGGAACAATTGAGGATAATTTCTTACTCGGGTTTATAAACACCTTGTTTACACAATTTGGGCATGATTCAACAGTCTGAGGAGAACTAGTTGTCCCTTCAGACTTTCCCTCAAAATCAATCATTGACTGGCTTCGAGCCTCTCTTTCCTCATGGCCTATTCTTATGTGAAATCAGGGCACAAAGCAAGACCATGAATAATATCAACAAGGATTATTAAGAGCAATCCCAGGAAAATTACCACCCCCCTTTGTATGCCATGTTCTCTTCCAGAAAGATGGATTCCTTGAATTCCCTCTTTCCATGTCTTGGACCTTGTCAGACAACATGGTCGGAAGAGGACGTGGCAATCAAGATCCATCCATGTAGTTGCAAATGGCAGTATTTCATCTTTTCTCCTGGCTGAGCAGTATTGCATAGTGCATGCGTACCACATCTTCTTTATGCAGTCCTCTGTCAAAGGATAGTTTGGGTATTTCCTTGTCTTGGCTACTGTGAATAATGTTGCAGTGAACATAGGGATGCATATATCTTTGCAAATAAATATTTTCAAAAATTTGGGGTAGATACCCAGAAGAGGGGTGGCTGGGCCACATGGTAACTCTATTCTTAAATGTTTGAGGAACCTCCATCCTGTTTCATAGTGGCTATGCCAGTTCACACTCACTGCAGAGGGGAGTGGGGCAGGATTCCACACTCTTAAGTGTGGCTTGCAGGTACTGACTTCCTCCCAAAGAGTACAGCAGCATGTAAGTGGGGGAAAAAGAATTACATTACAATGGAGAAAGCTGACAATGGCTACCTCAGCCTGGTGACTAAAGATGTCACCTTGATAGGGTGTGATGTGATTGCCACTTTACCTCCGTGGTCTTTCTCCTAAAACCTGTAACTACAGTGTGATTATGAGAAAAACATCAGTCACATCCAAATGAGGAACAGTCTACAAAATTTCTGAGCAGTGCTCTTCAAATCTGTCATCAAAAACAAGGAAAATCTGGGGAACCAGAACAGCCAAGATGTAAGATTAAAAGGTAAGGAAATATGCATGAAGTATGACTTCAGCTAATACTATGTACCACTGTTGGTTCATTAGTTGTGACAAATGCATTACATTAATTACATTAATTACGTGTTAATTAATGTAAGATTTTAACAATAGGGGAAACTGGGTATGGGGTATTAGGAACTCTGTACCATCCTTGCACTTTTTTCTGTAAATCTAAAATTATCTTAAGATGAAATGTTTATTTAAAAGAATACATTTACTAAAACAAGCCTGATACAAAAGGATATATATTATATATACTGGTTTTTGTGAAAGTCTACGAAACATTATTCTAATCTCTATTGATAGAGATTAAACATATTAGCAATTGCCTGTGGCCAAGGATAAAGATTGGGGATTGACCGAAATTGACATGATGAATATTTTGGGTGATAACTTTTTCTATATATTATTGTCACATCAGTGTGTGTGTGTGTATTTGTTTATACTCTCCAAACTCTACACTTAAAAGGTATGCGTTTTATTATAGACAAGCTATACATTAATAAAGTACAATTTTAAAAAGAAGAAATAATCCCCTTCTACATATAGATACTAATAGCATACTGGTACTCCTAGGGATCTATCATGTAAACTTGAGAAGATACTGATATATTCCTGCACATATCTTAGATTGTCTTGGCCAATAGTTGACAATTTGCTTCATTTTCCTCAAAACAAAATGTGTTTTTTATGACTAGAGACTTTTTCTTTTGTGACTTAGTGTTGACCTTTTCCTTATGTGGCTTCTTCCTTTGTGGAAGATGACCCTCTCGGCGAGCCTGTAAATATAGTTCACATAATTCAGTGTGCTCCAGAAAATTAAGAGAGTAGAAATAGTAGTTTATGTGGATGAAATACGTATTTCAAACAATATCAAGAGATTCAGACAGGCCATTTAATCTTGGGCCTGAAAGCATTGTCGAGTTAATAAGCTGTCAAGAGAGCTATTATTAACCGACAGCGGAACACCACAGTAAAGTGTGGGTCCTGACTCTTTAACTAACTAGAAGAGAACAGCTTTTTAATTGGACTGGATGCTGTTTTGCTAGAGCCACCGGGAAAAAAAGTCATTATGCCTTGGCAGCAAAATATTTTCTGTCTATACCAGTGATCAAGAATGAAATAGAAAAATGTTCTTTCCTCTCTTTATAAACTATTGAAAACTACGTGTCATCATTCGGGTTACACGTGTTTCTTGGTGCCCATGAGGTGCAAAGTGGGACACTAGACGTGTGGACGCACTGTACTGTTAAAAATATGTCTAATGCTTGGTAGAATCCAGATTGATGACAATTTCAATAAAAAATTTGTGTTTTATGTTGCTTTGCAGAGCCTGCAAGTGGTCTAGACTTCTGTGCAGACAGGATTTTAATGAGGAAATATTTGCATTGAATAATGGCATATGCTTGAAATATAAAGGTTATACTTGAAGTAGCAACAGATTTTCTTTTCACAAAAATATTCCAGCCCCATAAACAACTTAACCACGAAACTGTTCATGTAAATTAGGTATTAGAATTACCAATGACCTGTATAGCATTTATATATATGCTAAATAATATTATAAGTAAAATGCCCTCTTCTCTTCTATCTCCACTTTCTTCCACTGAAAATAAATTTATACTTAATAAACAAAACAAAAAGATAAAGTACTTTATTTTGATAATGAGTACATTTTTCCTTCTGAAAAACTGCACTCTAATAAAACTAATGTTCAGAATTTTATTGTGAAATTTTTTTTCATTATGATCAATGAGACATTTATTGATTCAAATCAAACTTTCCTCAGACATAAAATAAAAATATTTAGTGTTTTTTTTGAAAAATGGCAACTATGTAACCTTGAATTAGTGTAAAGACATCACTTACTAAATAGAGGCTCAATAAAATGCAGAATGCAAATAAAGTTATCATTTTTATAAACAGGAAATTTATATCACATTTGGCAATAGATGTTAGGTTCAGATAAAGTGAATTAATTCAAAATATATTTTTATTTAAATGATCTGCCTAAGATTGAATGCCAAAATATTGGAAACTATTTTTAGTGGAATGGAAGACAAGCCTGTATTTTAAGAGTTGTAAGCTGAACTTGTAAAGTAAGTTGATGAGCTTTCTAGTCACTACATCATTCATTGGAAGTTCGTGCTGTGGTGCCCCCTGCTATCCCAGTTCCAAGATGTAGCAAAGGTGGCGAGAATTAACAAGGTAAACGTCTCACTGTATCAAAAGTGGAAATGGAAGGCAAAGCAGAAAGTCCTGAAAAGCTGTGGGCCTGCTGAGCTGTGGATCTGGAAGTAGGGTCAGGGAGGGAAAATTTAACTCTGTGGAACAAAAACCTGGAAGTGACTCAACATGGGGCAGGGACTGAGACACACTCACTCTCTGAACCAGGCCTGGGATGGTTCTCTCTGCACGTAAAAGAGGCTGAAAAGGGCTAGAAGTGACTGCTGGGTCTCCGGCGTACAAAGGTGCATTCCAATGGAGATATATAATGTAACTGACTTGGGGCCGAAGCCTGGATCAACTCACCCATACAAGGGGTTCTGGAATGAGACCCACAGGGACCAGATGACGGAAACAAGAGAAATGTTAGACAGTAGATACAATAAAAAGTTCTAAGGCTTACTGAAAGCTTATGTGCCCTGAACTGGTCTTAATGCCTTGCATTTATGACCTTATTTCATCCTAATACTCCTTACGGGGAGCCCGTGCAGGACCCTCCATTCAAGTTGAATCTGCTGAAAACGAAGTCAGTGAACAACATTCTGTCACTCTAGATGGGATTAAAACCATAGATCAATTTGAAAATGACTTATTTTATTAAGGTTTCCTCCCTTCCCTAAAACAAAACAAAACTGTAGAAAGGCTATCTTTAAATATATATTAATACAAATACAGACATAAATGGAACAACAGCTGTTAGACATGAAATGAACCTATTAAAAATCCTGTAAAAGAGAAATATGTTTTAAAAATTATAAGATAAAATATATGGATGAATATAAAATATATTTGTGTAATACATGTTTATGATATATAGTAACATGATAAATAATTTATGCATATATATGAAATGTGTATCTATGTTAGAGAAGCTATTTTCAAATATATACTCTATATATGAATTCTCCAGAATTAAGAATCCAATAGTATCGAAACCACACATTTTAGATACTCTGTATTGAAACTAAAACACATAAGACACAAAGAAAAATAATCTTAAAGAATAACTGAGAAAGAGATTACCTAAAACTGCAGGACAGCTAGATGGACAGCAGTACTTCATTTGCAGTGGAAAAAAAACAGTCTAAAAAGCAACAAAGTAAAATAGTCTAAGTGCTCAGAGAAAATAACTATTACCTGTAATATGTTCAGCTAAATGTATTCAAGAATAAGAACAAAGAATAATAGTTACCACCCAGAGATACACAAAGCCAGAGAAAATAAATGGGATGTGATTAAGAGCAGAGATTCTGTAGCTGGATTGCTGGGTGTGAACTGGGTTTTGCCTCTTTTAGCTCTAAGCGTGGGCAAGTTTCTTCATGTTTCTGTTCCCCTATTTCTCAGTCATCTATAAAATGAGGATAATGCATGCTGCAGTACTGTTATAAGGATTAAATGAGTTAATATAAGTATAGTACTTAAAGTACTGCATGACATAAATAATATTATAGATGCTACATACATAGTGTATATGTGAATCTACATGTACTCATATATGTCCATATATGTGTAGTTATTTGATAAATTAAAAACTATCCAACTTTAAAAATTATACTTTTTGTATTTAAAAAGAGAAGCTACATGACAGATTATCGTGAAACAATGAAAAATCTAATAATAAGAGACAGTGTTTGCAGAGTGGCTAGGAGCACAGAAAAGGGAAGCAGAGTGCCTAGATTTTTGAATTTCCATCTGAATGGAACTTGACTTGAGGAAGCCAATCTTTCAGTGTCTCATTTTTCTTCAGCCAAAAAACAATGGTGGTAATCATCATCATCATCATTGTCATCATCATCATCACATCATTATCATCTCATTGGATTAATAGAAAGATTATATACAGTTAACAAGGTGTACACCTGGCATATAGTGCAATACATATATTGAATATATACATACATATATCATGTGCATAAAAATGGAAGTTAGAATGTTAAAGGAATAAAAGGCACATTGTGGAATAATACATAAATTGATTCCAATGTTAAAAATAATTTTAATTGTTCTTTATTGTAAACTATTGCACTCATATGAAATAACACTACATAAACATGTACGGAAGAAGACAGAAAGATTTAATTTAAAATAAAAAATTTAATTTCTTAAAAAAATTCTGAAGCAAATACAGCAAACTGATATTTTTTAATCTAAGCGGTAGATATTTGGTTGTTCATTACATTTCTTTAATTTATGAATATTAAAATAATTTATTTAAAAAAACATCAAATAAAGCAGAAAATGATCTATTTTTTTCTGCACCTTTTCAGTCTTCTCTCAAATTACATTGTAACATTTTATAAGTAATGGGAGTAGTTTATAATAACAAAAATTATTCTAATTCTTCCCTCCTGTCTCTTGTATCATTTTTGTCATTAATTTATACACACATAAATATAAATAAGCATACTATGTAAACATCTGTTTATGTATATATGCATGTGATATATATTAAGCATACTTAATTAAATACATTGTTGCTATTGTTATTTTAAACAAAAGGTTATCTGTTAGATCACAAATAAGAAAATGAAAGTTTGTATTTTGCCTTCACTGACTTCTTTGTTGCTCTTCCATTCAACGTGGAGACTTGAGTCTCAGCTATTTTCCTTCTCTCTGAAGGTCTTTTAACATTTCTTGCAAGGCAGGTTTACTAGCAACAAGTTCCTTCAATTTTTGTATTTCTGAAAGTGTCTCTCTTTCACTCTCAAAGGGTAATACGACAGGGCATAGAATTCTAAGTTGGTATGTTTTCCTCAACAAGTTAATTTCGCTCCACTTTCTTCTTGCTGGCATAATATCTGAAAAGTTGGATATGATTCACCTTTGTTCTTCTATAGATAAAGTATTTTTCCCTTGTCTGCTTTTCCAGAAATTTTCTTTATAGTCATTTTCTGTAGTTTGAAAATGATATACCTAGGTGTAGGTGAGATTTTTTGGGGAGGTTATTATCTTTTTTGCTGTTCTCTGAGCTTCCCAGATATAGTTTTGCGTTTAATATTAATTTGAGGAAATTCTCAGTCATTATTATTTCAACTATTTCTCTTGTTTCTTTCTCTCTTTTTTATCTTTGTGCTATTTCCACTATGAGTATGATATACCTTTTGTGGCTGGCCCACAGACCTTGGATAACCTTTTTTCCATTTTAGTCTGTATTCTCTTTGCTTTTTAGTTTTGGAGGTTTCTCTTAGTAGATTCTCAAGCAAAAAGGTTCTCCTCACTTGTGTTCAGTTTAGTAATAAGACCATCAAAGGGTTTCTTCAAATTCTTTATTTCTATTAATAGTGCTTTTGATCTATAGCATTTCTTTTTCTTTCTTAGGATTTCCTTTTCTCTGCTTACATTTTCCATCTGTTCTTACATGCTGTCTACGTAATCCATTAGAGCCCTTCGCATATTAATCACAGTTATTTTATGTTTTGGCCTGATGATTCCATATACCTGGTTTATCTGACTCTGGTTGTGATGCTTGACCTGTGTTTCCATATTGCGTTTTGCCTTTTATTGGGCCATTTCCTCCTGACAGCCGGCCATAATTTGGGTAGATGATGTTGTGATATTATCCTCAGTGTGTACTACTCAGGTTGAGGGGATGGGACACGTTTCATGATTCAGTTTCTGTCTGTTAGTAAATCTATGTCTCTGGATGGTGAACTCCACAAGGGTTTCTGAGTTTTTTTATCCCCCCCCCGCCCCGCCGCCCCAAGTTAAGACAGAATGGCTAGCATGGGCTGGAGTTGGCTATTTGCCTCCTCCCACATCGAAGGCTACAGCTGAATAGAGAGAGCTCTTCTCCCTGAGTCAGACTGTGAAAATACCCCCACAGGTTAGGCTTCCTTTAATTAGTCTCTCTTTAACTCTTCTGAGGGTGTGGTCTTGTTAGGAAGAGTGAACTCCGGTGTGTTTCAAAGTTGTTACCTTTCCCCTCCCCCGGGCCAGATGCATTAGGGGATTTTTCTCAGATACTAACTGTGACCTGAACCTGGTTGGGCTCCTGGAGGTAAACTTCACAAAACTATGGGGCTCCAAATGACAGGGTTCCCCTGGAATGTTTAACTCACAGAGATGTCCACAGATCCCCCAGCAATTCTGCGTTGCAGTCGAGTTTTCCTACCTGGCATGAGTTCCTGCAGCAGTTTGCTCCAGAGACCCGCTGTTTCGGTAAGCCCTGAGTCCTTGCATTCTCTCTCTCCATCTTGCAGGGCGAAGGGAGGTGGCAAGAGCTTGGCCTGAGTCCTCTTCTCTCTTTCACATCCAAGAAGATGTGTTGGTTTTTAAGTTAGTTCAGCTTTTGCTTGTTGTTAGGGTGGAATGGCAACTTCCAAACTCTTTATATGTGGACCCTGAAACACGTTAGTTAATTTTCAAGGACTTTCTCTCAAGTACGTTTTCATGTAGCAACAGGCATATTCCAAAGCCTAACGGTTCTTACCTCTGGCCTTGCGGTTTCCCCTCCTGGCGCACAGGGAGCCCAGCGTGAGCTTCTCCCTCCTGCCCTGACACTGGACGGCAATTCTCAGATGAGAGCTGGACGTTCTCTCAGCTATCCCCCATGTCTCTTCTGGTCTTTTCACCTGAAGTCCAATGTTCTTTCTTCAAATATATGGTGATGATCCCTTTCTTCATTTATAAAAATGCACTTACAAATGTTTTTTCTGTATTGTATACCTGGAGGCTTTGAACATTAAAATACTCAAAAAGTTAAAATGAAAATTTACACAAAAACCCAATGGACCTAAAAGAAGCAAAATGTTTTAAATATAATGTTATAAATATATAACCCTTTTTGTCATCTGCAGCAAAACAAGGGTTGTAGCACCACCTCCCTCCTGAGATTGTCTGGATTAAAAAAATCAATATCTGTAATGCACAGAATAGTGTCGAGGACATAGTGTTATAGATCAAAAAATTGTAATATAACAATAATAGTAATATAATATTAATAATAGTGATACAATAATGATGATAATAAAAATATAACCATTATTTGATTCTCACAAAAACTATGTAGAAAGATAATAGAGTTTACTCAATATCGTGGCCTCCTTTCCACAAGGAACTTGGAATGATAGGCAGTATCACCCTTCTTTAAGAATCAGATGTGAAACCAGCATGTGAGGATCGGAGAAGGTTTACGCAAAGAACTTTAAAGAAACTGCAAGGCTCACAAGCTATCTGGACTTCTCTGTAACCTAATCAGATTTTAACATGTATGAAGAAAATAGGTCAATTAGAATTACATTTCTTAGTCACAGTTGCTGTTATGAAGATATTCAATAGGTTCTGGTAAAAGGATATGAATTTGTCTTGTTCTTGCAACTTGCATATTCTTGCTGTAGAAATAAATATATTTGGGAACCTTCGTGCTCTAAAAGAGGGAACCATGGCGTGTAGAAAAGAGGCTGGTCTCTGGCATGTGCTATATAAATGGTAGTCATTACTTATTTTTAGATTTATTGACATATTAGTATTATAATTGATATTAACTCCTTTTCTGTGTTTTATTCCTCAAATAAATGTCAGATCCTCATTTGATATACAGTAGGCAGTGTGCTTTCTCAAGAAGAATGCATGAAACAGGAGGTGGGGAGTGCAGCTAGTCTCTGTGGGAGTGTTAGATTTAAGACACCAGCATTATCATATGATACAAAATGTAAGCGTAGTCAATGTGCCTGAACCAGGAGCCAGCAAACTGGTCTCTGAGCTAGCAGGGCTGCGTGCTACACTTCTGAACTTGGCGGAATCCCTAAGTTAGCGGGACAACTATGGAAGACAGATGGAGAGTAATTCTCAGCTAAAAACCTCAGTTCACCTCTGGCCTCACATGAAATTTCCTTAATAAAATTTCTGTAGCCTACCTTCTTATAGTGTCATATTTCTCCAAACTTTTAGAAAGTTTGGTGAAGTTGTCTTTAAAATATTTGCAAATAACAGCTGGTCAGACTAATTGTAGAATACCAACCTGAAATAGTAGAAATCTTGACCGTAACTTTTTAACAATATATTTATTGTACTTATCTAGTCATTAAATATAAATATGCACACAAATTGTACCTGTCACGTCCAAGGCACCATGCTGAGCGTAAGGAACCCTGAGACTGAGTAAAGCACCGCAGGTGCAACCAGAGGGTGCAGGCAGGTGAACTCATAACCACACAAGCTGTGATATTAGAAGCAGCTATGGAGGTACACTGGGGGACAAGCAGCTTGAAAATATTAAAAACTGGAATGAGACATAAGCTAATGAGATCCTAAACTATGCTTACATTATTGTTCATGCTTTAGTGAAAAGATAAGAACGATTTCTAATTAGTCTTTCAATTGCTTAGTTTTGAATGTGTTCTTCTAAACTGCTAAAGTGTGCTTAAAAGCCATTTCCTGCTGCATTAAATTAAAGACGCTTTCTAATCTTTAAACTATTGAATGTGTTTCAATGAAGTTTTTCTTCATAGATAATATAAAGGTAAATAGGAATCTGAGTTAATGGAAAAGTACAGCCTTTCTGGTATTAATCACTTCCAGAGAACAGCGCGCTCAACATACTCACATGTGTCTCAGACTTGAAGGCCACAGTTCTCCCCAAATACGCAAGACCAGAATGTGACATTTTAGTCATTTCTGAAACCATTCGATTAAATTTCTGTAAAGCTATTTCAGTATTGTTTTGTTTTATGTAAGAATTCCTAAGAAAAAGTGGATGATAAAGAAGATTTTTAAAGTTTATTGTAATTGTTAGAATACACTTAGCAACTAAATGTTCTGGGTTTTTAGGCCTTGAGTTCTTGTTAGCATCACAGATGATAAAGTAGGAACGCATTTATCTCAAAGTTTTAACTCCTGAGTATCACTGGTTTCCTTTCTCAGTGAAATGTAGCAAAAACTCCGTGGCAGTGTTCACATAAATGCAGTGCTTTGTTACTTGACTCCTAAACACAGGATACTGTCTGGGATGCTGACATTTTTAAAAGATTATATACCAAGTTCTGGCCTCTTGGGTGATAGAGGGGCTTGTTAATACTAACTCTACTTCCAATAATAATAATAAACTAAAAAATATTGAAAGTGAACTTTAAAGAACAATGCAGGTAGAAAGTAGAGAGTCTGAACCTTGAAAGGTCCATATTGATGTTTCCCTTGGGGCACACGCCCATCCCCAAAGCAAACCGAAGGTAATACTCAAGCACAAAGTCACTTTTATTGGTTTGAAGAGTCAGTGTCTGGATTTCAAAACTGTCACAGAAGCTAGGAAATTAGGGAGGCGGGGTCCTGGACAGGAGGGACCGGAGACATGAAAACCTAAAAATCTTCATTGCAAGGAGCCCAGAGGGAAAACAATACCTAGAAGGTTGGAATGTTGAACAAAGACGTTAACAGCTTCCTGGTGAAAGGATGACGGAATTGGAGTTCAGTCCCCATGCCCAAGTTGAAGGGCGTTGGTAGACGTTGCAGGCTTTTCATTAACCTACAGAAGGGTCACAACATGAGGCCAAGGGATGGGCACAATGACAGGTCTCTCAGAGGAGTGGGGAGGATAGTGGGAAGAGGAGAGAGAATGGAAATACAAGCAGGAAAAATTAGTTTTTCAATTTTTCTTAAAACATTAGAAGTGGGTTCTGAAAACTGTGATTGGTGATTTTTATTTCAGATCAAGGAAAAATTGTTAAATGAATTACTGAATCCTTCAGATGGATTGCGTCCTGTACAGGGGAACTCAGTTCATGCTCCCATCAGCTCTCTCACGGTGTCATTGTAAGTACAGATTTACTTTCGTGGTTACTTTAGTAATACCTGAAAAATTTGAGAGGTGCTCATAAATCCCCCTTCTAAACACTTTTCTATAGAAATAGTCCCCTAAATTGTGCACAGATAGGTGCACAAAAATCTTCACTGAAAAATTTTTAAGCAGTGAAATGCCATAAACAATCTTAATAAATATATTCATCAGAATTATGGACCAAAACAGATTGTTCACTCACATTGTGTAACTTGAATTTAATGTAATGAAGGACAATTTTAAAAATGTGTACAAGGTGTTAGCAAGTTGCAGGAGAAATGTGCTAGGAGTAGAGGGAGCAGGTACCTGCCATGTCTGTTCCTGAAAGGGAAGGAGAAGGAGGGTCACAGCAGAGAAAGGGAAGGCCACCTCTACAGCAACTAGAACCTTTGGCCAAGGGATGTAGGTGGCTCAAGACAAACCTTAAAAGAAGGAAGAACAGCTCTTCCCCACTCTCTCCAATCTTGTGACTCAATCAAACTAATAGCGTAAGATGGTAAGGAGCCCTCTTGATGTGGTCCATGCGTGCCAGCCTCCCGGATACAAAAGTTGGAGGAGAAGGAGAGCAAATAAATCTAGAAAGGCAAATAGAACCTATTTACACTTGATATAAATTACAATGTAACTTGTATTTATCCATTAAAATAAATTGGGCTATTTAAAATAAAAAAGGCAAGTTAGCTGAATAGGGTAAATATATTGGATAGTTGGATGTGTTAATAAACAGTAGGCATGATGATGGATGGCATAGAATATCAATATCTTTTATTTCTGGCTATATCTAGTATGTGTGTATATGTGTGTATGTATATCTATACATGTATAATAACTAGCCCCCTCTATGTACATTTGAATATGGATAAAAATAAAATATGTTTGAAAATATATATGCCAAACTATTAACAGTGTTACTTCTGGGAATTGTGTATTACAGAGAATGGAAGACTTATGTTTCATAGTTGTATGACTTTTATTTTTATGTAAGAATGTATTACTTTCATCACTAGTTTTTAAAAACATAGTTAAAAGAAAACTAGAGGCATGAGGAGAAAAAAAAAAAGAAAACCATGATCACTGGGATCATGTGTAATTTCAGTAAGAACATATTCTGTCCCCTCATTTAACTTATATACAGGCTTACTAATCTCGTAGCTGGGAGAAATGTGGAAGCAAAATATGTGACAGATTCTCAGGTTGTCATTGAGGACAAGCTGAAGAAACGTGTTTTAGTTGATCACGGACCTAGGAAAGTGAGCCCCAAGCCTGAGCGATTTCTGGAATGGACTGCTCTGTCTTCTCCCATTTTGATCTGATATCAGTGACTTATATCAGGTTCAGGTTATGAAATGACATGATGAAGGCATCCTACTGAGCAAGATATGCAATCTAGCGACTGAATGAGGCACCCCAAAATACTGACAAGCAGTAAACCAATAAAATAATACATTATCTGATGTAAATGTAAGGTCCCCCAACGGAGATAAAACAAAATTACTTACGTATGCCCAGAATCAAGTAAATATGGCTTAGCAGTAACATGTGTTTAACTTAAATCAATTCAGTAAGTGTCAAAATCATGACGTGGCTCACTATAAACTCACCTGGTATATACCACATTCATAAAATATTACTTTTATGTAACATTTACTTTTGCAAATATTAGTTGCAAGAAAGTTAACGAGAGCACACTAAGAATTTTAGTTTAAGTGGAGCATGCTCAAAGAGCTCCCATGCTGGTAGCAGAGTTTTAAAACCATATCTCATGAGCACTAGTTAGAAGACCTGTCGGTGTGTTAGCCTGAAGCCAACCACCTGATAGTGCACAGCTGGGTCCAGTGTGGAAGACTGTGTAAGTCCTGATGCACAGAGTAGATTCCAGCTCAAGACGGGGAAGACTTACCCAACAGTGTCCTGACCAGAATTAACTGCCTTAGGAGGTAATGAGTTTCTGGAATGTAAATTGTAGATGAGATTCAAGTAACTGACACCCTGATGCTTTCATGCTGGCATTCTGTCCTTCCATATATTTACCAATTTTTTTCTTAATAAAAATAGTTCTTCCTCTGGTTTCCACATCAGCACTTCGATGCTGAATTTATATTATTTTGGTTCCTGTTCTCACCATATGATTGACAAGCACTTAGGACAGCAATTTTCAACTGGTGGGCTGCAAGAATTTTTGAAAAGTGCAATACCTGACTAATTTAGTCAGGGGCACTGAGCTCTTTTCCCTGAGATCGTCAAATAAAAACATGACAACAGCC
Organism: Tonatia bakeri; assembly: GCA_004024845.1. Classification (NCBI taxonomy): domain Eukaryota; kingdom Metazoa; phylum Chordata; class Mammalia; order Chiroptera; family Phyllostomidae; genus Tonatia; species Tonatia bakeri. The sequence goes on along the minus strand of PVIA01000288.1, from coordinate 176,074 downwards.
AACACAACATTGGCCATCTGGTGTGACTGAATCAAAATTATACCTATTTGGGGGGGGGGTCAGATTGGCAAAAATAATATATTTTTTGGTGTGCCACAGAATTTTAATAATTAGTTTCTGTGTGCCATGAGATACAAAAGGTTAAAAATCACTGATATAGGATATGAGAGGAATTTTTATTAAAAGGGCTCTGAACTTCTGTCAATCTGCCGAGAGGATCATTTCCGGTTTTCAAAGTTTGTCATAGACTCTCTTTTCTACCTGTGAATATCCCGCTTGCTTTTTCTGGTCCTTTTATCTTTTTCTCCTCAGGTGTCTTATTTCTGAAACTATTTACCTCCTATGGTTTGCTAAGTTTTACTTTTGATCACTTTTACTGTAATCGACCCTCCACTCCGCTGACCTTTCCCCTCTTGCTAGCAGTGCTTTTTCATTATTGATCATCTGAGAGAATATGTAAACTTAAATCTTTTCAACTCTTCAGTCTCTTCTTTTGTTATACTAGCTTTACATTTTCTTTATTTCTTCCCTTTAGAAGACATTTTTCTATATTATCATCTTATTAAGAATGTGTTACTTAAGTAATAATTTTTGAATTCAAGATTTTTTACCATATCTGTAACATATGGCTAGTTATTTCACCACCCATGTAAGGCAGTGTTTTCTGTGTGTATTTCTCTTTTGCCCCATTGAAAAGAGACATTCATCTTATTGATGTTTAATGGCTATTAGAAAAGATTCACTGAAAAACTCATAGATTTTACATCAATATTTCATGCATAATCATTCTAGGGAAAATGGTCCAATCCACTACAAAACAATCTTGCTCTTGGATAGTTGAGCATATGGAGATTCTAGAAAAATGTACAAAGAAGTTCAATGTTTGAACCAATTTTGACTTATGTAGTTCAAACCATAATATCTTCATGGGGTGGGTAAAGCATGAAGTCTCCAAAGGGGATTTTCGAGTTTATATAATTTGCCTTCAGCTCCTAAGTGGACCTAAGGTCAAAGATTTAGACTTTTAGAATACCTCATAATGTCATCCTTCTTATGGTCAATAAGGAAAATGTTCCCCCCTTTTAGGGACTCCTTCCTCATTTCCAGAGAGACACTCATGAGCCCTGACTCTTATAAATATTAGCTTCAGCAAGGTTGTCAGTGGTTTGGTTCAACTAGAAAAATTTACTTCCTGATGTATTTCTTATTGGATGAAGAATCATTCTCCCAATAATGAGTTACAATATGAAATGAGTTTAGTATCTTCAGTATGTGCTTGGGCCCCAGAGAGATGGGAAGGAGTTCAGAAACGAAGCAAAATAGGTTTTACACAGTAATAATACACTGTGATTCTTCTACATTCCTCAGATTGAATATCTGGAGAACAATTTGTTATATGTACTTTATATTCCACTGAAATTGAATGTTGAGCAGTGAACATACAGTAAGGTTTCAGTTAAAAACCATTTTAGAAGTTTAAAAAAATAAAGTGCATCAAAATAAATTCTAACATCTAAAAGAGCAAGTCTGGGAGAGACGGGACTGTGATGGTGGGGAACAGGTGATGGGGGAAGATCGTTGCTGCAGTTGGATTCATCCCAGTGCTCAGAGACTGGTGGGCTCGTGTGCACCAGAAAGATGCCCTTTTTCCTTCTTCAGATTGCTTTGTCTGAAGTGTTTTCATCCTGATATCCCTATTAGAAAGCTAAAATTTACCTTAAAAGTTATTTGAAGGGTGGCGTTTCTACTTCAGAAAAATAACAAATACTACAAACCAAAATCAAAGGTTGTAAGATTCTGTCCTGTATGTTTGTTCGTTTAGAGTTGCCATGTGTGATACTTACCCCCTAGAGAACCTAACACCATATTATGGTAGTTTATAACCCTTAGTATGGCAAAATTATTTTTTAAAATTAATTTTTCAACTATAGTTGACATTCAATATTACATTAGTTTCAGGTGTACAGGACCTTGCTTAGACACTTACATAACTTACAAGGTAGTATAAGTCTGGTACCCAACTGGCACCGTGCATAGTTATCACAATATTTTGACTATGTTCCCGACGCTTGCTTTACATAACATGGCAAATTCTTAATGGAAGATTTTCTGAGTGTGGGCATTCAAGTAAAATCCATGGAGGACTTAAAAACAAATATTTATAATGTCCTTTTGCTCCCCAAACTCTGCCTTTCTTAAAAAAGGACTTATTTAAGTCCCTTTAATATTTGCTTATTAAAGACTTGCTTTAGTATTTAGAAGTTCTGTAATAATTTAAACTATTTATAGTTATTTGCATCAAAAGTGATGCTTTTATAAATTATGACAAGCATGGGGGTATGTGTTTCTCACGGATACTGGGAAGTTAACATACATCTGGACGAAAGGCTTTCCAAATTTGAAATTATATCTGCATGTTATACCACTGATCATAACTGCTTAGGAGCTCCTCAGGATAAAGTTCACATTTTTGTGAATGATTCTATCTATGATCTTAATTGCCACCATTTCCTTGTGCCCCATTCTGCTCCCAACAGATTGCCCTGGGAATCATTACCTGCTTTCCAATTAGGTTTTGCACATCCCTGCCCTGGATGTTGCTAATAGGTGTTTCCCTGTCTGGATTATCTTCATTGCCTGCTGCCACCCTAAATGTATAACCTTCCTGCAAGTCTCACTTCAGATCTCAGTTCATGCTTGAAACCTTCTGAGACCCCAGTTAAGCATACCAGGTGTCTACCTTTTGAAATTAGCATATTTATTGCCTATATTGCTGACTTTATATATGTGCACATACTATTTTTGTCTTTCCTTGAATTGCTTACTTCCTTTTTATTTAGTTTTTCACATTCTGTATTATAGCATACAACCCAGGATAGGTGTTTCTTGTGGTTGTAAGTTAGTTTTGTTTAAAACCTTGTAGGAGCCACCACAGTATTATGTAGAGATGCTCAATAAATATCAGCATTAAGCCAATGAGTGATTGGATTTTCTGAGGGAAAAATGTAGCTGTTATTAAGTTCTATAGGGGTAAACTTAAATATACCCTGAGATATAAAAATATACAAAGTCCACCCAAATGAGAACAAACAGAGGCTATTGATACAGATTTGCCCTAGCAAAGAAGTCAGTCACTATAAACTGCATTAAGCAAATACTCAAAGTCAGGCAGCAGGCAAACAAAGGACTTGAAAAGCTTTATAATGAAAAAAAAGAGAGAGAGAGAGGATTTAAGAGTGCTCTTATTAGAGGTTATTGACAAGGGAAGTTGCAAATGGGCTAATAGAAGGAAGGAATACTATGTGATTGTTTGGGAACCGTGTTTGGCTTTCTCTGGTTGGTTCTGTGTTGGAGGTGAGGGAGAAGGGTGGCAAAAATTGGGAAAACAAGCAGTTGTTGAGCAGGTTGTGATCGTTTGGGCCCAGTTGCTGCAGAGGTTGTGTTTATATTCTGGGCTGGTTGCTGCAGAGGTTGTGGGTCACCATTGTCATATGTGGCCTGTCCATGCATACCTGTTAATATATCCAGTCTCCCAGTATAATAATAGTTTTTATGTATGTAGTACCTTACAGCATTCCTGGTACTACAGAGACTCTTCGTTTGTTCCTTAGAAAAGCTCTGTGGGCCTGACAGGAGCTCACACTGGAACATTGCCAAAAGACAGCTGAGGCTTAGAGAAGCAAATGATCTTCCCCGGTGTATCAGATCTAGTAAGAGAAAGTGCATCTACTTGGACCCACATCTTCTGGATTCAAATGCAGACTTAAGAAGAAATCATTGCGAATGTGTCTGGAATGGGTCAAGGGCTGACACAAGTGAGAAGAATAAAAGCCTAGGGAAATTCCATAAAATTGTTGAAAGACAGGAGAATGTGATCTTGAGAATCTGAAGGATATCTGGAAAAATGGAACATTATTCAGAATATAAGTGAAAGATTTGTAGACTATTTGGAAGCAGAAATATGATAGCTAAAGATGAAATACTTCCTAAAGGGGCAAAGAGAAAGTAAAAAAGCATCAGCCTTTCCAGTTGGAATTTCAGTTCGTTTCTTTCAACATGGACACACTGTGCCGGCAGGCTGTTCTGCGCCCCCTGGGTGTTTGCAGTCCAATGAGAGAGAAACGTTTGTAAAAGATCTTACAGAGAATTATAGGGATAAACAGGGAGAAGAATAGGAAAGGGGAAGGGGCTTACTATTTATCAAAGTGCCATTTACCAAAGTCCATTTAGCAGAAACACTAATTGAGGAAATAGTGCTCGAAGGAGGAAAGCTGCGAAGAGGTAGCGATAATTCAGTCACTGGATGATCCTGCTACTAGTAATTGCTACTTTAAGGCTAGAGAGGAAGTGAGAAGGTATAATAGCTGTGTGAAGGGAAATGTAGGCTTTACTTAAGCCTGGATGTGGGGCATAAAGAACAATGAGCAAGAAAATTTATTTTAGGGTTGGTCAGAAACATAGTGGCTTTTCTTGCTTTCATGTGTCAACTGGCATTTCTTCTAAGATGTATTCCCTGATCGATCCTTCCCGCTCCATCTCTACAAGATGTATGCCTGTTTTTCCTGGAATTAGACCATGACTGTTTATTAATATGGGCAAATATTATGGTGTCATTACCATTGACACTGTACTCATTCTTGCTCTAGTATGTCCTACTCATCTTCTTACCAAATAGCAAGACTGCCACGCTCCAAAACTGGTCATTACTATAATTTATGGAAATAACAGAAGCCAGACTGCTTCTTATAAATGTTCATTCTCTCCTGTCCAAAAGGATTCTGTTTTATTTTTTTTTAACTATAAGAAAATTCTCTAAAAACCCCATACACACTTTCTGTGCCACAGCAGCAGATGCCTTTCCTGCAGAGTCCTGCCCTGCAGGTCCGCTGCAGCTTCCAGGCAAGCACCAGCCTTTCTCGGTGGATCTCAGGATGCTAATAATCTAAAAAGCAGCTGCTCTGAGACAAATGTGCTACATGTGGCCTTCTGATGGCCCTCTGAGGGGACAGCGACTTCTCTACGTTAGGACAATGCCATCTGTACAATTCCTACATATATTCCCCGTCCACAAAATACCAAGTGAAGTGGGTATTTGGAGAGTTAGTGGCTTCATTTCATCAACAGGAAAGTTAAACTGAAACCACTAAACCAGAATAATATATAATAGCAACTAGAAATAGTTCAGCTTTAGCATACCACTCACATTCCTACTTCATTTACAGAGCATTCTTATCTGAGGGGATATTTTCCAATCATGAGGTTGAAAAGCATACCATACAAGTTAGCTAATAGAAGTCTCTATGTGTGCTCTGTAAACCAAGCTTTCGGCCATGTTTCCATTCAGCTAAACAACCAGAATATAACAGGGAGGATCATGCAGTTCAACCCTGACGGGCTACCCAGACACTGACATCTGGCTGAACCGGGATCCATCAGCGTGTCAGGAAAGGCTTGGCTTCAGAGAGTGGAACTCGCTGGTGTCGATGTGCAGCAAGTCTGCTGTGTTTCCTTCACAGGCCTCACGTCACTTACGGCTGTGCGAAATGTGAGTGTAGTTTCCTTTCCCAATGTACTCCTGAATAATACAATACAGTACAGTCTTTTCTAACTGCTGCATCCCACCTCCCATGATTAATCACACTCCATCCATTGGCATGGCAGGAAACTTTTGTTCTGTTACTATTTTGTTCTATTAATCTTTTGTCCTATTAACTGTTATTACCAGATCAGCTGACCCTTCCATTAGTGATCTGATTTAATTCTTAACTGAATCTCAATGGGAGGATTATTATTCCCATTTTGCAGGAAGCCAGGGCAGTCTCCCAGCGTTAAATGAACTGCCCCGAGTTCCCCAGTGTCTGCAGTGGAGGGCAGTGTCTCTCCTCGAAGCCCGCGTTCGCACCCCGGTGTTAGGCAGCCTTGTACTACGCTTCTGTAAAGAAGTGCAGCTGTTCAGAATTAGGAGAGAGATTTTTTAAAAGTTGATCTTTTCTCTTCAAACTATGGAACCACTAAATGCAGAATTCTTAGGAAAGAGAGAGTCTTTTATATTATCTTTGTAATTCCTTTCCCCTAGTTTTGTTGTGTGCACATATCCTATGAATGACACATCCAGGATACATCCTTGTCTTTAAGGTAAGTGGGCTTTGCTTCACCAGCTTTGCTTCCTCAGGTACATTTGTTAGATGTGAGAGAGGCTGAAAAAATCAGTCAAATCATTTGCAATTATGTTTTTAAGGCATAGTTATGTACAAAGGTTTAAACAGAAATGCTATAAAAAAGACTTCATATGAAATTCTGTGCAGCTTTTAATGTTACAAGGATAGGACTGGAAAGGACTTCTGTGGTTGAAACATCAGACAAATATTTGGGAGCTTCTTTTTCTAAGGAATAATTATATGCAAGGGTTTAAACAAAATATTCTGAGAATAAGAGTGAATGTTACATAAAAATTAAAGAGATTTTATTTTTTATTGTTGTTCAGTTACAGTTGTCCCCATTTCCCCCATTCCTCTCCCATTCCCTACCCACTCCCACCATCCACTTTCAATGCTCCCCACTGTTGTCTTTGTCCATGTGTCCTTGACACATGGTCCTTGACTTGACCCTCCCCCTGGATAATACTGGGTAAAATGCTGTATCTAAACAATACTTCATTACACAGGTTTTTGTGGGAAATATTTAAAGGAAAAGTTTATAGGGAAAGAAAGGTTTAGTTTTTTTAAAAGTCCAGCATATTGCTCTGCATGCCTGTGAGGCAGCCAGGACCATGTTTTCTAGCTTTCCATCTTCTTTTTAGAACAAATGGAAAAAGGATATTTGAATTAGCTTTTATCTTCTTTATCGATTTGCAGGGTTATTAATATAACCTCACATAGAAATTTCTGAGACATCTGATCCTTTTCATTTCTTTGCATTCATGGCAGCCACAGTTGTGAGTATAGTACCTTGCAGGAGCAGAACTTTAACATCGATGAAATGCAGTTTCTAGTTGTAAACCTACTAAGTTGGAAATGGACTATGAAAATGGACTATGAAAATGTTCTATGTTGAATACACGTCAAATAAGTCAATCAGTTAAAGAAAGTCTGTTTCAGATGGAAGATGATTAAATCCATGGTTTGAAGAGGGCAGATATTAATTTCGTATAACTAAGATATATGGCAAAATATATAGTGCCCCTCCCCTCAATAAACAGATTTTGAAATGGAACAAGATTCCATGGAGTAGAAGATATGCTTTGAATGATGAGTAGGAATCAATAAGTAGGAATCAATTAGTAGGGATGATTCTGTATAAATGTTGCATTAAATGTTGCATTTCAGTTCTGGGAAGAGGAAACAGACCAGTACTATACCAATGAATCGCGTTTGCCAAGGAATAGCGTAATCAAATAAAAGAATCAGTCTGGCAGCATATTGTATTTTGTCATGTATAATGCACACTTTTTAACCTAAATTTTTGAGAGAAAAATAAGGATGCACATTATGTATGGGTATAATGGTTATATACCACAGGTATAATAACGGGCTTAACAATCCCCTGTACAATGCACACAAAATGTGGCTGCACATTCTGCACACGGCAAAATGTGTGACTAAGCCAGACCAGTGACCACAAGAGGCAAGAAGAACCCACTTGGTAGAGAAATCGACCATTAGTTCAAGTAAGAAGAAATAAAGCCTGAAAGGGGGTGAAGATCGTAGAAATGAAATGAGAAAAGCTGTTGCAAGAATGTGGTGGAAAGCCCATGACGGCAGGAAGCACACATGACTGGTTCGCCTCTGTAGCTTACCACCTAGTTTAGTGCCTGGGACTTAGTAAAGACTGATTATTTATTGAAGGAATGAGTGATTGAATGAATGAATAGATGAAAGCTATAATTTATAGGGTTTAATATGTAACTAAATGAACATAACTAAGCTAGAGTATGAATATGAGTCAAACTTACATTATAAGAATTATTAATTTAGGCGCAGGAGCCAATTTTAGGGGAAGGGGGGTTTTCCTTTTGGCAAATTTGGCTAAAAAACCAAACAGGATATCCAGGTAGAGGTGTCTAATAGGCAGTTGAAATATGCATTTATCACTAAGGAAAGAGTATGTTTGTTGAAATAAATGAGACATCTTCCAAAAGTGCTGAATTTATATTTCTTAGATATGAGATTATGTTTTTTATTCTTATCTTGATTACTTATGAAATAAACTTCCCACTTAATTGTTCTACTTGTTCCAGTGTCATTCTGTTCTAGTTGTCCACTGCTGCATGTCAAACCACTCCAAAACTTCGTGGCTTGAAATGTCAATTTATTATTATTATTTCTCAGATATTTTGGTTGATTGGACTCAGCTTGATGCTTAGAATCTCCAATTAAGTTGTGGTGAAATAATGAGGATACAATTACATAAAGACTTCTTCACTCACATATCTGGTGCTTGGGTTGAGATGGCTGGCGGAGCTGAATGCTGGTTGCACATCTGTCTCTCCAAGGTGCCTCTCTACACAGGACTACCTTGGAATTTCTAATAGCATGGCAGCTGCAGCATAGTCAGACTTCTTACCTGGTGGATGGCTGTCCCTGGGGTGAACATTCTAAGGGAATAGGACAAAGCTATATGGTTTTTACGACCTACGTGAGGAGTCACGCTGCATCACTCTCACCACGCTGTGTGGGTGAAAGGGAGCCCAGATCCAAGGGGAGGGGACATCAGCAGTATCAATACATAGTTTATTAGGAGATCATCTCTGGAGGCCAGCTACCACGTTTTCCTGTTAGCTTTTTATTTTTTTTGTATGTGTATAGTTGTTCGGTTTTTAATTATGAAAGGTTTTAGGATTATAAAGCAAACATCTATTCAAGTTACTACCACCAGGTCAAGAAACAACTTGGCCAACACAGAAGAAACTCCCTGTACCTCCACCCCACCTTCTGTGTGTCTGTCCTGATTACAGTGACCTCCCACTGGAGGTGGCCACTGTCCTGACTTCTTTTTCTTTCAGAGTGTCGCCATCTGTGTACATATCCCAAAGCAATATAGTTTAGTTTTGCTTTTAAACTTTATAAAAGTGGAGTTATACTGTTTGCATTCTGTTGATACTTGCTCAACATTGTGTTTGCAATCACAAATGTTGCTGCATGTAGACAATTGTTTATTTATTTACATTGCTGTATGAATGCCATTGTGTGAATACATACAGATTTATAAAATATGTATTTACTTGTATTTCACTTCGATTATCAACACTGGGTTGTTTCCACTTTAGGGCTGTTATACATAATGCTGCTCTCAACACTCTTGGACATGACATCTCATGCACATTTGCAACAGCTTATTGTTATACTTAGAAATATATTTAGAAGTGGAATTGATGGGATGTTAGGAATGAAAACCTTCAACTTACTTAGATAAGTCAAATTACTTATGTAATTTCTCACTGCACCACATCCTACCAATACTGGGTATATTAAATGTTTTGATTTTTACTAGTCTGGTGAATAAGTATTGCCCTTTCAAAATCATTTTAATTTGAATTTATCTTATTGTTACTGAAGTGCAGTAACATCTTGTGTTAATTGACTTACTGGAATTTTTTATCTTTGAAAGACTTATTCAGGTCTTTTCCTGATTTTGTAGTGAATTGTTTCTTTTTATTTTAATGATTTGTAGGAATTTAAACTGTTTTTTTTTTTTTTTTTGGTGTGGCCAGTAGGTCTTCCACTTTGTGGTTTATCCTATCATTCTCTTTAATGTAGAATGGTTCTTAATTTAAATGTATTCAAATTTATAGTGTTGCTTTTATCCCTGTATTAAAATGACATGAAAATTTGTCAGTCCTATGAAAGATCTCAAATGGGAGTGTTAATATATTTATAAGACAACAGACATTAATGCACTGTTCCAGCTTTAAAAACATCACATAAAAGCACTGGAATCAATGGTGCATTCACAGGAGAGAAAAAGAAGGCAGAGAGGAAAGGGAAGAGGGGAGGAGCTGAAACAAAAAGAAATGATGGAGAGGAGCAGTCTGAGGGGCCAGGAGAACAATCAGTGTACAGGGCCTCAAAAGAGGAGGTGAAGTGTGGCAAGAGCAGGGGATGTTCCAAGTGCTGCCCAGAGCCCGGGAACCACAAGGGTTCAACCATCCTTTTCTTTCCTTCCCTTTCCTAATCCCTGTCTTGCAGTGAAGTGCTGCTTTGTAGCCCATCAGTCTCTACAAGTGTCAGGTGGCCACTCCCTTCCCTGGCAGCTTCTTGGCTCCCTTGGCTCATCTGCTTCCCCCACTGTACCACGGATGGGGACACTGGGGGACAAGCTACATGTGTCATTCAGAATCACCAAGGGAGCCAGAAAACTGAACATGAGGTAGTTTTTACTGTTGATTTTAATGTGAGACACCAATCTTCAGTGTTTTGCTCCGGTCATATCCAGGACTCGGACATCAGCTTCTACCGTTCAGTTATTTATACTCCAGGAAAGTTAAAAGAGAGATCAAAAGCAAACGGCCCCGAGATCAGGCTGAGAGATCATTAAGGTACCAACATGTTGTGGAGTGGAAGGAAAATAGACTTTAGAATTGATTTGATTGAATCTGTTAGTATCTGTTTTTTTCTTTTGGGGATAATATGGCCCTATCACCCCAAGCTACTCAATTTTGCTGATAACTAAAACTTGATACAGATTTAAATTCCCTTAAAATAATGGCATTAAAGGGCAGATTAGTAAACATCGCACACTACCCTGGGCTCTCTGCACTGTAGTGGGAGAAATGTCTTATGTGACTAATGGTACGTGATTTTTTTCTCTATTGCTTTGAATAACAAGGTAATTTTAATGAGTTATTTCTTTAGTCACATGTATACATGGCAATTTATTTAACCTAAGGGAGGATGACAAAGTAACTGCATTCCTAATAAAATACGTTTTATGGTCAAGATTTTTTTTGAAACTTTTAATGGAGTTAACTTCTGAAGTTTTTATTTAAAGATACTTTAAAATGTTTTTCAAGCTATTACCTAACAACACTATAATCTCTATGTGAAAAGTCTAAATGCCCATTATTTTAATGGGGAGTAATATAGCTCTTTATTGCTTTTTATCTCTGTGACTTCTCCAAATAGCAGGCTGTCAAGAACCTTTCTGATGTGATTACAATCGTGAATAATAGCACCTCCCACCACCTGTTAGTTTTCTGTTTCTTCATGTGTTCTGCAAACACAAGGAAAGCTTTTTTGGAAGTTCATGGTAAAAAGAATCTAGAAGGTTGTTAAGGACCTCAAACTTAGTGGATAAAAACAAAAGTTCCTATTTTCAAGTTCTCCTAATAGGTCAGTGTTTAAAACTGTACCTGTCTCCTGTTACGTGATTCTCACCTCCATTCTAGGAAATAGATACTATTACTGTAAACCTAGTTTACAGGTAAGGTAAATGAGGCTCTGACAAGTCATTCTCAGATAAAGGAGTCTCCTGGGTGGACTGTATCTTTCCTAGATCCACCCTTAAGAACTGATAGAGCAACAATATAGGCAGTCAAACAAACAAACAAAAAAGCCCACAGACAACATCTACTACAAAACAGGTCACAAGTAATTCTCATGAATTCCAAAATATGCATGGTTTATATATAGTACCACTAACTGTGCCTTAATGCAGATAAAAAGTGACCCAAAATAAACAACCACGTGTTAGATTGGACAATCCATTGAAATATAAACTGGGAGGGAACTTCGCAGGCTCCAGCGATTAGGAGAGGGGAAAGGGTGGCCGGAGGGCCTAGCGTGTTTGTGCAGCTGGACGTGTGAACTTGCCAAACTAACCAAGTGGAGCTCCTTCCAGTTCAGTCCTGCACTGAACAGAAACTGTTGGGAAGAGGATTCAAATTGAGTTTGTTAGCTTGATTTATACTCTAAAATAATTAGACATAAATTCTGTGAGCTCCCATTTGGATTATTGCCCTGGGTCTTGCAAATGTCAATGATGGGTCTCATGCTGAATATGAGGGAGGCAGCTGCTGTCCACCCTCAGGCCACAGGAGCCTCGGCAACGGCTTCAGGGAATCACAGAGCAGCTGCCCCTCCAGAAAACCAGGCTGTGCAGAGCCCACGCTGCCCTAGGAAATCCATTTTGCTTAGCTGATCTGAGTTTGAGAGCATGGACTAATATTGATTTGCTTAATTTTCTAAACAGTAGAAAAAGAAACTTCTCTACGAGTTCATAGCTTTTCTCTTATATTTTTTAAAGGACTATAAGGATATTCAGAGAGAAAAATGTGATGAAATGATATTTGCCACAATGTGAAGTATTTTCTTTGTGTAGTGTCTCATCAAATCATAGGGAAAGTGATACTCCTGGTAATATTCTCTTCTTTTGGTAATAACATTATTGTAATTTTTTAATTCTTAAATCTTATTGATTAGCTTATAAATAAGAACTGAATTCATTTTTACACCACTGCTGTGATGGACCTATCATTTGTTTTCTTCACTTTATCAAAGAGGTCTAATATGTTCGGGAAGGAGAGAAAAAAGGATTTTAGCATAGGATTTAAAAATTCTCCTCACTGTTTTAATAAAAATCACATGACAGAAGAACAAAAATAAGTCATCTCATGAGGCAGTGCCCAGGCTAGCAGCTAGTTTGTCAGGACTCCTAGGCTCTGGCGGAACCTCCCAAGCTCTGTGATTCTAACCCGGGACAGTTTCTCTCACAGCCAGCTTCAACGATTTGGCCTGAAGGAGAGAACCTCTAGTTAGAAAACCCTGTTAGTTTTCTAGGTTTACCATAACAAATTCCCATGTACTTTATGGCTTAAAACTGCAGAAATTTATTCCCTCAAATTCCAGGAGGCTGGATGTTGGACATCAAGGTGCTGGCAGGCTGCACTCCCTCTCAGGACTCCAGGGCAGAGCCCTTCCTTTCCTCTCGCTGCTGGTGGCTCCAAGTGTTATTCACTTATGTCCGTGTGACTCCAGTCACTGCCCTCACCTTCACAGAGTCTGTTTTTGTGTGTCTCATGACCTGTCCTCTTCTTGTAAGTCATTGGATTTAGGTCCACCTAATCTAGGATGACCTCATCTCAAGGCCCCTAATTATACCTGTGAAGACCCTTTTCCAAATAAAGTCAGATACTTCACTCTGAAGCTTCTCAGAATTGTGGGTTGTGCATCAAAATCATCCTAGTTGTACCGGGATGTTAAATGGGTAATCTTGAACCCTATAAATAAAATGCAAGCCAGAAAATGCCAGAGATACTTTTACAATATAATTTAGTTTAATGCTCTCATACCGAGTCATAGCTTTATTATTACTATTATTAAATGTTTTCACATTGTTCCCATTTGGGATCAAATAGTTGTGAGATCAGTAACTTGTGAATGTGAAGTATAACCAGGAATTCTAAAATAGCTGGACTTTTTCTACAATGTGAGGAGAAAAGTAAAGAGAAAAAAATGTTTCTTTCAATTTGAAGGTTCTTTTTTATATTTCCCAAATAGGAAACCTAAAAAAAAGTCAGTTCATAAATAAAAGTAAAGCATTGTTTTTCTAATGTGATGAGGCAGAAGCAAATTTTAAATAAAAGAGTAACCGTGAGGAGAAAATAACTGTATGTACTATTTTTATTTTTAAGAGCACATGGAGTCTTTGGGTGTGAGAGAGGGAAGTGGGGAAGTGCGGAGGCAGGGCGGAGAGAGTAGAGAACACTGTCTCAGTCCGCAGTGTCCCGTGTGCCACTCCTCTTGTGGTCTGGTAGGAAACACTTGTGTTTTCTTCTACCCAAGAAGGATTAGCTAAAAGGCAAGGAGGCAGTGAAGACTGGAACAGTAGAAGACAGTATTGATGAGTCTGATTTGTTTGTAAGTCTGACTAAGCTCCTTTTCCTTTCTGTTTCTCAACAACAAAAATTCCATGTGATCAATATGTTACCTTACCTCATAGAAATTTTTGCATGTAAACTCCAGGAATTAATCTTTGGGAAAGGGAATATTGGAAATCTTGCACTCCCTCTCAGAGCTTTTTCTTCAAATTTCCCATGATCTAGTTCAACAGAGACACTGATGCTCACCAAACATTCTCTCTGTTCCCATACATTTTCCATCCTGTTTCAGTGAGAAGGGGGGATATGAATAGTTCTGACCAATGAAATGCGGGCTGTAGCAATGTGTCATCTCCTCTCTGAGGCAGGGAGCACAATAACAGGAAAAACCTGCATGATTCTCCAGTTCTGCTCTTACCCCCTGAGTGTAAGAGTAAAGGTCACCTGTTGTTAATGTTGGAATTAGAAATTTGAAACTGCCTGAACCTCTGAGACACCAGATTGACTTCAGCACTCTGATGAGTTCCAAAACCCACAGTGGTCTTTGCATGAGTGAAAAATAAACTTTATATTTTAAACCATGGAGATTTGGTGGAGTATTTCCACAGAATAACCCTATGCTACAATAATACCTAATTTGTCTACATAGTTTGAGATTTGCTGAAGTAATCCTGAATAGAGGTGAAATAAAATTAAAACCTACAAAGTAGACAGAGTTAATTAAATTTGCTTTTTGAATATATGCACCCAATATGTTCATTGCAGCATTATTTACTGGGTTGGCCGGAAAGTCTGTTACGTTTTTTCTGTGTGATGGCTGTGGTAGTGCTTAGTTGTCTTTAACTTCATTTGCCACAATTTTGTTAGATTGTATTGTGACAGCTGTCATATCAGTGTGCATTTAAAAAAGCTTATCAAAATTGGTGAATTTTTGTGCAGCTCTTTTAATATTGAAGATAGAAGAAAATATGGAACATTTTCAGTGTATCATGCTTTCTTATTTTGAGAAAGGTAAAAATGCAACTAAATGCAAAAAAAAAAAAAAAAGATTTGTGCAGTGTGTGGAGAAGGTGCTGTGACTGAATGTGCCAAAAGTGGTTTGTGAAGTTTCTTGATACTATTGAAATTTTGGCCAAATAATTCTTTGCTGTGGGGCTGTCTTATGCATTGGAAGATGTTTAGCAGCAGCCCTGGCCTCTACCCACTAGATGCCAATAATGGGAGACAGCTGAAATGCTCAGAATATCCAAATCAATAAAGTTATTGGTGAAAATGAAAAACATGTCTTTTATTTTATGGAAAAAATTAATCGGACTTTTTGGCCAACATGTACAATAGCCAAGATATGGAAGCAACCCAAGTGCCCATCAGTAGACAAGTGGATAAAAATGCTGTGCTATGTTTACACAATGGAGTATTACTTGGCCATAAAAGGAATGAAATCTTACCATTTGTGACAACATGGATGGACCTAGGAGTTTATTACACTAAGTGAAATTAGTCAGACAGAGAAAGACAAATATGATTTCATGACGCACGCAGAACCCAGCTCTCCTGCCCGGCTATGAACACGCTTAACACACTGAAGCGTGTAGAACCCGGCTCTCCTGGCTGGCTGTGAACACACTTAGCACACACTGTGGATGGCTCATCGAAACACGGGAAATAATCATGCACAGAAACAGTTTTCTGTAGGGAAGTAAAGAAATGGAGTGGCTACTTTCCAAGTCGGTGAGCGCCTGGCTAACCCCTTAGTGGGGAGAGCCCTGTTCCTTTGTCCCAGTGGGTTTTTATTGAGAAAGTAAACACAGTTTGTGGATTCACAGTCTGGCAGAAGGGATCAAAGGGAACAGGTATCTTACAAGGATGCTTAGAGAGTTTCTGTTGTGATTCCGGGCAGAGATTAGAGTTTTATCATATGAAAGGACAATAGGTTCCAAAGGTTTCCTGTCTGTTTCTTTAAATTCCAAGTTAATAACATCCTCCAGCAAACAGATCTCACAGGATCTTGCGTATTCTATGTCCCAGGCCTGATTACCCTGGGGGTCCGCAGTCTCCGGTCTGAGCTGCCTCCTTTGGCTGTTTGCTAAGCCCTGAGAAGGGCTGGAGACAGAGGCAGCAAGGAGACTTGGATTTCTCACATCTAAGTACAAAGACTCAGGCTAAGAGGGGGCAGGGGTTGAATGATCACACCTTCCTTTCCACAGCCCCTTCATTTATTTCCATAGTCTCGTGAGTCTTATTCCACAGGCCTAATGAGACCAGCCCCTGTCTTAGGTCGCTCCTTCATTAAGGAGTCTTACCCATCATTGGTAACTGATCTAGCATTAAAGGCCAGGCACGGAACAGGTAGTGTTCATGCCAGGGGAATAAGTTTTGTCTCCTTAGTGGCTCCTGATCTGGAGGTCTCTCACTCAGCCTAAGTCACAGGGGGTCACAGCTTCCTGAGACCAGGCAGGGCAGTCCCCAACAACTTCAAGTATATGTGGAAGCTTAAGAACAAAATAAACAAAACAGAAACAGACTCAGATACAGATATCAGACTGGTGGTCGGCTGTTAGAGAAGAAGAGGTTTCGGGGGTTGGGTGAGAAAGGTGAAGGGATTAAGAATACAAATTGGTACACACAAAATAGTCATGGGGATGTAAAGTCCAGCATAGGGACTATGGTCCATAATATTGTAATAACTGTGTATGATGCCAAGTGGGTACTTGAAATCTCGGGAGAACCACTACATAAAAGTATATGATTGTCCAATCACTTCTGCAGTATACCTGAAACTAATGCAAAATAATATGAAATTTAAACTGTAATTGAAAACAACTGCTTTTTAAAAACTCCACTCTTTTTGATGCTTCATGATGCTTTTGTTACTCTTGAAAGGAAAAGTATTCTTGTGATTCTGGACATGGCTATATGATTAGATATTTTCAATTTTGCTAACAGAAAGGTCTGTGACTGCAAATTATTCTTACACTTTTCTTGATCCTCATTAGCTTAAATTGATTTTCCACACAATGAAAGTTGTCTGGAAGAACTTAGAAATATAAATTTGTTGATGTCAAATATTTTCTTCTGGATATTTGTAAATGGGAATGATGTACACAGTAAACCCCATCATCTGCAATGATTTGAGGGGAGTTTTGGCAAAACAAAAATTTTAATTCACACAGATTTTTATTTTTTACACTTTGAGGGAACTAATAGGATGGGCTTGGAAAAATCACCAAAGCCCTGATCAAATCATATAAATCATTTTTTTTTTTGGAATTATATGAGAATTGTAGATGGTGGCCATTGTTCTTAAGCCATAGGGCCTCCTGAATGACTGAGCCTCTTCTTTAATAAATTTTCATGTCTACATTGGAACACCACCTGTTAGTGATCTTGACAGGAAAGGGACATGTGACTGCCACCTATCCACCTAACCTGCAACCCCACATTCTTTGGACATGAAACTGCACATGGATATCAAGGCTATGGCAACTACTTGCTCTCTGGGTTCTCTTAGAAAAAGTCGGTAACTGTCACTGGTTAGAAATGGGTAGGTGGGAGCTGTAGGACCTTTTCCTGTCAAAATTGTTAACAGATGATATGGTTTGAGGAATATGTATCTCAGACTAAATTCTCCCAAGCAGGAAGAGAAACAGCCTGCTCTATTGGTAATGGAAATACCTCTCTCCTACACGATACCCATGTAACACTGTGAAAATAAACTACCGTACAATTTAACGCTGAGTCAAGAGGTTATATTATGAAATTGGGAGACACTCATTTTCAAGGTCATCTCATGCTGCTTCGCATGAATATTATGAATGGGAGTCAGGATGGGGAAGTGACTATTTCTTTGCTTTCAGCATTCTAATGCCATCTGCTTGTTTTCCCCTACTGGTGACATATTTTAGGACTGGGACAATGTAAATTGGTACTATAGTACCAGTAGATAACATCTGTGGTAGGATTTTCTTTCTGCTGTAACAGGAAATAGAAATCATCTTGAGCTAAGTCTAAGCCATGAATTCAAGAACGGAGTCAACAGTTAACTATTTTTATTTGCAAATTTCCGTGCTTTCAAGATGAGTATCACTTCAAAAGAGTGTTTTATTCACTTAAATGAGGACTGAATGGAAGCTTTGTGTGACACAAGGACTTTATTCCAACAAGAGTGTTATTTGTGAAAGGCAATAGGAAAGTGCATTAGTAAATCCACGGTGTACGCTCTGAAAGTCTCTCAGAAGCTGTATTTTAAGAGCCAGGTGATGACGGATCCACCAATGACTGTTTATGGAATGACCTCTTTTGCAGGAAAATTAAGTCAATATGGTATAAAATGAGTGATTAGATCTTAATTAAACTCCTGGGCTTGTAATTAGTAGGCAGTAATGGTGATGTGGTTTTCATTATAAACAGACAAGCTGCACACCCATTTATTTGGGTTGTCTAGTGTTCTTTGCACAGTGTAAAAAACCCAGGGAAATTAGTAGCTGTGCTGACTTAGCCTAAATAAATTCAGCAAGCTAGACTTATTGTTTAATTTCAGTTGAGACTGACTACTGAGGATGATTTTAAAGACCAAGGACAAGAAATTTTCATGCAGATATGTGTAACAAAAGGATGAATCCAATAAGCTCTACCCTACTTCTTTCTTCATTTCTACTTTACACCTGCTTGCCCCACCCCACCCTATACACAAAGTATTGAATACTAATAACAGCAGCTCATTATTTCCTGAGTTTCCCTTTTGCCCTAAGTTTTCATTTCCTGAGAACTGAAAGATGATCAGAGACCGGTGATAAGCTAGCAGAACGCCATAAATAGCAGCTTAGGTTTTGCAGCACAAAAGGGGATACTGGGTAGATGCAAGTTTTAAAAAAGGATGCTTCTCCTGATATGTTCTCCTCCAGGAATGCAAGGTTTCACTCCCTTTTAACAGGCTCTCTAGAAATACTCTTTGAAGGGAAAATCACAGTGCTTTCAATAAGTCTTTTCAGGGTATTTTTTTTCCCCCAAACTGCATCTGTTTCTTTTCTTACAACCTGATGGATCACAGTTTACTAAAAGGATTCTATCTATAGAGTAGGAGAGAATTATATCCCACTTCAGGACCTGTTTCTGGTGGGAACAGGATGTCATAGTCTAGGATCTTTCCTTTATTTTAACTTAATTCTACACTTCCACTTGAGTCTACTTGAATTGGTAATAATAAAATAAACAAACTTTTCTACATTCCAAAGAAAAGCATTCTAATTCAAGCCTTTGGAAGAGGAATAGAATTAGAGGTAAAATATATTTATAATGCACAAAGCATTATATGCATACATATATCTGTACAGATATATAGCTATTATAATTACCTGATAAAATAAGTACTAACCAACAGATGATTTTGAAAGCTGGATAAAATATAGACATTAATAAAATAATTAAAAATAAGCTAAGATTTTTAACTGATACATATAAACCAACTGCAATTTTCAGTGCATTACATGCATTGTGTCACTTAAATTTCAAAATAATGCAATTAGTGGATACATTTATTTTTTCAGTCTTACTGATGAGTCAACTAAGACACACAATTATGTAATTAAATATTTATTTTTGATTGAATTAGCTATTTACCAATTGAAGATATATTTAAATATAGTCATGCATCACATAACGATGTTTTGATCAACAGAGGCCACATGTATGGCAGGTCCCAGAACATAATAATGGAACCGAGAAATTCCTATTGTGAGGTAGAAATTCCTATTGTAAGCCACAGCGGTCTTAATGTTGAAGTGCAAAGCATTCATTGCATTTTGTGATGATGCTGGTGTAAATAAATCTACTGGACTGCCAAGTCATATAAGAGTGTAGCACAGCCCTGGCTGGTGTGGCCCAGTTGGCTGGAGTGTTGTCCCATAAACTGAAAGTTCGCACGTTCGATTCCGGTCTGGCACATGCCTAGGTCGGGAGTTCGGTCAGGGTGCATGCAAGAAGCAACCAATTGATGTTTCTCTCTCACATCGATGTTTCTGTCCCTCTCTCCCCCTCCCTTCCTCTCTCTCTAAAATCAATAGGCATGTGCTCAGGTGAGAATAAAAAAAAATGTATAGCACATAAATTATGTATAGTATATAATACTTGATATGATAACAAATAATTATGTTACTGGTTAATGTATTTATTATAGTTTTTATGGCTATTTTAGTGTTCCCCTTTCTGCTTATTTAAAAAAGTTCACTGTAAAACAATGCACTGTGTCATGCCAGCAGTAGCTTCATGCCTTCCCTGTCTGCCCGGTCTCTTGGTTGCATCGTGTTTCCTTGTGCCTGACTTAACACCACGTTGCTTGATGCATCACGGCCCCTAAGCATTCCCACAGCCATAAGTCACTTAATGATGTCTTTTTCAGAACGCCTCCCTGTCATTAAGCTTCACATGAGTGTATATACTTACATGTTAAATAGAAATTTACTTTAGATATTTATTTTTAACATATTTATGTATTATACATTACTATATACTTACATATTATGTAATATATTTTATACATTTAATTAAACATCTAGTTGGTAAATAACTAATTCAATCAAAAATAAGTATTTATTAAACTGTATTCTATATAGTAGTTAATTAACCTTGCTGTGTCCATGTGTGGTAGTAGAGAATATGTAAATATATGTGTATACATTTATTTTTACATACTGAGAAGAGAAAGAAAATTCTCATGTCCATGAGGGTCTTGCATTCTTATACATCTTGCAAGCGAGACCTTGTTTGCCCCTTTTTGTTCTGAACTGTTTTATTTTCAAGGATATTTGTATAGTAAACATCCTTGGAAGACAGAAATAGTGTATTCGGGGCAGAGATAGGCTTGTTTACAGCCTTGCAAGACAGAGGTAGTGTTACCCTCCGAGGAGTGGAGAGGCAGGCATACACCCTATAAAAGATGCAGATGACATAGCTCAGGGTTCCTCTCCTGTCAGGCAGTGTGGTGAGTGTGCCAGTGTTACCTGATCCTCTTCACATTGCTGTGGAAATCAGGTTTGGAAAAGCTGCATGATGAATGCTGATACTCTGACTGCTGATATTGATGTGTTGTGAGTTCCTTTGCCAGCATCCATGAAACAGAGACAGGATAACCTGTTAGCTTACAAGAAGAATAAGACCTCAGTCCCTTCATAGGTTCTTGTCTGCTTTTTGATGTACAGGTATATTGTGTCTCTTTTCTGATATTTCTCAAAGTTCAAAAAGTAGCAAAATTCACTTATTAATACCTTTATATCACTCTCTTTTTTCCCCATCCTACAAAATTGTGGAAAGGGCAAATGGAAGGAAACGTGAAAAGGGAATATAACTACAACAAAAAAGGCTCAAGAAATGACAATTCGGTCAAACAGACACACACACGTGGACTTGGTGACTGGGCTTTGGGTCTTGGTCTGTATCCCCCGCTCTTTGGGCAGCTGGGACTAACTAACCTGCTGACAAAGCCTGTCCTCTCCTGAAAGGTGATCTGGTCCACTCTCTTTCTCTAATAAGGTCCTAAATATTTTCCCAATAAAGTACAGATTGACAGCATGGATACAATTTGGTGACAGAAAAACAGCTCTTTAAAAGAGCTGTTCCGCTGAAGGAGAGCAGCTCCCTGGAAACCAGGTAATAAATGCCAACTACTTCAAGTGGCAAGTGAAGCTCATATCCTTCCTACATCCTTTTCATAATTCTAGACATATTAAAAAATGATACTCCTAATGGCAATTGCTATTTATAGGTTTGTATTTGTAATAAAAAGTGCATTCTATAATCATGTAAATATTATGTTACTACCATCAAAAGATCACTGTGATTTTTAAGGGTAATTATAATATTTAAAGATAACGTTAAATATACATAGCTCTTTGCTGTGGGAAACAAACCTTTAAAATATTAGGAAAAGTATGTATTAACTTCTCTGAATTTTTTTATACCCAAGACAACTGGTTTATTGTGAGTTTGTTTGTATAGGTTGATTTAACTGTTTTAATTAAAGGCCAGTGCTCAAGTGCTTCCTGCTTTCTTCAAACCACTGTCCTTGACTTGCTTGTAAAGCAGTTTCTTCTTTTTCTGGAGCCTTGGGTAAAGGGTGTCTTTGTGTGTTAGGTGGGATAATACATGCTGTTTTAACAAACCAGCTCTCAAATTTCAGTGCCCTAATTAATGAATGCTTATTTTTTATTGATACAAAGTTCTGTGCAGGTACTTTGGGTTAGTGTGGTAGAAAATTCTACTCTCTATAGCCATTCAGGGACCCAGGATACTGGAGGTTGTACCATCATCAACACATGTCTTCCAAGGTTATGCTAGGTTGATATTCAGCTGTCAGAGAGGGGAAGAGAAAGTACAAAAAAATTATTCCCATTTCAAAACCACCTTGATTCACCCTGGCTGGTGTGGCTCAGTGGATTGAATACCAGTCTGGGAACCAAAGGGTCACGGGTTCCGTTCCCAGTCAGGGCACATGCCTGGGTTGCAGGCCAGGTCCCCAGTAGGGGGCGCATGAGAGGCAACCACACATTGATGTTTCTTTCCCTTTGTTTCTCCCTTCCTTCCCCTCTCTCTAAAAATAAATAAATAAAATCTTAAAAAAAAAACACACACACACCTAAAAACTACCTTGACTCAAAATGTCGCATATTCTGCTCCTATTCTGTTGGCAGGAGTTAATCAACAGCCCCACTGAGATGAAAGGACATCCATGACTGGACATCACTTCTTAAAAATAACCTCTGAACTACTGCCGAATTGGGCCAGGCATATTTAGTGGAATAGCTGGTCCTGCCCCATTCTCCATTCTCTGTGCCACCTTTAGAGACCTCTCAATATATTAATAATGTATTAATTTAATTCTTGTGAAGGTTTGTGATTGAGCCTGAAAATCCTTCTGTAGCTAGATGGAAATACTGATTTATTACACTACAAATAAAGCAGTGAAAACTCCCACAGATTTACACTGGGTGTGATCAGTGCAGTCATCGTGGAGCACAGTATTAATAACAATTGTAAAAGTATCCTTTATAGTTACTGATTTTTTTCAGAACAGTAAGCTAATGCACATGTTCAAGAAAGGAAAAGGAAATGAATAGAGTATATTCACTCACAGAAAAACATAATTTAGTTCTTAAAATATGTGGTTATTAACTACTGAATAAGTCCATTGAGTTTTATGGATGGTGAAACCAAAAACTAGGAATTCAAGCTGTCATCCGTGACCATGCCACCTATGGTGAATAGGGGCTGCCACTCAGTTCTTTTAGCCCTGTGCCTTTTCTGGGCCCAGCTGGCAGCCTAGGCAGGTTAAGGGCGTCCTGAGTGGTTGTGGTAGAAGCTCTCATGCTTCCTGTGTGGCTGCCTCTGAATCTCTGTATTGTAGGCTACAAGAAATTAGAGAGTGTCATTGGATGTAAGGATTAATAATAATAATGGATTGTTTTTTTGAGATGTATTATCTGTCTCTTGTTATTCAACCAAATCCATTTTCAAAAATGAGGGTCATACAGGAGAAGAAACAAAGTATTTCAGATAGTCCTTGATATATGCAAGCTAATACAGTAGAAATAGTTTTCATCATTTGAGGTCTTATTTAATGCTATCTTATGGGATCTACAAGTAATTCTTTCTGTACATAGTATCAGTACATACTACCTACTGCACAGATGAGAAAATACATAGCTGAGTACATGAGGGACAGAAATGGTGTGCCTGTGAGGAGTGTCTTGCTGTGGGCCATTCCCTTTCCTTATGCTCATATTTTATTCTCAGGATTTCAGAAGAGGACTTGTGGCTAATCTGGTGCGTGGTAATACTATCAGTGGGCATTTTTAGGTGTATTGGAGCAATGGCTGATTACTGTCTCTCTGTACAGTTGCATTTTCGATGAGGCTTGAATTGACTCTTAAAATACCTGAAACATTACAGAAGTTGTATTTTAAAATAGAGGGTTCTCTTTGATTGCCCATATGTAGTAATTTGCAGGTACAAGGTAATTTTTAGAATAAGCAATAAGCATGTTTAAGAAGGTGGAAATGAGATTCAGTTACTATGTTTACTACATGTTTACTACAGTGAAATTTCCTGAATGTACAATAAGATTTCAAAAACTAATATTCGAAAAAGGATTTAGAGTAAAAAATGAATATGCAGCATGAAAATGACATCGGTCATAATTTAGTTTTGAAAACTAAGAAGCTCCACTATGTTTTTGAGAATAATTCCCCTTGGCTAGCTCCTTTAGTTCTCATTTGCATTAACTGTTACACTTGTAATTACTCATCTGTGCCCTTTCCCTCAGGAAGACTGTAAACTGCATGCAGACAGCCTCCAAGCGAGTGCTGGTCATCAGCAGTCCTGCCTCCAGCAGTTTTTCTTCATTGTGTTAACTCTGGATAATAACTCTCAAGTGAATTGATGGACAAGGCACTAAACTCATCGAAACTATTTAAATAAATTAATACATGCTTTGGTAAAGTTCAAGCAACACAAAGTATAAAGTACTTCCTACTAGGCCTCTACCACCCAAAAGGACATTTGCTCATTATGTTACAGAACTTTATAAGCATGTATTATTGCTTTTTGGTGCATTTGATAATCAGATAAATATTTACTGGAATTACAAATGTATTTATTTATTTATATAGCATCAAATCAATGATGAAAGGATGTAGACAAAAGATGTAGAATTTGTTGACTTCTTCCAGTTCCTCATAGGTCATATTGTACATACTTCTCAAAACAAAATCCTAATATTGGCTCCTTCTGTTGTGATTTATCTCTTTATTACCTTGAGACCAAATCAAAGGTAGACTGGAACAATTGGTTTTCAACATTAGTTGAACTTTCTGGTTATTTGGAGTCAGGAGAAATAACAATAGACTTAAAATTTACATATGGCTTTCTTAGCACAGGTTCTTGATTGCAGTTCTTTGACATTTTTAGCAGTGATGGAGAAATTCACTGTATCTGGTCATGTGGTCACTTTCTACTTAAACAATTTTTTTTAACCAACATGTATCCAAGTAGATGCAAACAGCCCAGGCTAAAGGAGCCACAGGAGGGCGCTCGGACACTGCACAGATTTACAGATTTTAGGAGCCCTTCTAATTATGAATTAAGTCTAATCATATCATTTGGTACCAGGCTATTAAAAATGTTTTGTGTATAGGAATATTTGTATGAACTATTAAAATAATAGCATGATCAGTTGTGACCTGGGAATTTCTGTTCTATATTGGTATAATGGGGTATGGAATTGTTTCAGCAGAAATTAACTTAGGGACATAGGATCTGTATTATCTGGTGCTTGTAAAAGTATACGTGGAAAAACTAAAGCTATGTTTTTTCCATGTGAATATATATTTTCAACCACAGTAGAATCATCTTATAGTATAATGCAGGATATTTTATAATCTATAGTATTTATACAAATAACATTCTCTGGTGCAAACACAGACCTAAATCATGCTGGTCTCTCTTTTATATAATAATTCTTTTAGAGTTCTCTTGTTATTTGTGGAATTGTAATGGACTGCTCCTGTTTTTATTCAAAATATATACCTCATATTATGCCATGTGTAATGTGCACCCACATTTTTGTGTGCATTACACATGGGATTATTATACCCATTATTATATCCATGGTATGCAATTATTATATCTATATATACTGTGCATCCTTATTTTTTCCTAAAAAAATTTGGGCAAAAAGTGCACATTATGCACAGCAAATTATGGTACTTTTATCAAGGATTTATTTGTAAAATTATAGTACTGAAATCTGTCTAAACTTATTTGGGTAGTTTAATTGGCATTTGCTTATTTCTTTTGGCTGTTCTGTATCTTTGATAAACCAGCAGTGGTTTTCAAAGTATGGTTCCCAAACCAAGAGCATCATCATTACCTGGTATCTTGTTGTAAGTTCAGAAAAACTGGTGCCGCCTGTACCTAACAAATACTATTTACATTTTTAGTTAGGTCTTCAGTTTGAGTCAGTGTGCGTTAGGGTTTGAGGAGCGCTGCTACCACTGACTGCCTATCTATGCCTAAAGAGTGCCTTGGGTTTGGGTAGAATTGATCATGCGTTCTCCTTGTACCATAGGGGCAGCGTGGATCTCAGCTTTGGCCAATCACAGCACCACAACTGTAAGATATGTTTGCTTGATTCAGAGATGGTTAAGTGCCCCAGCCCATGCAATCTGCATCGCCCATAAGGCCTGTGGCAGAACTCTCAAACGTAGCTCTCTCTGTATGGAAGTTGCTCAGTTTTCAGAGTTAAATCCCGTAATCCTAATGCCAATGTTTTCATTATATAGAACCTACCTAAGAATGAAAGCAAGAGATGGGGCAGGAGAAATGGGAGGCACAAAAAAGAAACAGAAGAGAAGAGGAAGGGAAAGGGAAAAAATATCATTAAGCTCCTCAAACCTTCTGAGCCTTAAGCCATCATAACCTATGGGATTTCTCAATTACACAAGTCATTAAATCCAATTTCTTAAGTTAGAGTTGGTTTTCTGACACTTGCAGAAATGAATGTGTCCTAATTGTACAGATGATAAAAGTGTTTCCATGAGGAATTTAATTACCAAACTACCAGTCAGTGGTCTCTTAGTGTGCCTTACATTTAGAACATGTCAGCCTCAGCCTAATTGATTCTAATGTATTCAACAAAGCAAATTCATGTTTTAAATTCCCGAATCTCAAAACATGTGCTTTTTTGTGAATAATTAAATATGTGCTTGTTAGTGATCTTGCTATAATGGCTGCCTTGGTAAGGGTTGACAAAAATGCAAGGAATTAGTGTTTTTACTTGGTTATTTAAAAATTCTTAGTCTGAACTACTTCCTGCCATCTCAATGATTTTAAACCTGTTAATACTTTCTGAAAATATGTTTGATGACATTGACATACTTCAGGTACACAGATTTAAAGAACATAGATGGAAAAAAACAACTCTACCTTCCTTTCCACCCTTCCTGTTCCTTGCTTTCTTCCTTACCCTGACTCACTTATCACCTTTAATTCCTCACCTTCTCTCTCTTCATTTTGACTTTCATTCCTGGACCAAACACTGGGCATAATCAAATTTCAAAGCATATATTTTATCATATTGGAATTAAACAATTTGTCATTTTTCCTACATTATGAAATTTTAGTTATCAAAGTGTCCAGTAAACATTGTATGTCTTCTTCATGGGAATGCTCAAAAAAAAAAATTACAAAGTAGAGATTAGGGCTAACTTAAATACATTAATATCATTGGGCTAATATATTAATTTAGAAATTATGCTGTAGATTCTTAAACTATTTTATTTTTAGATAACATTTTCACAAAAATTAAGGCAATTTATCACAAAATAGAAAGTTTTAATGAGCAGTACTGGCCACCCATCCACCCATCTATCCATCTATATTTCCTTCAAATGGTAAGGCAGATCTTTGTATGTTGAACTAGACTAAAAACAATCTAAATCCTAAACCTCAGAAGAGATTCTCTCCCTACCAACCTCTTATAAATCTATTTTAAGTTATAAATATTTTCCAGAGAGAAAGAAAAAAGGCTAATTTTCATTAAGTTAGTCAGTCATCTGTTGAATACTTGTGTATTTGCAGGTTCTGTGGTTAGATCTAGGAATGGGAAAATCATTAGGCCATTGTTCTGTGATGTGATGTTTCTTGAGAGGTTGGTACTTGGAGAGGTCTGGGAGAAAGAGGCCTTATAACTTACCCTGGGAATTTTTAACAAAATAGCCAGAAGCCTAGATTTTTCTCTTCCCCCACCCAAATCTGAGGAGATGTTAAAATTTGGAGTGGTCTTTGTAAGAAAGTGTTCCAGGGCCTGGTTTCTTCCAGTATGCTCCAACTTGCTCTGACTCCTCACCCATTTATAAACACTTCATGGTGTTTTCATCAGGTGTCCAGGAGCAGAGGTGAGAGGGCAGTTGGTTCTGTGCAGAGTAAAGTTGAAGAACTCAGGGAAATTCCTAGATGCTACTATGATTCTTACCTTTGTATTTGAGGTGGATCTTGAAGAATCAGAACAAAAATAACAGTGAGGAAATGGGGGAAAGAGCATTTCAGCTCATGGAAAGGGAGGCATAATGATCATTAAGCTTCACTAAGCTTTTCCCATATGCAACACACATTCCTCAGGTCATAAACAAAAAGGTAAAGGACAGAGATTACATGTTTTTGCCATAGTTTTGTAGGTAATAAGAGATGGGGCTAGTCTGTGAATCCCAGCTTTCTATCCAAAAAAAGTACACTTTAAACCTCCATACTTCCTTGGCTTCGGTAAAGGTAGGTATTAGGGAATAGTGATCAGTTTGATGCACCAGGGCCACTGCTCATTGTGGTTTATATGCTTCTGTGCCCTCGTATGCCCTATGAGAGACACATCAAGCTGATGAGAATTGACTCTATCTACAACATAGTGTTGGTCAAACTGTTTATCTCCTAATATGTTACTGTTGATTTTTCCTCTGTCACAGCCTATTGTCTAAATTAAAGTACTTTCCTCAAAATTTTCATTTTTCCTATGTTGTATTTCTGCCTCATAATGAGTTCTCTGTGTGTGTGAGTTCCCTGTGTGCACACACACATTTATGTATGTGCTGAGTCCTCTAGTTGCTTCTGTCCGGGGATAGCCTATCACCAGGCACATGGAGCGTTCCTGACATGGTACAGGCCATGGGCTGATGCGTGGATAGAGGCCGAGCAGCTTATTGAACTATGGATGAATGAACACCAGTGCAATGATCTTGCAGAATGAAAATTTCTTTCCAAACAGAAGTCTTGTGGCTTGGCTTTTTAAAATAGAGTTTGATATGCACTGTCTACTTTGTGGAGAGAATAGGAGTCTAGTCTTGAATGTTGTTTTACATGTGAAAGTGATGTCAAAGACTATTCCTTGCTTTCATTTTTCATAAGCCACGTTATTCAGTCCCACATTCATTATCAAAATTCTTTGACCTTTAGTTATGTACCCCTCAATTGCATGTAATCTTGAAAGAACAGAGGATGTTTCCTATATTAACAGAGGATGAGTGTGGGGGTGTTACAGTAGGCTGGACGCCTTATCTAGCCCTCTGTATGAATTTCCACCTCACTGCTTACAGAGACTGTGAAAGGGCAAGCTTCACACGGCTCCAAACTGTGTGCTGCCCCGACAGCTTGTCCTCCTCCCTGTGTGTCACGAGTGGCTCTTAGTGCAATGGGATATGAATTAAAGGAATGAAAAGTGGTAAGTTTTCAACATATATTTAATGCTTAAAAATAATGTACATATTTATTATAGCCAAGTATTACATTTAGCTCATTCAGAAATTATATAGTGAAACTATAAACTTTAATATATTACTAAGGTCAATGAGACACAGGAGAAATTCTTGGTAAATGTTAGTTATGTAAAGTGAAGCTGTTTATACAGCTTCCATTATTTGCACTTCCATTCCCACGATGAAACATTTGATATCCTAAGTAAGTATAACTTTCTTATTATAATTTTGGGGGATGAGGGCCATCTTGTATTTTCACTTCCTGCTTGGTTATTATATTATGAGAAAAAGGATTATTTTGTCTAAATGGACTTTAACATGGTTAAAGATTGAGCTGTTTCAAGAAAAAAGGCAAAGAGGCATGTAGCCTCAAATCTCTATTGAGAAACATTATTTCGGTTGGAGAAATTCATTAGTGTGTTCCATATGTAGTATCACTAAGTAAGATTATATATGTTAGATTATACACTTTAAAAATTCTGTATATGCTACTCTTTCCATTTGCTTCCACAGGATACCTTCCTTTTGGAATTAGATTGGAGCCCCAGTGAGTATAATTTCTGACTAAAGAAATCTATTTTCTCATGTAAATGGCTTGCATTGATAAAAAAGCAAGGCAGCTGTGTTTCTACACAGTAGAGAAATATGAGAGGCTTTTTCAGGACAAGACAGAGGGAGAGGGAAAGGGAGAAAAGGAAGGGGTATCATTCTAATTGTGGCCAATCTTAACAGAAGCAGAGAAGCTAAGGAGGAGAAATCCTGCCCCTGTCAGGATTACACGTTTCATTTCTTGGCCAGAATTTGCAGAGTACAGAAATAATGCTTATATCTGTTGGAAGATCAGATTTGAGAAAGGACAATTTCAGGCATGTGTATATTTTTCAAGTCAATGCTAATAAATTTTCATTTGTCTGCTATGTGATCATTTCATTGATTTTGAGAGCTGGGGTGTTACTAGTTGTCCCAAACATTTGGCCAAAGTCTTCTTGGTAGACAAGATACTGTCTAAAGCCCTGTTCATACTGCTCTTGGTTCAGCTGTAGCTATATATTTCTTGCTGTTTGATAAACCTATTCTCTCAATTTATTGAGCATTTAACATGTACAAAATTAATATAAGAATTATTAGGTCCAGTCCCTATATATACTTGTATGTGTACAATGTTATGACTTATACATTTGAACTTCATTTTTTTCAGCCATAAAACTTCTTTTTATCAAAGTGAAAACTTTAGTAAAAAATCAATACACAACATAAACTTGGAAGAAAAGAGGTTAAAGTGCAAAATAAGGATTGTAGAAAATGCTTGCTTGGTTTTTAAAAAGAAACTTGTTTTAGAATAGTTTGTGATTTATAGAAGTTATAGAGAGCACAGAGAATTCCAATATGCCCTACATCCCACTTTCTGTATTGGTAACATTACATGTTACTGTAGTTAGTGACTTGTCACAAGGAATGAACCAATACTACCATGTTACTGTGACTAAAGACAACACTTGATCCAGATATCTTTAATTTCCCCCAAATGACCTTCCTCTATCCTGGACCCTGACATTCAGGGTACAGCATACTTTAAATGTGATGTCTCTGTATCTCCTGTTGGCTATGCTGGTTATTCATTTCTCCTCTTGTGTTTAGACTGTAGTGACGGGTTTCAGTGAGAAAAACCAGAGATAACGCACTATTCTCATCACAGCATATTAAGGGCATATCCTATAAATATGACATCACTCTTGATGTTAATTCTTTTTTTATTGTCGTTCAAGTACAGTTGTCTCCATTTCCCCCCAACTTACTCCCCCAACCCACTGACCCTCACCTCCCATCCTCAATCCTACCCCCATTTGGTTTGTCCATGTGTCCTTTATACATGTTCCTTGATGACCCTTCTCCTTCTTTCCTCCATTATCCTCCTCCCTGCTACCCTCTGGTTTCTGTCAGCTCATTCTTTATTTCAGTGTCACTGGTTATATTTTGCTTGCTTGTTTGTTTTATTGATTAGGTTCTACTTATAAGTGAGATCATATGGTATTTGTCTTTCACCGCCTGGCTTATTCCACTTAGCATAATGCTCTCCACTTCCATCCATGCTGTCCCTAAGGTCCTTCTTTCTCTCTGCTGTGTAGTATTCCATTGTGTAAATGGACCAGTTTTTTGATCCACTCATTCGCTGATGAGCACTTAGGTTGCTTCCAGCACTTGGCTATTGTAAATTGTGCTACTATGAACATTGGGGTGCATAGGTAATTTTAAATTGTTGTTTCAGGATTCTTAGAGTATAATCCCAGGAATGCTGGGTCAAAAGGCAGTTCCATTTTTAGTTTTTTGAGGAAATTCCATACCATTTTCCACAATAGCCACTCCCAGCAACAGTAGTCCCACCAGTAGTCCCACCAGTCCCACCAACAGTGCACTAGGGTTACCTTTTCTCTACAGCCTTGCCAGCACTTGCTGTTTGTTGATTTGGTTTCGATGGTCATTCTGACCAGTTTGAAGTGGCATCTCATTGTAGTTTTAATTTGTATCGCTCTGATGGTGAACGATACTGAGCATCCTTTTGTGTGTCTTTGGGCCCTCTGTATGTACTCCCTGGAGAAGTGTCTGTTCAGGTCCTTTTCCCATTTTTGAATTGGATTGTTTGTCTTACTGGAGTGAAGTCATGTGAGTTCTTTACATATTTTGGAGATCAGACCCTTGTCTGATGTATCATTGGAAAATATATTTTCCCATATGTTTGGTTCCCTTTTCATTTTGCTGATATTTTCTTTAGCCACGCAGAAGGTTTTTAATTTGATGAAGTCCCATTTGTTTGTTCTTTCCATCATGTCCCTTTCTCTAGGGGACATAACAGTGAAAATATTGCTGCTTAGAGTGTCTGAGATTTTCCTGCCCATATTCTCCTCTAGGACTTTCATTGTGTCGTGGCTTATATTTAGGTCTTTTATCCATCTTGAGTTTATTTTTGTGTACGGTGTAAGTTGGTGGTTGAGTTTTTGTTTTTTGTTTTTCTTTTGTATGTAGCTGTCCAGATTTCCCAATAAGATTTGTTGAAGAGGCTATTTTTACTACATTTTATGCTTCTGCTTCCTTTATCAAGTATTAATTGACCATAGAGACATGAGTTTATTTCTGGGCTCTCTATTCTGTTCCATTGATCTATATGTCTGTTCTTATGCCAGTACCAGACTGTTCTGATTACTATGGTCTTGTAATATAGTTTGATATCAGGCATTGTGATCCCTCCTACTTTGTTGTTCTTTCTCAAAATTCTGTGGCTATTCAGGGTTATTTATGGCTTCTTATAAATTTTTGAAATGTTTGCTCTATATCTGTGAAATATGTCATTGGTATTTTAACAGGGATTGTGTTGAATCTAAAATAACTTTAGATAGCATGGACATTTTGATGATGTTATTTTCTCAATCCATGAACACATTACATGCTTCCATTTATTTGTGTCTTCCTTAATTTCTTTCTTCAGTGTTGTACAGTTTTCTGAGTACAGGTCTTTTACCTCCTTGGTTAGGTTTATTCCTAGGTACTTTATTTTTCTTGTTGCTATAGCAAGTCATATTTCTTTCCTTATTTCTGTTTCTGATATTTCATTGTTGGTTTACAGAAATGCCTTTGATTTCTGAATACTGACTTTGTATCCTGCTGTTTTGCTAAATTCACTTACTAGGTCGAGTAGTTTTTTAGTGGGGTCTATAGTGTTTTCTATGTACACTATCATGTCATCTGAAAATAATGACAATTTTACTTCCTCCATTCCAATTTGGATACCTTTTATTTCTATTTCTTGTCTGATTGCTGTGGCTAGAACTTCTAATTCTATGTTGAATAGAAGTAGTGAAAGTGGACATCCTTATTTTGTCCCTGATCTTAGTGGGAAAGCTTTTAATTTTTTCCCATTGGGTATGATATTGGCTGTAGATTTCTCATGTATGGCCTTTATCATGTTGAGGTATGCTCTCTCTATTCCCACTTTGGTGAGTGTTTTTATCATAAATAGGTGTTGTGCCTTATAAAATGCATTTTCTACATCTATCGATATGATCATGTGATCTTTGTCTTTCCTTTTGTTTATGTGATGTACTACATTTATAGATTTGCAAATATTATATCATTTGTATAATATGTTGTATCCCTGGAGTGAATCCATTTGATCATGGTGTATGATCCTTTTAACATATTGCTTGATGAGGTTTGCCAATATTTTGTTGAAGATTTTAGCATCTATGTTCATCAGCAATATTGGTCTGTAGTTTTCTTTCTTTGTTGTGTCTTTATCTGCTTTGGGGATTAGGATGATGCTGGCTTCATAAAAAGAGTTTGGGTCTCTTCCTTCTTCTTGGATTTTTTGGTATAGTCTGAGAAAGATAGGGGTTAGCTTTTCCTTAAATGTTTTGTAAATTTCTCCTGTGAAACCATTCTGTCCGAGGCTTTTGTGTGTCAGTAGTTTTTTTATTACTACTTCAATTCCACCAGCTGTTATTGGTTCTTTTCAGGCTTTCTGTTTCTTTTTCATTCAGTTTTGGAAGATTATATTTTTCTAGAAATTTGTGCATTTCACCCAGGTTTTCAAATTTCTCCCATATAGTTGTCTGTAGTAATATCTTACAATCCTTTGTATTTCTGTGGTATCAGTTGTAATCTCTCTCCTCTTTTATCTGATTTTATTTACATGAGTCTTCTCTCTTTTTATCTTGATGAGTCTGCTTAAAGACTTGGCCTGTCAATTTTGTTTATCTTTTCAAAGAACTAGCTCCTGAATGTATTGATCCTTTGAATTGTTCTTTTAGTCTCTATGTCATTTAACTGTGCTCTGATCTTGGTTATTTCTGTCCTTCTGCTTCCTCTGGGCTTTGTTCACTGTTGTTCCTCCAGTTCTTACAGATGTACAGTTAGGTTGTTTATTTGAAGTGTTTCTATTTTTTTAGGTAGTCCTGCATTGCTATGAACTTCTCTCTCAGGACTACTTTCGCTGTGTCCCATAGGTTTTGGACTGTTGTGTGTTCATTTTCATTTATTTCCAGAAAGCTTTTGATTTCCTCTTGATTGCATTGTCTAACCCATTCAGTGTTTAATAGCATGCTATTCAGTCTCCATGAATTTGAATGTTTTTGAGTTTTTTTCTTGAAGTTGGTTTCTAGTTTCAGGCCCTTGTGGTCTGAGAAAATGCTTGATATGATTTCAATTTTCTCTAATTTGTTGAGGCTTGTTTTGTGCCCTGTCATGTGGTCTGTCTTTGAAAATGTTCCATGTGCATTTGAAAAGAATGTGTATTTTGCTTCTTTGGGATGAAAGGTTCTATACATATCATTTAAGTCCATTTGATCTAGGGCTTTGTTTAATGCTGCAGTATTTTTGCTGATATTTTGTTTGGAAGATCTATCCATTGTTGACAATAGGGTGGTAAAATCCCCTAGTGAAAGTGTGTTGCTGTTTATATCTTACTTGAAGTCCTCCAAGATTTTCCTTATATATTTGGTCCTCTTATGTTGGGTGTATATATGTTTATAATGTTTATGTCTTCTTAATAGATTCTTCCCTTGAGTGTTATGAAGTGTCCTTCTGTGTCTCTTTTTATGGACTTTGTTTTGAGGTCTATTTTGTCTGATGCAAGTATTGCTACCCTGGTTTTTTATCCTGTCCATTTGCTTGGAATATTTTTTTCTAGCCCTTCACTTTCAGTCTGTGTAGGTCTTTTGTTCTGAGGTGGGTAGCATATGTGTGGGTCATATTTTCTTATCCATTTAGCCACCCTATGTCTTTTGATTGGAGCACTTAATCCATTAACATTTAAGGTTATCATTCATAGGTACTTACTCATTTTTCCTCTTTCATACCCATGTTCCTCTCTCTCTCTCTCACTCTTCCTTTTCTTATAGCAGTACCTTTAGCATGTCTTTCAGTGGTGATATGGTCCAGGTGTATTCTTTTAGCCTTCTTTTGTCTGGGAAACTACTTATTTGGCCTTCCATTTTAACTGAGAGCCTTGCTAGGTAGAGTGGTATTGGTTGTAGGTCTTTGCTTTTTAATACTTTGAATATTTCTTGCCACTCCCTTCTGGCTTATAGTATTTCCACTGAGAAATCAATTGCTAGTTTTACTGGTGCTGCCTTGTATATTCCTTCCTGTTTATCCTTTGCTGCCTTTAGATTCTCTCTTTGAATTTGAAATTTGCCATTTTGATTATGATGTGTCTTGCATGGGCCTGTTGGGGTTCCTCCTGATTGGGACCCTCTGTGCTTCCTGAACTTGCATGGCTTTTCCCCTCTGCAGGTTGAAGAAGTTTCTTGTCATTTTTTCAAGCAGGTTTTCTATCCCTTGTTCCTTTTCTTCTTCTTCTGGCATTGCTATGATTTGAATATCATTGCATTTCATGTTGTCTTGCAGTGCCCTGAAGCCATCTTCATATTTTTTTTAGTCTTTTTTCTTGCAGCTGCTCTACCTGGGTGTTTTTTTCTACCTTGTCTTCTCGCTTACTAATTCAGTCCTCTGCTTCATCCAGCCTACTTATAATTCCGTCTTGTGTATTTTTATTTCAGATACTGTATTCAGTTTTTCCTGGTTCTTATTTATAGTTTCTATTTCCTTTTCCATACTTTTGTAGTTCCACTCAGTTCCTTATAGTTGTCAGTGAGTTCCTTGAGCATTCTTATAACCATTCTTTTGAATTTTGTATCTGATGGTTTGCTTGCCTCCAATTCATTTAGTTCACGTACTGGGGAATCTTCCATTCCTTTCAATGGCGTGGTTTTTTTTTTTTTGTCTCCCCATTTTAGGTGACTCTTTTTGTTTGTTTCTGTGATTCTAGATGCTCTGCTTTGCCAGCTGTCTCGGTAGGGTGATTTCTGTGGTAGGAGTTCTGTGGGACTCGGTGGTACAATCTCTTTGATCTCCTTGTCTGGATGCTCTAGGCTTGTCCTTCCTACCATTTGCATGGGCTCTCTTATTATACTTGGGGTTTACCTGTTGGTGGCTCCTTTCTTGGTGGGTTCTCCCCTCTAGCTGGTTTGGTGGTATTCACAACTCCCACTTCATCTTGTATGCTGTTGCATAGATGTCAGTTAACAAAACAGTACTACTGTACAGCCTAACCTATGCCAGCAAAAAGAACTCCCCTACCACATCAGCAGTCTCTACCGCAATTGAACTAAGACTAATGAAGGTGAAGAGGGGCAGCAGATATTCTGAGAAAAGACAAAGGGAATATGAGATGACTAAAAGTGGGGGGAATGTTGATGTACAGTAGGAGGGAGGAGACTTGGTAAGAGTCAGGATAGAACTGAGGCAAAGAGAGGGAGAGAGCAAAATTTACAATGTAAGTAAAACACAAAAGGGCAATGGCAACAATGGGGTAAGAAGAGGGAAGAGTATACTCTGAGTTCTGAAGTAAAATTGAAAAGGTCCTGAACCAAAGGGAGCAAAATTGCAGAAAAAACACAAGGCTGATAGCAGTGACAGCTGAGTGAAGTTTACTAAAGGTGGAATGGGAATAAGAATATTGTACAAAAGGAAAAAGTGAATATGAGATGACTACAGTAAAGAAAAATGATTTTGAGAGAATGGGGGAAGCAAACTAGTAAGAGTAAGGAGTAAAGCCAAGGTTGAGAGAGTGGGGGAAAAAGAAAGAAAATGAAAAGAAAGGGAAAGAGAAAACAATGAGATAAAATTCCTTACTCAACTGATCATGGGCAGGGTGAAGGCAAAACAGAGTTAAGACAGTGAGAGTTATTCTGTGGGATTTAAAGTACAGACAAGTAGTGAACAAACAGGAGTTCCTTTGGAGAAATACGGCAATTACTGTGATAGTTCATCCAGCTAGCCACTGTTTATAAAAGGTGAAAAAGAAATAAGACTGTTATCAGAAGGGAAAAAGTGGCCTGGTTGGTATAGCTCAGTGGATTGAGTGAGGGCTGCAAACCAAAGGGTCACCTGTTCGATTCCCAGTCAGGGCACATGCCTGGGTTGCTGTCCTGGTCCCCAGTAGGGGGAACGTGAGAGGCAACCACACATTGATATTTCTCTCCTCTTTCTCCTCCCTTCCCCTCTCTCTAAGAATAAATAAAAATCTTTAAAAAAAAGAAGAGAAAAAGATATGAGCTGACATAAGAAAGAAGAGCACTTATGCAGTTAGATGGGAGAGAAATAGTGAGAGTACAGGATAGAAACTTAGTATTGTATGTGAGAGAATAAAGTTAACCCCAACAGTAATACAGCAATACAGCTGAGGAAGATGGCAAAATGGATTCAGGCCAGGGGAGGGTGCTGTGTGGCATTTGGAATAACAATAGTATGATAAGAAATATATAATCTGAATAGAAAAGAATAAAAAGTAAAAGACTAAGAGTCATATGTGATTTGGCATATGAGTGAAATTAAGGAAGAAAAATTAAAATGCAATATGAAAGGGAGAATAAAAAGCAAATCAAACAATTAAAACAAACAAAACAAAAAAACCCTAAATAAACTGAAAGAAGAGAAGTTTTTTAAAAAACATGGGAATTCTGAAAGATAGTGAAGTGAAATTTGTGTCAGCTGTTGGTGTTCACCTTCTGACTTCTTTCTGGATCTCTCCCTGGTTTTTCTCACAGCTCCAAGTCTTACTGTCTTACTCTTGAAAAAAAAAAAAAGCCTCCTGCTGATTTCACAACCACCAAACTGGTTTTGTAGGTCTTCTAGATTGCTGGGCTCCCGTATTTTTCTTTTCCTGTGGTTCCACAAGGATGGGGGCTCTGGGCTACAGTAATCACGGGTGCCCCGTTGCCAGTCCATGCCCTCAGACCACTGCGCTGCCTGCACTGTCTACTCT
This sequence comes from Tonatia bakeri, assembly GCA_004024845.1. Lineage (NCBI taxonomy): Eukaryota > Metazoa > Chordata > Mammalia > Chiroptera > Phyllostomidae > Tonatia > Tonatia bakeri. The sequence goes on along the minus strand of PVIA01000288.1, from coordinate 138,150 downwards.
GCATGTTTGTGCTAGGCTGGCACAGGTAGCCCAGGTAGTTTTGCAACCCTTTGATCAGTCCTGGAGGTGCACTGAGTAGGGGCAAATTGCGCCCACCCCTCCCTCTTCGTTGGCCTGGCTGCTGAGTGAGTGCTTGGTCCATGCCCAGAGGCTCAGTTCCGCTATTGGAAGACATCTCTCCAGGTGCCCCTGTCTCTCCGAGCCCCTGATTCCCCCTTTGATCAACCCGTGAGGTGCCCTGAGCTGGAGGAAATTGTGTTTCTACTCCCCCTCTTCACAGGCCTGGCCACTGCATGCGAGACATCCCTGCAGGACTGCTCAGTTCTTTTTTTGAGAAAAATCTCCTTGGGTGCCACCTGCCACTCCTAACAAGCGCCCAGTTTTCCACACAGTCCAATTCTCTGACCAGTCCAGAGTCTATCTGGGTCACGGCCAGTCACTCCCATCACTTCTCCCAGCTCCAGGTGTCACCTGGCTCCCCAGTTTCTCTGGTAGTGTCCCAGCTGTTGATGATCACCGCAGCCAGGGTACACTGCTGGCTGTGTGTCACTTACTCCCTTTTTTCCCCCCCGGTGAGTTTATGTGTCCAGGTCTCTCTTCTTGATGCTGATCTTGAACTCCTGGCTGGGGTAATATTTGTCAGATTTCTCCACTGTAACCATTACTCTCCTCCCACCCTTTTTTATACCATGCTCTTTGGAAGGAGGTCATGTGAGGCTCACACATAGGGACGGGGAATTATGTTCTATCTCTGTGAATGGGTAGTATTCTATGAAGTATTTGGAATTCTTTTGGGTGGGAGATGTATTTATTCTCCTGATTTAATTATTCAGTCACTCATTTATGTCAGTATGCACTTGTGGTATTTATTTGAATTATTATCCAATATGAGCTATTATTTTGTTGTTCATATTATTCTAACTTTGGCCATTGGGAGCCCCTTCAGTTGACGTCTGTATTCCTTGGACATGGGATCACTGTGGTTTTGGGGTTTTTTTGAGGGGCAGATTAGCACTACATGATGCTCAAAGTGCATCTTGTATATCCATAGACCCAGCCTTCTGGGATACCACTTCTCCAAGGAGCCCTGCTTTGTCTTATTGGAGAATTGTACTAGAATCCAAAATCTGTGCCTTAGCCATGCCATTTCTGCTGGAGTGTCAATACAACTAGACCCTTTCAGCTGACAGAACAAGGATACAAGATCTGTCCAGAAAAATCCAGCCATTGTTAATATAATGAGAATGGTTTGCCTGACATCAGTGTAACCTGACTGCCAAGGACAGTGGACTGGAGTGTACAGGCATGAACAATGACGACTTCACTGTCATAGTCAGCAGGGGCAGTAGATGCTGTGGAGTGAGCATGTGCACTGTGTGGTCCTCACATTCACAATGATCGAGCAAGTAGAGCAATGAATCTGCATCAGATTTTGCATTAAGCTTGGAACATTCCTCCACGAAAACTATTTGGATGATTCAGAGAGCCACAGCTGTGGGCAACTGGTGATTGGCCGCTTCATCATGACAATATGCCTGCTCATGCATTGCATCTTGTGCAGTTTTTTTGGTGAAACATTAAATCACCCAGGTGACTCTACAGCCCAGATTTGGTACCCTGGGACTTTTGCCTTTTCTCAAAACTAAAATCACCTTTCAAAGGGAAGAGATTTCAGACCATTGATGAGATTTAGGAAAATATGATGGGTAGCCAGTGGTGATTGGGAGAACTGTGTGAGGTCCTAAGGTACCTACTTGGAAGGGTACTATGGTGTCATTTCCTATGTACAATGTTTCTTGTACACTGTATCTTCCTCAGTGAGTGTCTCTATTTTTCATATGACATGGCTGGATACCTTCCGGACAGACCTTGTATATGTTTGTATAATGATACTATGTTTATATGTGTATCCATACTGATTTCTTCAACTTTAATCCATTACCACATGGATCATTCTAAACTCTGCCCTTGTTTGTCTGTAATCTCCCACTCCAACAGTGAGACGCTTAGTTCCTAATATCTGCCATCCTTTGCACTTTCTTAATTACTGTAGCTTTGTAATAAGTCTTGAGATCAGATAATATGAGTGTTCTAGTGTTGTTATTCTTCACTATTTTGTTGACCCTTCTGTATCCTTTGACTTTTCATATGAATTTTGGATAGTACACTGATAGTTACAAAATAGCTTGTTAAGGGTTTGATAGTGACTTTATTGAATAAATAGATCAATTTTGGAAGAATTATCTATCCTAAGAATATTAAGTCCTTCAATCCAGGCACATGGAGAATCTCCCCATTTATTTAGATCTTTGATTTCTTCCACAGTGGTTTGTAGATTTCTGCATACAGATTTTGTACACGTTGTTATACCTATGTATTTCATTTTTTGGTGCTGTTATAAATAGTATTTTACATTTCAAACTTCATTTATTTATTGCTGGTAGATAAGAAAGCATTTGAGTTTTGTATGCTGATGTTGAGTTTGGTGATCAGGCTATACATGCTTATTAGTGTCAGGAGTGCTTTTCTGCAGATTTGGTAGTGATTTCTAGACAGTCATGTTCTCAACAAATAAAGTTTTATTACTTCCTTTTCAATCTGTGTACCTTTGATCTTTTCCTGTTGCATTGCACCAGCTAGGACTTTCAGTATGATGCTGAACATAAGTGGTAGGAGGATCTCTTTCCTTTTCAGTCTTAGTGGGGAAGCGTCCAGTTTCCTATCAGTACCCAGGATGTTTAGGTGTAGGTGTTTTTGGTAGATTATTCTTTATCCAGTTGTGGGAGTTTCCCTTTATTCCAGAGTCTTGAGAGTTTTTATCCTGAACAGATAATGGATTATATCAAATGCTTTTCAGCGCCTTTTTTCTTCTTTTGGCTGCTTATATAGTGGATTACATTGGTAGATTTTAAAATATTAAATAAGCTTTAGATATCACTTGTTCTTAGTACATAATTCTTTTTACATGTACATTCTGTTTGCTGATGTTTTGTTGAAGACTTTTATGTCTATGTTCATGAAAGGTATTGTCCTGATGTTTTCTTCCCTTGTGATGTCACTTGTTTTTCATATTAAGGCAGTCGTATATTCAGAGAATAAATTAGGACGTGCTTTCTCTGCTTATATTTTTTGGAAGATATTGTAGACAATAAGTATTATTTCCTCCTTAAACATTTGGTGGAATCATCAATGAAAACATTGGGGCCTGGTAATTATTTTTTAGAAGGTATTTAAATATTGATTAAATAAGCATAGAGCTATTCTGGTTATCTATTTCTACTTGTATAAATTTTGGTAGTTTCGCATCTTTCATAGAACTGAATTATTTTATCTTTATTATCAAATTAGTGAGAATGAGGTTTTTGTAATATTTTGTAAAGAAGGGTATTTTTAAATTTTGTAAATATTGGGATTTTCAAGCTATTTCTCTGTAACTTATTTCTAGTTTCATATTGTGGTTTGAGAACATACTTTGTATTACTTGTTATTTTAAATTTATCACCATATGTCTTATGGCTTAGAATATGGTAAATTTTGAGGAATGTTGCATGTGATCCTGAGAATAATGTGAACTTTACTGTTGAATGAAGTACCGTGTACATGTCAGTTAGACCAAGTCCGCTGTCATGCGGTGTACATCGTCTGTGGGCTTATTGCTTGCTGCCTGCCTGATCTGTCAAATAGTGGAAGAGGCATTGAAGTCTCCATTAAGAATGGACCTGCCTATTTTTCCATTTAGTTCTATTAGTTTTTCTGCATGTATGTTCGGCTCTTGTGTTAGGTACATACACAGTTACCGTTATTATGTCTTAGAGAATGGATTTTTTATCATCATGCCATGCTCTATTTATCTCTGAATATTTTTTTTGTTCTGAAGTCCTTTGTGTCTAAAGTCAATATTACTACTCCAACTTCCTTTCAATTAGTGTTAGTATGGTATATCTCTACCTCTTGTCCTTAAATTATTAGAATTTAATATTCAAAGTAGGAGTTTACAGACAACATACAGTTGGGTTACTTTAATTTGACATTTACTCCAACAACCTCTGTCTTTCAGTTGGTTCATGCAGACCATTCACATTTTAAGTGATTACCGAAGTAGTTCAATTAATATTTATTGTATTTAACATTCTTTTTATTCCCTGGATTTATCCCCTCCCCCTGATGACTTCCCTGGTTTAATTGATCATTTTATATCATTTATATCATTTTTATCAGTTCTGTATTAGCATGTTGATTATGTATGAAAATTTCAGTGGTTACCCTTCAATTTACATTTTCATCTACTTGAAGTCCACTTTCAGGTAACACTACGCTCTTGACCTGCAGTGAGTGTATGCACCTTAACAGAAATTATTCCCCATTTCTCCCTCCTTCTCCTGTGACATTTCTGTCATTCATTTTGTTGATGGGAGAGACCTGGTTCTTCTTGCTGACACATGTAAAGAATTGCAGATCAGCAAATGTATTAGTGTGCAGTCCGTTTATTTGTGATCCGTTCCCATGGAGGAGAACGGGCAAGCTAGAGTGAGGGTTGAAAGGCAAAGTTTCAGGGCAAAGCAGGGCGGCAAAAAGAGTGGCTAAAGACCAGGGTGGCCAGCTCCCCGGGTGGCCTGAGGCCAGGTGGCCAGAGAGTCAAAAGTACCCAGAACCCCCAAGACAGAGAGTGAGTTTTTTTGTTTTATTTTGTTTAGTTGGTACAATAGGAGAAAAAATTACATACTGATTAACCAGTAAATGTGGTGCCAGCTTTCCTGGGGGAATGTGACTACCTAAACTCAGGTATGTGTGGGGGTCTGTTAACCCGAATCCCTATCTTGCTCCAGACTCCATTTGTTCATCTTGTTATAACACAAATACATGACAGGAGGCAGTCAATTAAAATTGGGGCACTTTCCAAAGTTATTTATGGGCTCTTTTTGTAAGCATCAGGGACTCCCTCGTAAAACATATAGTGACCAGAGGTAGACAATTAACCAAAGTTGTTTTATGGACTTCTTCTTTGGGCATCAGGGACCCTCTCCTGCATTCCAGGCCCTGGGATGAAAGCACAGTTTCAAGTCTTTTTTTTCCCCAGATAGTGGAAACTACATAGAATTCAAGGACTTCCCTTCTTTTTTGCTAACAGTGTTTCTTGTGATGCTGGAACACCTGGCAATATTATCAGACCAGACTCAGGACTACTGAGCTGGTGTGTGAGATATGTCTCCTTCCTCCTCCCTGCCTCAGTTTACTGTTCATTCTACTTAACGGATAAAGGCGTTTCCTGGCAACCAGGATGCTAGACGCTGGCCAGTAACAGCAGTGCAGTCTCAGAGTCCTTCCTGTGCTGGCTCCTGCCTCAGTCTTCACCTATTCATAATCGTCCAGTACATTGTTATTATTATTGTTTTTAAAAGTTATCTTTTAGATAAAGTAAAGAATAAAAAGATATTTTACCTGTATATATTCCTTCTTTAGTGCTTTCCTTCCTTTATGCAGGTTCAAGTTTCTGACCTTTATCATTTTCCTTCTCTCAGAAGATCTCTTAATATCTTCTGCAGAGCAGATCGGCTGGTGATGCCAATTTTTAATTTTTCTTTTGCTTTCAAAGAATAATTTTGATACAGAAATTTAGGTTGATAGTTTTTTATTTTTAACACTAACTCACTGTTGTCTTGCTTCTTGTTTTCTGGTGAGAAATCCACTCTAATTCTTATTTTTCTTCCTCTCTAGGTAAGGAGTTTTTTTCTCCTCGTCTTTTTCTCTGTTGGTGTCCTTCTGTTTGAGTACGACATATCTAAATGTAATTATTACAACTGAGTTGGAAGGGATATAGGATCTCACTGGAAGAGTAGGCCATTTATAGAATAAATATTTGAGAAGAGATGGGCTTATGGAAGCTGTGCATTGTACAGTTCTTGTAGGTGTTATTCAAATGGAATACCATGACGTAGGCATGTTCTGGATATGGCAACTCTGAGGGGATACAACTCATTTTGTTCTATAAGAGGATTTAGGACAGAAAGCGAGGAGAGAGGAGAGATCATGAGGTGTGAAGTAGGACAGGCTCACATACGAATCTCAGCCTGGGTCTTCTATCTGTGCATCTTTGGGCAAATTATTTCATCTCCGCAAGCTGTGGTCTCATTGCCTGCAAAATAATCATCAGTACTCATGGTTGTTTTGAAGATCATAACAATATATAGAAATACTGAAAATAAAGCAACTGACACAGTATTGATAAAAGAATGTAAATCTCTCCTCTCCCTCCTGTTCCCCCCTCCTCTTCTTCTTCTTCCTCTCCTTCTTCCTCTTCTCCTTTTCCTTCTCCTCCGTTTTCTTTTTCCTCTTCCTTCTATTCTCCTCTTTTTTCTCATACTGTTCTTTCTTCTTCTCCTGTAAACTAAAACAGTGAGTCTTTTTATTTGGGAGTTAACCAGAGAGAAATCAAGTAGAATATGAAGTGATACCTATGTGGCAAAACTATGCAGTTACCATACGGAAACGGATAGAATAAAAGCAAATGGAAGAGATCGGTCAGATGTTTGCACCTTGTGCCTGTACCGGGGGGCTGGAATGGAGTTGTCACAAGGCAGTGGGTGGATTAGAAGGGACTTGGCAAATAAGCTGGCTGTAACATAAATCAAATTTTGGATTTTAACAACATGACTGGGCTTATACTCTTTGGATTATCTCTTACTGCCCTGTTTTTTTCTTCTGAATTCCATCTTGCTTCCGAAGGGAAAAGGCACATATTTGAGCCAAAGTGCTGGAGGTGGGATGGAGGTAGTATCCTTTTAGGGCCTAGCCAGGTGGTATTGGCATTGTAATAAAAAATGATACAACTCTAAGGAGCAAAGCCAGAGTGACTTAGTAACCTGAAGAGTCTTGTTCTTCTTAATTTATAATGAATAACCCCTTACAAGAAGCAGGGAACACCACCTCAACTCTGTCTAAGTTCTGGGTCCCAAATTGCACTTTTATCCTTCTGAAATTACAGATGTGGGGAAAATGTGAGAACGTCTCAAAGGGATGGGACTTGGAAACAAGCATCTTTAGAAAACAGTGGACATGTTCATTTTGTCTATAAATCATTTGCTCAATTCTTAATATGCTCCACTGAAGTCATTTAATAGAATCCTCTCACTTCATGTCAGTGTTCCCAGCCTTAGCTATATATTAGCATCACTTGAGAAACTCTGTAAAAATATCAATGCTGATTTAGTTGTTCTGGGGCATCATTATTTCAAAGCTCCCATGGTTTTTAAACCACTGACTTATATATACACTTACAGGTATGTTTCCAAGTTTCAGTTGGAATTTTAGCCCATGGTCTCTTGGTCTGCCCTCTGTGGCAATAGAGGACAGCCGGTCACAGGCATTCTAGAACAGAGCTCTCCAAAGGTTTGGAAGTAAATTAACCCCTCAGGCTCTTCCCTAAAGCTACATCAACCTAGTACAGTTATTACACCTCTTAGAATCCTTTTAATCCTTTTGATTACATTTGTAATTCTACTGAGGTAGTCTTACAACTTTAAATCTCTTAAAAGGCAAAGACAAAAGTTGTGGGGGACAATAGGCTTTATTTTAATTATAATGATAAAATTTATTTCCAATTCTTACCCATTACTCTCTTGTGAAAACATTGTTGTAGTGTGCTGACATTTCCTGTACTCAAGCAGTTATAATTGGTGCCAATTTAATACTTACTATTGGTGTCCAGCTTATGTTATAATTCAATTTTTTCCCAAAATTTATGTTGGAGATTTTCCTAGTTTTTTGAAGCTTGCTGTTGAGAAGAAACTATTTACACATTTCATTAAACTTATGGGATAAGAGAGGGCACTACTGAGCAATAAGTCTCAAGGAATCATTCTGTGGAAAGCCCATTTCTGTCTTATTACTGTAACATGTGGGTATATTGGATTTCTGCTGTAACTCCTGCCTGAAGCTTGTCAAATGGAAGCAAAAGCAAGGGGGAGAAAGTACCTTACATTTCAACTATTGAGCGAAGGGTAGTATTTCCCCCAAAGCCGTGAACCATTTAATTTCTACTAATGTTACCTGGGGAAAATAATATCAATAGAAGAAACTTAGAAACCAGAATAAGCACTCAGTTTCCAGAGACTCCAAAAATCCTGTATCAGGGAAACTGGAACAGAAATCTTCTCAAAATAACTTTGACTGATTTTTTTTTACCATTATTTACAAATTAAACTTAAGTTGTTAGAAAATTGTCAAAAATGCATACCTCTTTGGAGACTCAAAATCTGCTGACAAGCTCTGTATTATGAAGGGATAAAGAAACTTATCCTAAAATAAATAGTGGGTGATATTTCAATATGTCAAATAAATGACAGCTAGCACTTACTGTACTTGCTTATGTGAGGTTTTAGATGAGAGAGCAAATAATAAGCATTCACACATGTGAGCAGAGACACTTAGAAATAAATGTTTAAAAAATGAAATAAATGTTGATTATTTTTCAGATCAGCCCTAAAATAAAACTTTCTGGAGTGGGGGTGAGGCAAAGGGAATTGAGGAATCAGCAATGTTTGCACAGTTAATCTTAAATAACTAGTCACAAATATTACTGACCACATAATAAGAAAAATTTCAAAATAAGTCTCTATTTCTATGTCTAGGAAATTTTATCTAAGCTTGGCCATTAACGTGAGGTCTGGGTTGCATGGGAGATTGGAGAAAGGATATAAACTGATTTTTATGATTTATAAAATTAAGTTGTAAGAGTTACTGAGATCAGTATTGACTAAACTTTATTTTGAAGATTATATAAGATTAACTTTCATGTCAGTAACTAACCTACCATTCAAATTCAAAAGAGGAATATTTGACTTTAATACTGATGATTATGCTCAAAAAAGGATCCTCTGACTGGAAAGCTCTCACATACCATATCACAACTGGTGCTAATGTCAAGCCAATTCAATGTCAAACTCACTGGGGTTCAAAGTTTCAATGGACACTTGGTCCTTTCCTCTGAGAACAGCCTCCCAGCCATAATGGTGGATCCACGGGAACCCTAGTTCTGCCACATCGCTCTCACTGTCTGGTGGCATCAGATTGGTCTGGGGTGCACAACCGGCTCACGTGGCTAGTCATTTTCCTTCGGGAATGTGAACCGGGGGACAGAGCCTGGCCTTGCATTCTGAGTCCCTTTAATCACAGAGCTCTAGTGAAGCACCTGCAAACTCTTGATGCAGTGGATTCAGTTTCATCCTTTCTCAGGAGTTGCTGCTTCAGTATTTTAAAAAATTTGTAACATATTCTTACAATAAATTCTCTAATATTCTTACTGTAAATTCTCTTTTGATAGTGGAGATTTCTCATGTTGTTCTGTTGTTTAAAAAAAAACTTTACTAAGTAAACAATCATGACAATAGAGCTTAGGAAAGGCCTAAGGGAATCAGCTGGTTTCTCTTTCACTGCACAGGAGGTGCCAGCACTCAGAGTCTGAGTCAGTGTGTGACACAGAGAGGTCCAGACGTGGGACGAGAGCGAGTGCTCACTTTTGCTGAGTGTTCCGTCCTTGTTCCTGAGGTTTGCCTAAGTTCCAAGACAGACGTGGAACACAAACCACTTGGTTTAGTAACCTGCCCCCTATTGTTTCCTTATCCTCATGCAGATTTCTCACTTTTCATATTTCTGTCTTTTTATAATTTTTATTGTATGACTGAAACAAAAGGACTGAGGATTTTCACAAATGCTTTCTCTAGCCAAACCCCCAAATGAAGTGTTATAGATTATTTATAAATGAATTGTATTTGTATAGGGAGAATCTGAAAGAATGAATACATTGATTAATTAATTCAACAATATTAAATCCCTAGTTGGTGTCAGGCACTGTTCTAGTTGCCGGGGGACATGGTAGTGAGCATGGCCCTTCTCAGCGCTTCACTTCTAGCTGGGAAAAGGCAGTTAAGATCTGTATGTCACATGTACAGTCTGTTATGTTGGAATGGGTAGTAGGAAGAAAAATACAGGAGGGAAGGGAAATAGACATGTGCCGTGTGCTGTTGTAATTTTGGAAGTGGTGTTTGTACCTGAACAACTCAGAAATAGAATTGCCCCTTGTCAATCAATGTAGTAAGATTAAAACAGATCCCAAAGGTAATGTGAAAGTAAGCCTGTGATGTGGTGCCAGGGATTAAAGATATTCCAAGTGGAAGTTTCTTTAATATCTATCATATGTTCAGATAATACTGAATGTGCACTTTGAGTCTGTGTCTAAATGAGGGTGTGTTTTTAGCCCAAACTTCTGAGATACTTTGTAGCCATCTGGAATTACTCATCAGGGCATCCTTAGCATCTTCTTAGGCAAGGTGACTTCTTTGTTTTAACTGTTTTTGAATTTTACAACATCGTCAAGTGACTCAGACACAGTGACACTTGCCCATTTTTCCTGAGGCTCCTATTCAGAGGATTGGCTTATGGTGTATTTCTTGTGGCAGGGCCTGAGATAGGATTGTTAAATGAAGTCGCAATCACAATCTTGCTACAAATACTTCTAGATGATTAATTATTTTATTTAAAATTAAAGTTTATTCTTCATTGTTATTTTGCCAAATACAGCTTAAGAGCACTTGACTAACAGTTAATAGAAAACATAAGGAATCAGATAAATTGATTTAAATTCAGCATGCCATCATTTTCGTGCCAACTTCCAGTACATCTGTGAAAGTGAAAATTTTCCTCCCAAATTAAATTAATCTCATATGAGAGAATTATTTTGCTTTACTTTACCCCAATAATGGACCATCTGCTCAATGACCTTGACTTTCTTTAGCCTCAAGAAAGCACACTGCCACTCACCAAGAGAGGAGGCAGGGATAGTTATTTCTCTCCTACTTTTAAAGATATTGGCCACTTCCAATAAATGTAAGCCATTTTTTCCCATAACCCTTAAAACCAATTGGTAAGTTTTCACAGAATGAAACTAGCTTGCATATAAACTCAGTGTTGGAACATGAGTAGGATTCAACCTTTTCAATTTTTTAATAGAAAAACAAATGTGTGCCTTTCACCGAAATAATAATGAAGGTTTTTCTTTTTGTATTGTTTAGAAAGAGGAACAATTTTTCATCTTTTTTCAAACTAGATTCAAGAATCACAAAACCCATTATTTACTCAACTTACCCTCTCTCCCTCCCTCCTTTTCACAAGCACTTACTAAACACTAGTATGCACCTGACATTTGCCGGATACTGATAATTAAAAGAAAAGAATAAATCCAGTTCCACCTTTAAACAACTTATGTAGAAAACATAAATAACTAAATATAAAATAAGTGCTACTCTTTTCTCCCAACAGGGCCAATCTTCCTGCAAACTCATTTCTCTGCTTCCTACCCCCTACAGTCTATTCTCTACACAGCAGTCAGATGAATTTTGCAAAGATTAGATCATGTGATTCTCACATCCAGAACTTTTCTGTGGCTTCTCAAGTCACTTAAAATAAATCCCAAGGTCCTCAGCATAGTAAGGTCATAACATGATTTGACTCGGCTATCTCTCTGACTGCTGTCCACACCATCGTGTTGTTCAGGACACAGGGACCGACTTTCTCCTCTGAGAGCTCCCAACACGTCGCTGCCCCAGGGCCTGTGCAAGTGTTTCTGTCTCAAATGATTTTCCACTATATGTTTTTGTGATCCCCTCCCTTCAGTTCTCTGCTGAAATTCTCTCTCCTCAGAATCCTTCTCTGATTGCCCCATTTCTTTCTGTAGTAATGGGGAAATCAGGGAAGGACTCTGAGATGTTGTACCAATTCAGTTTTCATAACATTTATTACCACTTGTCAACATATTTATTTCTTTATGACCTCATCCACTTCCCAGATTTGAAGTGGCATGCAGGAAGAGATTTTCTTTCCGTTTTGTTTACATGTGCATCGCCGGCCTCTGAAAATGAGCCTGGCACAGAAGAAGTACTCAAGTAATACCGCTGAAATGATTTCACATGCAATGATAGCACAGACGGGTAAGTGGAGTGACCGACAAGCTGCGCAGCTGGGGACAATTCACTGAAGTAAAATGTGACAAGGGCGCAAAAGATGAGCAGAGATTTAATTGATAGGGAAAGAAAGAAAAGGAATTTCATGAAAGATACTTGTGTACAAGGTGGGTACCCAATAATGTGATGAATTAAATTAGCCCAGGGCATGGAACACTTGAGGCAAATTCAGTTCAGTTTACCTGGAAGACACAAACAGGCTAGTCATGGTGGTTTGGGACGTGAATCAGAGCAGTGGGGTTTCTCTGAGGTTAAGCAGACGAGCAACCAAGAGAGACTCTAATGCTGGATAATGCCTTTCTTTAAAACAGTGTGTGCTTTCTGCTAAACCTCTTACTGCTGACAAGTATCTCCATGAAGATTTGCCTTCAATTTTAATGAGTTTATAACTAAGTGGTTTTAGGAATGAATCTTTTTGTCTTAACTATTATTAAAATTGTTTATGAGCAGAGAGGTAGACTCTTTACTCTTGCAGGTTTGAATTTACACTCGCCTTTTTTCTCTTCCAGCTACGAGCATAATGCCTGACACATGGCTAGGAGCTCAGTGAATAATGACTACAGCAGGAGTTATAACTTTTAATTTTAAATATAAATATTTCATTATTTTAAAATGATATTTTATTGATTATGCTGTTACTGTTGTCCCAATTTTTCCCCCTTTGCCACCCTCCATCCAGCACCCCCACCCCCTCAGGCCATTCCCACTCCATTGTTCATGTCTGTGGGTCATGTGTATAGGTTGTGTGACTGTTCCATGTCCTGTACCGTACTTTGCATCCCCATGGCAATTCTGTAACTACCTGTTTGTGTTTCTCAATGCCCTCACCTCTTCACCCGTTCCCCAACACTACTCTCCCATCTGGCAACCATCAAAATGCTCTCCACATCCATGATTTTGTCTCTGTTTTTGTTTGCTTAGTTTGTTTTTTTAGATTCAATTATTGATAGATATGTACTTACTGCCATTTTATTGTTCATAGTTTTAATCTTCTTTTTCTTAAGTCCCTTTAACATTTCATATGGTAATGGCTTGGTGATGATAGACTCCTTTAGTTTTTCCTTGCCTGAGAAACTCTTTATTTGTTTTTTGATTCTAAATGATAGCTTTGCTGGTAGAGCAATATTGGCTGTAGGTACCTGCTTTTCAAAATTTTGAATATTTCTTGCCAATTCCTTTTAGCCTGCAAAATTTCTTTTGAGAAATTAGCTGACAGTCATATAGGAACTCCCCTTCACGTAACTAACTGTTTTTCTCTTGCTGCTTTTAAGATTCTCTCTTTATCTTTAACCTTTGGCATTTTAATTATGATGTGTTTTGGAATGGGCCTCTTTGCATCCATATTGTTTGGGACCCTCTGTGTTTCCTGGACTTGCATGTCTATTTCCTTCACCAAATCAGGGAAATTTTCTTTCATTATTTTCTCAAATAGAGTTTAATTTCTTGCTCTTTCTCTTCTCCTTCTGGTACAAATACTGGAATGCCTGAAGTTGTCCCACATGCTGCTTACACTATCCTCATTATTTTGGATTCTTTTCTCTGCTTATTGTTCTGATTGGTTTTATGCTTTCTTATGTTCCAATCATTGATTTTGATCCTTGGCTTCATCCACTCTACTGTTATTTCACTGTAAATTGTTCTTTATTCTAAATAGTGTATCCTTCATTTCTGACTGGATCTTTTTTATGCTGTTGAGGTCCTCAATAAGTTCCTTGAGCATCCTTACAACCAGTGTTTTGAATTCTGCATCTGGTAAGTTGCTTATCCCCATTTTGTTTAGTTCTTTTTCGGGAATTTTGATCTGTACTTTCATTTGGGCCTTGTTTCTTATCTATTCATTTTGGCAGCCTCCCTATGTTTGTTTCTATGTATTTCAGGGGTATCAAATTCATTTTCATTGTGGGCCACAACAGCCTTATAGTTGCCTTCAAGGGGCCAAATGTAATTTTAGGACTGTATAAATGTAACTACTCCTTAACTGGGGGCTAGGAGCTCAGTGCTGCTGCCGGGTAGTAACAAGGTGCTGGGCTGGATACAACAAGGTAGAGGAATGGATTTGGCTTGCAGACATTGTGTTTGCCACCTGTGGATTAAGTGGAGCTTCTATGACTCCCTGTCTTGGTAGTGTGGCCCAATGTGGTAGGTGTCCTGTAGAGGCCAGTGGCACAGCCTCCCATATCACCCAAGCTGGGTAGTTGAGGTATACCCTTTGTGTGGTTTGAATGACCCTCCTCTTGTAGCTGAGTCTTGATTGGTTTTGGCAGGTCAATGGAAAGGATTTACTTAGGTTAGTCAGCTGCAAGGACTGGCTGTGACCACTGACCACCAACCTTTGCCGTCTGTGGAGGATCAGCTGTGTATGGGCAGGGTGGTGGTGCTCTAACGTGGTCTGTAGCTATCCACTGGATGCACAGGCTCTGGGTTTCCTGGGTGGTGCAGCCCAAGGTCAGCCCCAACCTTTGTTTTGCCTGGGGCCACCCTGCCTGGGCTGTAAGGCAATCTGAGATGGCTGTTGCTTAGGCTGGGCTTGGAGATTCCTAGGCAAAGCCGAACTGTGAAACTAGGCTAGCTGCTGCTAGTGCTGGGCCTGGGGTCACTTAGCAAAGGTATAGGGGCTGGGGGCTACTGAGGCCAGCTGTTGCTTGTTTGAGAGGGTTTAGGAAGTTGTGAAACATGAGCAAGACCAGTCATTCATATGGAAAAGTCTCTGCTAACAGCTTGAGTGCACCCTTAAGTTGAGTGGGACTGATTCTCAGGGGATCTCCAGGTAGGGCAAACCACTATGAGCCAGGTTAATGGAGTCCCAGATATGGCAATACCCTGCTTGCTCTGTGGCTTTGTGGTAGAGGGCTCAGAAAAGCAACAGTGACTTCTGCCTGCCTTTCTGTCTGGGAGAAAACTGTACCCTAGCTTTCACCTTGATGCCAGACACTTCAGTTTCTCCCTGTATGCCACTAGTGCCTTTCTAGCTGCTACCCCAGGGCATGGAACACTTGGGGCAAATTCAGTTCAGTTTACCTAGAAGACACAAACAGGCTAGTCATGATTGTTTGGGAGCTCTAAGGGAGTGAGTCTACTGAGTCCATGTGTGGGTTCTTTAGGAGGAACTGCTTAGAACTCCAGAAGTTCCCCACTGGTTTTTGTAGCAAGAATTTATGGTGACTTATATTCTTGTCACTGGAATCTTGGACTGGGGAGCCTAGTGTGGGACTGGGATTCCTTGCTGCTGAGATATCCCTCCCAAATTTTTATCCACCACACATGGTTGTGGGACCAGCTTGTTCTGGGTCTCTTCCCCTCCTACCAGTCTGGAAGGATGGTTTCTCTGATTCTGTAGTTGTCAGACTTCCATTCAACTCAATTTCTGATGGTTCTAGTGATGGTTGTTCTATATTTAGTTGTAGTTTTTTTTTTAAAGATTTTTTTTAAAGCTATTTAGCTATTGCCTCTTTTTTAAAAATATTTTATTTATTTATTTTTAGAAAGGGAAGGGAGGGAGAAAGAGTGAGAAACATCAATGTGCGGTTGCTGGGGGCTGTGGCCTGCAACCTAGGCATGTGCCCTGACTAGGAATCGAACCTGCGATGCTTTGGTTCGCAGCCCATGCTTATTTAGTTGTAATTTTGATGTGGTTGTGTGAGGAGGCGAGCTGTGTGTACCTATGCTGCTATCTTGACCAGAAGTCCACTGTCAATATTTTAAATGAAGTAAGAAGATGTACTATTTAGAGCATCTCTAAGAATTTTGTAAAAGGAATATGCATCTTTCATTTATCCATCCAGATTTTCAATTGCTGTGAGTATATAAATGGGGCTGTATCCTGCTGGTGAGAATGCTCACTGGTCATGTTTGCAACAGGTTCATGTCATTGCCTTCCTTCAGAGACCAAGAGATGTGCCACCTCCCATGAAGGTCAGGGGCATATTTTCAAACCTTGGAGTTCTAGGAGTCACCAGCACTACTGTTTTGGTACAAGTCACCGTGCCCTCTAGCAACTTAAATTTACAGGCATGTATTGCATATATAGGAGTAATTACAATACTTATTCTGCTACCCACCCACATTTTGAGTTCTTCAAGAATGGGAATAGCTGCTTATGTTCTACTGTCTCAAGCATTTGACACAATGTATTTTATTTATTCAGTTAACACATATTTTTGAGGCTTATATAGGTCAGGCACTGTTGAGCATGCTTTATATGAGGCATAAGACAATTAACAAAAACACAGAAATCCTTACCTTCAGTGTCTTGTAGTATAATGTGTGTAGGCAGGAAATAAATAAGTAACATGGTGTGTAAGATGCTGGTAAATGTTAAGAACAATAAAGCAGGGAAGGTGGTTGATGTTTGTCAAGGGGAAGCTTTCGGGTTAATGTAGGATGGTCTGAGATGTCCTCAGAGAAGACAGCATTTGTGAAAAGACCTCAAGAAGGTTGTACATGGGAGGTTGTACATTTGCCTCTAGCCACTTTCAGTGGTCTCGGTACAGATAGATGTTAGGTAGATAATTCTCCAGATATAGAAATCAATAAGTAGAGAAGACCTAAGGTGAGGGTATGCCTAGAATGTTCTAGAACATTAAGTAGGACAGAGTGGCTCAGCAGAGAAAGTGAGGAGGAGAGTGAAAAGTAAAAGGAAATAGGGTCAGACAGGCAGCAGGCATTCAGAAATTCAAGCATTTGTGGGTGATGTAAGGATTTTGGCTTTTTTAAGAGTATCTGTGAGCCACTGGGGCATTTTAAGCAGACGAGTGACACAGCTTGACTTATGGGATTGCTCTGGCCTCTGTGTCACTGGAAGATAAGACATAGAACATGAAGTGGTCTGGGAATGTGGATCAGGCCAGGAGAGCTTCATCAAAGACTGGAAGAAGGCCAGCACAGGGAAGGAGTCTTTGTTGTTGGCTCCTGAATTCCAGAACTCCTTTAAGTTTAGTCTTTGAGACACTGAGTTGCCTGCTCCTTTCAAACCACCAGAGCTTTTAACCTGTCCTGATCGCTCTCTCCTGATTGCTAAATTCTGACAAGTTTTACCTGATAGAGATAAGACATTTTTTACTTTGATTTTTTTTTGTTTGTTTGTTTGTTTGAGTTGGGCACAGGACACATTAGCTTAGCAAATCAAAATTTACTAATTGTTCCCTTGCTGGGTACCTCAGTTGGTTGGATCACTATCCCATGCACCAAAGAAGTATAGGTTCGATTCCTGGTCAGGAAACATACAGTAGGCAACTGATCTCTCTCTCTCTCTCTCTCTGCACCCTCCTTCTCTCCTCCCTCCCTCCCTCCCTGCATCCATCCCTCCCTCCTTTCTCTGGAATCAGTGAACATGTCCTTGGGTCAGGATTAAAAATAATTTAATGTACTAATTGTATAGTATATCTTCTAATAAAAATAGGTAGTTGTGATTTAAAAAAAGAATGATTTTTTAAAAAATATCAAACTGTGAATGGATAAATGTCTGGAGATAATCTAATGTCAAGGTTGGCCCCTACTTTCGATTTTGAGCCTGTCAGAAGCTCACCCGGAGTTCCTGTGCCCTCTCCTGTAGTCCTCACCCCTTCTCCAGCTGCCCCTGATTGTTCGGGGCTTGGCCTCCAGGATATTCCATCTTCTTCACTCTTACATAATTTCTCACGTTGAAGTCTATTTTTTTCTATTATCTTGTATTCTGCTAGGTGCCTCAGAGTTGAAATTATTGTCTCACAAGATCTGGCTAAGGAAAGGTAACTGTCATCGTTCTCAAATAGTGTCACTTCTTAATCTAGTTAAAATGACCAGTGTACATGTTGAGGAGGTTGGTTGCAGGTGTATGGTTTGATTTATAAAACTTGTTGCCACCTTTCAAACCACCAGAGTGGAGATGCCCACTGAGACGAGGTGAATGGCCATTGGTGTCCCTGAGAGTATTGTTCAACCTGGGGTACGGTTTTAAAATACAGGATTTATTATGATTTAGGTATTCAGGTGTGGCGAGGCCAACAGGCCAGAGGATGACTGCCCCTTGACAAGACAGACTGTTACACCCGCAGGCACCTGCAGGGGAGGGAGTGTGGCACTCGATAGGGGCTGGGTGAGGAGGCCGCAGGTTTGGAAAGAAGCAGGAGGAACAGGAAAAATGTGGGTGTTAACTTTTATTGTCCTTTATTTTGGTTTCCATAGGAACAAAATGGGTGAGGCTGAGGAATAAGGCTTAAAATTAGCTCATTTGAATAATTTCCCAGGCTCTGGAATATTGGGGCTGTCCCTGGTTCTCTGGTAACTGGCCCTGGTCTGATTCAGACAGGTGGACTGAGGCCCAGGGTGTGAGAGCCCCTTAAAGGAGCGGATTAGGGTATGGGCCCCGGATTGGCTGGTTTGCATATGAAAGATGTGCTGTCAGGCATACTTCACTCTGTCTAGGAATTGGCCAGCCTCACCAGGGCCAGTCCCTCCAGTGTTGGCAAGGCCCCAGGTGTCTAAGCAGCACAGTGGAGTGGTTTCAATACAGACGCAGAGGCCTGTGCTGTGTCCCTAGAAGAGCTCGTGTCCCCTGCTCAGGGTGACACATATCCAGTAACTCCCAACAGAAGAAACGTTAAATGTTCCTTTTCTGACTGTGACCTACAATAAGCAAAGCAGATATACTGATGAAGTTTTAAGTTTCTTACACGGCAAGGGAGATTTTAATAAGTTTCAGATTAGATTCTAATATTCTGGAACCTGGCAGGCTGTAAACCTCTCTACTTGGAATAAATCCTTAAAAGGCTCTCCAACCTAGCCATGACAGTAGACAAGTTTGTTGTCCTCAGTAAAGATCCAAGTCATTTCTCACTCATATATCGGCTCCCCAAAGTTAAGTGTCTTAGAAAAAAAATTATTTCAGATCACTTTAATCACACCCAAGTGCTCTTGAAAAATGTGCCGAAAGACCTCACTACAATTGCTTGTGGAGTCCTCCTCCTTGTGTGGTGCTGCAGTGCTTATTTCTTTATTTCTCTGAATAATATCCAGGCTGCTACAGGAGAAAATCCATTAATGGCCCTAAATTTGCATTTGTGTAGCAGTTTTCTCAATTCTTCTGCTGGGGTGGGAGAATACATTATGACAGCTCCCGTGTACCCTTGAAAGATGGAACGTAAGAGGGACTGATCTGTGGAGAATTTGGAACCACTTTAAAAAACCAGCCCGGGACCTGCCAGATTGCTGCTATCTACCCCAGACATGATGCTCATTAAGAAACCCCACTGGCTCGTGATTTATTGATTGGAGACCACATATCCTAGAAGACTCATAATTTAGTCTTTGAATGGGCTCTTAAATTCCTCTCCTACATCCCCCAATGGATTATGCTTCAGACCCATTTGCACTGGACTTAATCTGTATGAAAATTTACCCATTCTACTTTCTATCTCATTACTTTGATTGTTACCTGAAAAGCTTATGTAGCTTTTTAACAACAGGGTTTTTGTTAAGCTATTTAAACAACAGGGTTTTTGAAAAAACAAAAAACAAGGTTTTTGTTAATATAGGTAAACAATGGGGTTTTTGTTAAGATATTATTAGTCATGTTAAATACTGAAACAATTTCTAAATAAAATGCCATTTCAAATCTAAGTTTTAATATTTGAGCTGAAATGTTTTCTGGGTGTAGGGGTTAGAACTCTGTTCACATGGATCAAACTGAAGATATTTTTATTTCAAAATAGCCTTTCTTTGGATTTGGAGTAGAAAAAAATCAAAGTACCAGAACTTTCTGTTTTCTTTTCTACTTCCCCAGATATGGAGGATATTTACTAGTTTCTGCAAATACTTGAGTCCAAAAAAGTGTCAAAATTGTGTGCCAGCATGAGGCAGGAGAAATAAACAAACCAACCCCTGGTTTCTGAACAATTAGGAAGATTGAAACTAAAATGATTCCATGCAAGCAATAAGCTGTTTATACGTAGGACAAATGAAATAAAATGAAGAACAGATGGGCAGATGACATGATCTAAATTACAAACAACACAGTAATTTTTAAAACTACCAAGTTAAAAAAAAAAGCCAGACATAGACTTAGGCAGAACTAAAACCCTGCAAGTATGGGAAGGGAGAAAAAGCATCTTTCAGCTGTCATTCATTCTCTGACTCGACTTCAAACCCTCATTCAAAAATGTACTACCAGTGACATGTGTTGTGCTAGGCACTGAAGAAACAATGGCAAACAGGGCAATGTTTTCTTCATCCTGGCACGTAAAAGGCTATTTTGAGAAGGCAAGTCCGGACAAGTTATAACAAAAGGAGGGCAAGGGTGAACATTAAGTATGAGCTACTTTGGGAGAATGTAACTGGTCTGGAGGATTGAGGAGTGAAGCCATATTTCCTTTGGCAATAATGCTGAAAGAGGTGAAGGATAAATGGTTACTTGTGAGTGATGAGATGTAGCCAGACAGAGGTGGTGGTGGTGGTTGTGGACATATTGGGCA
Source organism: Tonatia bakeri (assembly GCA_004024845.1). Classification (NCBI taxonomy): domain Eukaryota; kingdom Metazoa; phylum Chordata; class Mammalia; order Chiroptera; family Phyllostomidae; genus Tonatia; species Tonatia bakeri. The sequence goes on along the minus strand of PVIA01000288.1, from coordinate 117,689 downwards.
GTTGGAGAAGTGGCTTCAGAGGGAGGATATTACAGCAGGAGCATAAACTCTGAGGTGGGATAAAGGATAGCCTGTCTTGAGAACTAAATATCAGTCCGCGCTTCTGGAGAAGAGAGGGAAGATACAATGAGTGGAAGGCTAGTTAGTCTGTGTAGAACCTTAAAGTTCTGTCAGGAATCTTAACTTTACACAGGAGATATGAGAAGCCATTGATGCATTTTAACAGAGGTTTGAAGTCTGTATTTAAATTTAAGAACAATCAAAAGAACCATGCTAACTGCAGCATGGTGTCTGGATTGAGAGATAGTGATAAAGGTGGGGAAATAGATATGAGGCTGTTTTATTAAATCGTGCAGGAGCTGATGGTTTTTTGAATTAGGCTGTTGAAGTAGTTGAGGTCTGGACTATGGAGACATGGAGGAAATAAAAGCCGTGGCACTTGGAAATAGGCATCATGTGAGCAACAGGAAACAGGAAGAAGCAGGAAAGATCTGTTTTTAGGTAGAGCGAACCAGTGGTTGTTGGAGATTTATTGAGGCAGAAAATACCAGAGGAAGAATAGTTGACGGAAAAGTTCACAGACATGTTTTTTGTTTTGGACATGTTGTATCTGAAGCACCGGTGTGGAAGCACTGTGTCAGGACAAGCTGTTAGGTGTGTATAGTATAAAAGGTACAGTCAGAAGAGAGGTCTGGATTTCTGTCAGTCAGAGTGGCCCACATGGTCACAGCACAATTTCAGAGAATTTGAACAAGATTTATTTCTTACCTGTCCTTTGCAAGGTCAAGAAGGGAGCTTTTCTTTTCTTTTTCTCCACCCAGATTATTCACTTGGACCCCCAGGCTGATCAAAGCCTTACTTAGTTATGATGCTGCTGTACCCTTTGGGGGCTTCTGTGTACCCAATGACAGGGCGAGAGAGTATGTGGAAGGTATATTAGCTCAAAAGTGTTCTGTCTGGAGCGAGCCTTGTCATGTGATTTACATTCCACCAACCAAGGTAAATTATGTGAACTCTGCTGACTTCTAGAGGGGGTAAGTGTAGTTTCCAATTATTATCTAGGAAGAAGAAATCCAGAATACTTTTTGTGAGTGCTAGTAAGGTCTACCACAGGACTGATGAGTCTTTTTAGGTAATCTTAACATGTGGCCCATGGAGTAGATATTCGTCATTTGTGGCAGCTCAATATTTTCCTAATATGTTGGTAATTTCTCACATTATTTATCTGTCTTCCCAATTCAGAGGACAGAATATTTATATTCCAGAATCTCTTGCAGTTTTAGATGCAGGCATGTGACTTTGATTTCTCCTCATTTGAATCCACTTGAGATTGGCATTAGGAAATTATCATTGTGAAGAGGTGACTGTGAAAGGTGGGATTCACTACTCTGCACACACATGATGGAGATTCTGGTTCTCCCTGCGGGGGGGGGGGGAGGGCCAAGGGAGTGGAACGTTGGGATTTGGTCCTAAGGGCCCTCGATTCCAAGTGGCATCCCCAAGGCAGCTTTTCCAGAGCGGTCCCCATGGTGTGGTGCCATTGCTCCTGAATGGGCAATTTCCTACTCCTGCCCTCATGTATATAAATTCTATAATATCCCTCTTTAAAATAAGTTTTCTACTTAAATTTCAGAATATTTTCTACTATTTGCAATTTAGCATCCTGACCAAGGTGGTTATTTGGTCCCCAGGAAAGCCAAGCCCTCAAGGACATGGGAATCAGTGAGTGTGTTATTTAAGCTGCTTGGAAGGCACTGACCATCTAGTTAGTACAGAACTGGGAATTTGGGTGCTTAATGGCAGAGCGTGTGAAATGGCTGTTTAAGTCATCCTCTAAACTGAAATGGCCAGTGAAAACAAGGCTGTGAAAAAAATGTATTCAACAGCTGTTGAGGTAGGAGGAGTGGGAAGGACTAAGGATTGCCAGGGAGAGAAGGAAGAAGACTGCTGCTTCTAGCTGTAACGGAGGGCTAAGCGACTGAAAATGGTGAGGCCTAAACTTTTAATTCTTGGCTCAGTGCATAGTAACAAATTGGGGACTTTCTGTGTCTGTGTCAAAAGTACATGTTTATTCTTACAACAGGGTTGGCACAGCCAGAATAAAACATACTGTCTGATGCTTTGGGTTGCTGAACTTCAGAGTAGGTTGAATTCATATCTTTGTCAGATTTCTTAGTAACAGCATGTTGAAGGGAAATAAGTAGGACATCAGGATCAAAAAGAAGGTGTCTGGGAGAACCCTAAACACCAAAATTTCATGGGACGTCTTGCCAGCAAAACAGAATCTCTCCCCGTCTTTGTTTTCACTGTTAAAGCCTTGCCTCAGGGCCCCTCGGGAAGTAAGTGTCTTGCAAGGGGAGCCAATTTGCCTTGTGCCCCTTCCTGTCAGCCTTTGTGTCCTATATTCTATAGCTAAAGCCAGTCAGGAATTTTAAGTGCTTCCTCAGTTGATTGATGGAAACTTATACATTAAGGTGGCCTATGATGAATGAAGTAAAAATGGCATAAGATCCCTTAAGTTAAAGTAGAAAATCAATCCAATAAATTATGGAAACTTTTTGAGTAAATTTATTGTGGTAATGCTAACTCCCGAACTGGTTTCCGGAGAGATCCAGAAGACTTCAGCACAGCTATCAGTGGAAATACACTGGGAAGGAGAGACTTGGTGTCATTGAAAAGCATGATGGTGGTTGTTTGGGGTAGGCTTTTGAAGACCTTTGAAACACTGCCTTTAAAAGGAACCCCCTCATTATATTAGAGTAAAAATATTGGAGAAAAAGTTTAAGATAAAGCAGATATAGGCCAGGTTCAAAATAGAGAATGTGATGAAAAATGTAGGTACCTGTGTCACCTTTCATAGGAGGAGGCAACCATATCCTTATCATTATCAAGTTGGTAAATATGAGAAGATGGTTATAGATGATGCAGAGGTTTATGCTTGGTAGCAGGAGTTTAAGAGAATTCCCATTTTTAAAAAATTTCTGTGTAAAGTATGGGACAAGGTTATCTGCTAATAGTGGGGGCCAATGAGGAGAGGTCAGAGGTGTGCGGAAAGAAAAGGTAGTTTGAGAGAGTTTTTGCAAAGGTGAGAATAATGAGAAATACTGTTCAGTGTGCAGTTATGTGGAAATTAATAACAGAATATGTAATGGGACAGTTAGGCCTTCCCATGCACTTCTCTAGGAATTCTCGGCCAGCGGATGTAGGATGTGGGAGGTGGCTCGCAGCACAAATCCTGAGGTGAACTGGTGGTGTAAGGTACCTGACACGGTCTTCATCAGGGAGACGTACACATGTGCACACTGTGATGAAGCTTGGTACAGGCTCAGTGAGGACACAGGTCAGGAAGTGATCCACCCTAATGGGGGGCCAGTTCATAGAGAAGGTGCCCCTCATGTGAGTGCTTGGCAGACTTGAGGACTGGGGTATATGTGAGGTGGAGGAGTGAGTGCTGGACAAAGGGAAAGCTGTGTGAGAACGTCTTGATTTTGATAACCACTCTGTGTGCAATTTGAGTAATGTAGGAAATGGTCCTTAAATATTTCTCGCACAATAAATGTTGAACTGGGGTTGCAAAGTTAATTCAAGTAATTTAGTGACCTTGTATTTTCATCTTGTCATTGAGGCTAGGACCAACTCCAGAATCTAGGCCAACTTAAGAAATGAGATACATTCAGGCATGTAGCTAATACCCAGCAATCACTAGCACCTCAATACGATCAACAAACAACATTTTACTGGCTCCCAGAGCCCCATGTAGCCGGTAGTAATCCACTGAATAAACAGATCAATCAGCCAGCATTTAACGCCAGAGGGTTGCAAACAAAACAAAAGAATCAAAAACTTTCTCAACATATATATGAGGATTCTACTTTCCAGTGCTAGGTTAGTGCTGAGTACGTTTATTTTTATATGATGTTTCCTGTTGTCCAGAGACACTATGACAAAAAGTATCAGTTATGGTGTCTGGGAAGTAGTCTGTAATTAAAAATGACGGAGGTAACACAGAGAAAGTAAGGTCTTTTTGGATGTTTGTTAAACTTGCTAAAATATTCAAAGGCTGTGTGTGTATGTCTGAGATATTTCCATCTCTGTAATTTCTAATGTATCCTATATTTTTACATTTAGGTGTCTTCTTTTTTGAATAGTTTATTTTTAGTATTTAAGGAATACTTATGAGTGTTTTATCTGAAAGTTAAAGGACTTTAAATGTGACAAAATCTCTTTACTTCTCAAATATTATGCAACTGCATTAGGATTAATAGTTCTCCATAAATATCACGTAAACCATCCTATCATTCAAAATAGAAGTTGTAAAGGAATTACAACTGCTTTAGAAAACTGTTTCACAGCAAACTTTGCATTTATTTTATATTAACTGGAGGATCTATTTGTATATCCCGTTAGTTCCTACTTGAGATTCTGGTGGCACTTAGTTTTATCTCCTTGTGTGTCCAAACCAACCCTTCGCTGACTTACTCAGGGCAACATAGAGGCAGAGTAACTACAACCGCTTCATAGGTCTGCTAGTGGCCCCTCCTGCCTGCCTCCCTCCCTCCCTCACTTTTTTATTAGTTATTTTTTAAAATAGAATAAGCATTCACAAATCTAAAATGAGATCTAGGAAGTCCTTGACAATCGCCTATATCTCACCATATGGTTTATTTAAACTACCCTGTCCCCCCTGCTTTCTGCTAACTGTAAGTTAGCATCATTTGAATCTTATTTCATTATTTCATAAATTTCCTTTTTAGATAGTAAATCCTATCTACATGCCATCATGAGAGTATGTATTTTTGTTATTTTTGATTCTGTAAGAAGGGTTTCATGCTCTATGTCATCTTTGGGGTGGACAGATTCATTTTTTACTGTAATTCATATTGCTGACTATTGCCGTAGTTCATTTGTTTTAATTGCTGAATAATATTCCATTGAATGAAGATAATACAATCTGTTCACCTACTTTCTGATTTATGAGCATTTGGAACCAGTGATACTGTGAACATTCTTGAACTAATAAATGTTCCCTTTTGCACATTTGCAAGGGTTTCCTCTGGAAAAACAGAAGTGCAATTGCTACGTCATACCACACTTGTTTACATTGCTGGGAATATTTGTCAGGCTTTAGTTTTCATGATTTAAAACTAAACTAAACTGAGATAAGACAGGAAAATAATAGACTATTTCTTCTTCAATGGTGTTTTGTAAATAATATGACCTATATTTGGCTTGAAAGTGTTCAATAGTAAATGAATATAGAAAATTACTTATAAAAGGGCCCACTTGTGCTCTGAGAAGCTCACTTGGCCACGACATTCTTTGTTTTTTTGTGGCCACTAGGAAGCACATGAGTCATCTTACCTGTGAATCAGTTGTCATACTGACATAGTTGCAACCAACATTTGGCAGGTGTTTGATGCTCTAAGGAGACCGACAAGGATCAATTATATTTGAAAATATTTAAAATATTTACCCAGTATAAAAAGAAAAACTTTCAGGGAATACCTCTGTATTCATCACTATACCATTTCCTGCCTCATTGAATATTATTTGAACTCTCTAGATTTTCAGTATTTTCTAAAATGTGATTCACTACATGCTTTTGCATTATTTTTACCTACTTAATCATTTCCATAACTGCTGGGATGCCAGTGATTTTGTTTGCGAAAATGAAGCTGGTGAAAGTCAAGTCTCGTTGAATCTTCTGGCAGCAGGGATGAAACCTAGATCCTGTTGTGTGACTGCCTGTTCAGAAGGGTGTTGTACTGTAAAAATCACCTCTATTACAATATATGCTTTTTGACAGTCTAATGCATTCTCCATATTTCCTCTGAGTAGAAGCTTGATTTGATGATATTCCTTCAGACTATTAACAGATTCTGTCATCATTCTGCCATAATTGATCGCATTTACTGCTGTGCTTCCTCCCTTACCCCATTCTGAGAAGAAAACACAGATAAAATATTTTTCCATATAATCCCTTTGAATACACATTAACATTTGCTATGAATCAGCCTTTGTACTATTGGCAGTAGTATCCATGAGCAAAGAAGGGCTTATCTGTTCTTTGAATGATTAAACCTTTGAAGTAGCCACTGTAAACAGTGACTGTAGAAAGTGAAGCAAAAATAAACTATGCCCTTATTTCATATTCCTTATTTTCACATGCCGAAGCTCTTCCCCAGTTGGTAACCCCTTCTCAGTTCTCTTGAATGCGCAGTGAGTAGGCAAGGGCCCTAATATAGTCCCAAACATGTGGAATAGTGAATCGGCTAAGCTGCTCTCAGTGTTCTGCACAGGCTTTGCATTTTATACAGCGAGTTTCCAAATGGCTTATTGTATCATGTAAACACCTTCCAACTAGCAAAAAAAAAAAAAGGCATCTTCATTTTTTTTTTAATGTTAAAAAATGACTGTCTGGTCGGGCAAGGTTATTCATGAAAGGAAGTGAAGATGTTACTTCCAAAAGAAGAATTAATGTCCAATATCCTGACAGCATTCAGCACCAGGACCCAGATTCGGTGGGGAACCTGCATGCCAGTCAGGAGCCAGGGCAGTGAGCCTGGCACATAAACCACACACAGAGAACCATTCTCCCAGGGTGGGGGCAGGAAAATCCATTACAGAGCTCCCTGGTTGGTAGGCCAAGGGTCTCCTGAATATACCACTAGTTCCAGATCTCACTGCCTGAAGATCTCTGAAGGACTGATCAATCTATGGCAGGTCAGAAAATCAAATTTTATAATATAATAAAGTACACTGCACAGTTTCTAGCACACAGAAATTATGGCTTTATTGATTATCATGATCATCATAATCACCATTACACAGCAGTTCAATAGAAAGAGATCCAGGCAGTAATTGCATTTCAGTATCACTCAGGTTTGTGTCTACTTAAAAGTAATGTAGAAAACTTGGCAGAGAAGATAGTAATAAATAAATTTATTTAAATCTGTCTTCATCTCTAGCTATTCACACTGAACAAGTCATTTAACCTTTCTGTGCCTGTTTCCTCATCTGTACAATGGAATTAAGATAATAATATTGCCTATTTTGTAGGGTTGTTATGGGGAGTAAATGAGAAAATACATGTGAAGTGCCCACAAGATTATCTGATACATAATAAATACTATGTGTCAGAGATTTTCAACTGGTGTGTCACAAGAATTTTTAAAACATGCAATACCTGACTATTTAGTCAGAGGCACTAACCTCTTTTCCCTTAGACTGTCAGATAAAAAGAAATGACAACAGCCAACATTATAATAGCCATCAAATGTGGATGAATCAACATTGTATCTATTTTCTGTCAGGTAGGCCAAAAATATATTTTTAGTGTGCTTCAGAATTTTAGTTATTTAGTTATTAGCCATGAGATGAAAACGGCTGAAAATCACTGTGCTGGCTCATCGTCTTCTTAAATTATTTTCATACTAGAGTTCACAAAAATGCTTTTCACCTTATCATTTCATTCATACCAATCCAGTGGTGAGGTTGTCGTTTTATAAATTTTAACAATGAACCATGGACATTTTATTTATTTAACAGGGATAGAATGATACCCTCATCTTTTAACTCCCTATACTAGACCCTGTTAAAGGCATAAAACAGCATATCACTGAGAGACCTCGGTGAAGACAGGAGAGACAAAAAGCCCAATGCTAGGCAATAACATTTAATAATGGGTAGTTACTTTGAACAATTTTAGTCTAATCACTTATGTATACATTCAGAAAAACTTGTTTCCCTAGCAGAAATACAGATACTCTTCATTGTGTACACTTTAAACCTGAAAAACAGACATTTTATATTGTAACGAGGAAGTGAGAGTATGAAATTATTCATCCTACGGCACAAGATAGCTTAGCCAGTGATGGTCCTGCCATTGTGTTTCTCTGTTCTCCCCACACCCTGCACCCCCTCCTTTCATCTGTGCCTTCAAAGATGTGGCCTCTTCTCGATGTCATTGTTCTTTCAACACGGTGAAATGGGAAGGCTCTCAAAGGAAACTGGGATGTAGGGCTGATTTGACAAGGCAGAGTGCAAGGCAAAGTCTATGTGCCCCAGATCAAAGGGAAATGAATAAACAAGAACTGCCTAAAGTTTTTTTGGGGGGACATATGATTGAGACATTTTTATTTACTTAAACTTATTTATGTTTTTGCTCTCATGATACTGCTTTACCTCATAAGATCATTTAGAAATGTCAGATACTGTCAACAGGATCATACTGATCAACTGTAATCATGAAATAGAGATATTTTTGTTTACACTTAAAATAAAGAAGTGTGATTATGGACCAGAGAAACTATACTTTATATATGTTATTTATTTCCATGTCTAAGATTTATGAATTAACTCTAATCCATATACAGTTATCTGATCTTGAATGTAGCATTTGAAGGATTTAACTTGAATTATCCTCAGAAAGTGTTACTTAGACTGGCTTACAAAATTAGATACTACAGTAGAATTTATATCTATTTCATTTTAAATAAATGCCACTAGTTGGAAACCTCTTGTGTCTTACGCAACTTTTTATTCTTCCACTGCAATTATCAAAAGTGCATGAAATGTACGTCTAAAAAGAACTCTTAAAAACAAGTGCAAACTGGAGTTTTACTGCCAGGATAACTTTTTTCTCTACACTGTTTCTACTTCTGCAGAGTTAAGACATGGCAGCTGTGGCAGCCAAGTCCTCAGGGTACACTGCTGACTTAGTTGCTTATTGTGCGTTTGAATCCTAATTGTTTTTTTTTTTTTCCCAGTCTTATGACCATGGGCAAATTATTTTGATGCTTTGTGCTTGTTTCTTCATCTAACCTGGGATAATATATCCTCATCTCATAAGGCTCTTAGAAGCACTAGCAAAATAATAAATTTAAAGAACCCACTGGACTGCCCAGCCCCTACCGGGCACTCAGTATGCTGGATGTTACTACCTGCCTTCATCAAGTGGTGGTGCCCAGGCCCTGGGTTATATGATGTGTGTGGAAGAGAGTCTCTAAAAGGAAAGTACCTTGAGAGCCAAGACCATACTAGCTTCAGAAATTATTTTTAAGTTTTCACATGGGAATAATATCAGTCTATTTACTTGGAGCTGGAGACATCCTCACATTTCTATCAAGTTAATTCTAGCTCTGTTTGTTGTTTGTTTTATAATCGCAAGGCCCAACCTCTGGTGTTGTGTCCTAGACTTTGTCAAGTTGTAAAAGACGGTGCTGGGTCATCTATGGTGAACTCCACTTCTGGGCCATGGTTCTCTGTGGAAGGGGGCAAGCCACACCTTTAAAGCCCAGTGGTCACTCTTCTTGGGGGAGTGCCCAGGTTCTGGAGTTCTCTCGGAGGGGAGGGTCACGCCAGGGCAGTGTTGGGTCCTGCTCTCCATCCTTGAGGCCAGTTGGGGCCAGAAGGCACCAATGGGGGAGTCCTGCTTGTGGTGGAGCCCCTTTAAGGTAACGAGATAAAACGTAAGAGTGTTTTCAAACTTTACAGTTAGTTTCTAGAGAGCATTAAGAACAAATACATCCTTTTCCCTGCTGGGTAAGTGGTGTTTCTATTGTTCCTGAAATGATTAAGCATTCATGAAAAGGTCTTAGTAGTGAAGTCATTAAAGCTAAAAGCAGTGATCGCTCTGTTCCCTTACCCCATTAGGGTGCAGTCCTGATGCGACTCTGGAGCTCACGGTAACGTGAAGGTAACTCAACATGCAGGAAAGAAGTTAAGCACAAGAATTGAGAACAGGCAATTGTTTATTACTTATTTACATCTCACCATATTGCGGAAGGACTTAAAGAAGGTAGAATTTCATCTCTAGGACAGAATAATGTATTTGCTACTAGGCTACCTTTACCATATGTATAAAAATAGATCTCCGGGAATAAGATGAACATTGGTATTGCTTTACCTAATATTTCAACTTAAGAGTAAAGTAACATCATGTCTGCATCTTTCAGCACACTCATCACTGTATATACCAGGACTAATGCAGAAGGCACCAATTAACTTAAACTCGGATTATAATAATTTTTTAAAGTACCAATAGGGAGTCATTATTTTAGTGAAGGGACTAAAAGCTAAATATAACGATGCTAATTTTTTTAAGTGTTATTAAGGTTGACAGATAGTCTTAAAAATTAGATATTCATTTTAAGTGAATCATGCATAATTAAGTTCCCCAAAATCCTCCCTTGGAATTTTAAGGCACATTCAGAGAAAGTTAAATCATTCATTAAGTAATTTGGGATGACTGGATTTCTACTTTCTGTATGATTTTTTCTGTTCAGTAAAAAACAATGATTATAGGAGTGGTTCTCAAACCTTGGTGGGCATCAGATTCATGTACAGGCAGGACTTGATAAAACAGATTTCTGGGCTCCACCCAGCCTTTCAGATTCTGAGGCAGGTCTGGGGGGGGCCCTGGAGTTTGTATTTCTTACAGTGTCCCGAGTGTTGCTGATGTTGGCAGCCTGGAGGCCGCATTTGAGAAGCACTGCTTTACATACAGATCAGACACTGCCGAGGTTAATGTTGTAACTCCTGACGCCCCATTGGAGTGGCTACGGAGCACAATACTGCCTTAAATATAACAGATGTGCGCCAACCAGGCAAGCAGCTACAACAAAAATTAGATAAATATCAGAAGAAAATATTACAAATTCAGAGTATATGTCTATGAAATATAAAATGAGTTATTTCAATGTCTTGAATGTTAGAATCATATTTTCTTTTTACAGTCTTTGTTTATTAGTAGTAATAGGAATCTATTACTACTAAAGCAGATTTTCATATTAAACGAAAAACAAAAAGGCCAAGGTTATTTCCTATATGTCATGCTCTGTAACATTTTGACAGTTCTAAAGAGCAGCCCGTGCACCAACTAAATAAATTTAGTGTTGTCCATTCCATAAATAATTTTAAAAGAATGAGTTGACTTTCAATAATAATAAAAATCCTGCATCTTTTTTTCAGCATTAGGCTCATGTTCTCACTCTGTCCCCTTTAGCAAAAATACACTACAGATGCTGTTGGGCCATTATGTTGGGACTATTAAAAGAAAGTTGTTTTTAAAAATCTGATTAAATATACAACTTAAGATGCTTATACTTTATATGTGCAAATAACTGGTTTGCAAAAAGTTAGTGCTTGATATTTGATGAATAAATGAAACCAGAATATCATAAGCCAGAGCCATCAATATTTTTTTAAAATCTATGAATGTACATAAAATTCCGTAAATGTGAATGATTTTATTTTCCTTCCCTCTCTGGGAATATACTGTCCTAACTACAGAATGCCAACTAATATGAATGAGAAGTACAATAGTTTGTGAAAGGACTGCATAAAATAGCACCACTATCTATTTACAGGGCCAAGCACAAAACAATCACATGTGTTTCCTCTCCCCACTGGGCTGAGCACTGCAGCCTGCCAGTCCATCTGCCACACCTTTGCAGTGAGTTTTGCATTTCTTAGAACATTAATATTTGAAGATGTTTTGACTGTGATAAAATGCCGTACAATTCAGAATAGGACAAATATGCTGTAGCTCAGAGATGGTGGTAGACAGGACAGCTGCTTTGCAGGGGTTGAAGAATCCAAAATAAGCTAATGCTGAACTGCCATACTGTAAGATTTGTAGTTGAGGGCATAGAAGGCTTCGATAACAATCTCAACAGTGTGGCATCTGCGAGAGTTTCACGAAATGCCAGTTTGCACTGAACAGGCAGTGAGGCACAGCAATTAAGAGTGTGGTCTGGGAAGATAGAACCATGGTGGCGAAACCACAGTCTTCCTGGTTGTGTGAACTTGGGCAAGCTGTTTAACATTCCTTAGCCTGAGCACCTCATCTCTAAAATGGAGGTAAAAACGTTACCCATCACATAGGGTTGCTGGGAGAATCAAATGAGTTAATGTATACAAAAAGGCTAGATCAGTGCCTGGCACCTAGTTATTAATATATGTTATATATTATATGTAATATATAGTCAATAGTATAATATACAAAATATATGTATTAAATGCATGTTATAGTAATATCACATAATATATATTTACGAATATATAACATAAACACTATATGAGTGATAGCACTTGTAATTTTTATTATTTCCTCTATTTCAGGGCTATTCTATGCTCCTTTTTATTTCCGATACTATCCTAGTCCAGTTTCAGCTCTGCTCAGTTTCTGCTGTCTCCATTATTCTTATCCCCAAAGTCTTAATTATAGTCATGCATTAATCAAATCTTAATTGATAAAATATTAATTCAAGTTTTAAGAATTCATTCATTCACTCATTCTTTATTTTTCACTGTTTTATTGAAACACACAGTTAAAAATGTCTTATTTCATCTTTTTTTTCCTTTTTTTACCAGCAGGACATTTAGACCTCAACACTAAACTTACAGCAGTTAACACTGTTAGAGACTGAAGCACACAATATGAAAGATTAGGAGTCATATAATAGACTGAAGTTTAGTGTTTACCTAAAAATACTCCCAAGTAGAAATAAAATATATCTCCATTATATACATTAACAGTGATTCCCAACACCTGTCTCTTATTCTATAATCAATATATTTCCTAGGCCAGTTTTCAAACTGCAAAGCTTTGAAGGCTACTGGAATTAAGAAATCTGTTCTCATTATAAAAGGCTTCTGATGCTCATGATGGGGGCTGCCTACAGTGGAAAGAGAGCCGCTGCAGTTGCCTGCACATTTACCGACCTTGACCTTGTCTGATAATATGGGAGAGAGAGGGTGGGGAGGTGTCATGGCCAGTGGATTTTGTGTGGTGTCATTAACTGAAGTGATCTGTACAATCCCAGGAATCAAATATTAGGAAAACTTCTCTTAATTCAGGATCTAGAATATCCTTTTTGTGTTCATCCAATATGTGTGGTGAGTAAATTACTTGCCCTGATTCTCCATTCTCTCCTGTTTCCAGGCCCTTTGCTATATAACTTGCAAGTTTTTCCACACAAAGTGGAGAATATTTTCCTGTCCCTTTTCTCTGGCCCTGACCATTTGATGTACTCTGGTCAATGCATGTGGGCAGAAATTACAGTGTGACAGGTCAGCCTAGCCCTTTTCCTCCTGCCGCTCTGTCAGCGCCACAGAAGAGCTTCCCCTGAGTAGCTTCTCCCCTTCCGCCCGGGCTCCACAACACTGCACGTGTGGGAGAGACTGAGACCTAGTCTACAGCAGGAGCCAGCCCCGCGGGATCTGCGCGCAGAGCAGAGCTTCCAGCGCAGCCCAGTTCAGACAAGTGGGTCCCCACGTGACGCACACACATCTGAGAAGTAATTCTGTTGCACATCACTGAGATTTTGACATAACAGTCGCTGACTGATACGTACATTGACTCTCAATATTATAAAAAAGGCTTTATCTTTTTTGGAAAGCCAGAAATAACTCCAAAAATAACTGACAGATAATGATATGGTTTTACATGCAAAAAACACCAATGGCGTTTGGGAATGGTAATTAACTTGTAAAACAATTATCACACATAATTAATGAAGCAAATTTGTGTTTGTTGTGACCTACATTGTACTATAGGAAAGTACATTAGGTGTACTCATTAAGCTGGTGGGGTATGATTTTAATAATTGCAATAAAGTCAATGAAACAGTATAACTGGAAAATTCAACCAATACGTTTAGTGAGTATGAATATACTTTTAGTAAGTATGAAGCATATTTCTAGATAGATGTAAGAATTTGTGAAAACTTCCTTAATGACATTACACGTGACTTAATTACATTTTAACAATAACAGGATATTACATATAATCAATAGAATCAAAAAGTTTTTTTGAAAAAACAGAACACTTAAACAACTAATTAGTACTTGCAAAAGGACCTGACAGATATGTTGATTATATAAAGCTAAAGGCAATTACCTTTACGATATTAAATATTTTCCTCCTACACAAGTCCTAAGATGATAGACAATGATGTAAGTGAAACTTAAGAAAAAAGTTCTAAAAACCTAATTTACAACCACTTATTTTTAAATACTGTATAAAGCAATAAAACTTTTAACATCTCTTCCATTACCTTTTAGTATTTATTTCATGGAAATATTTTAAAATGTATGTATCTTTTATGATATACACAATTAATGGTCCATTTTAGAGAGCACTAGACCTATACTGAGGACCTATATTGTAAGGTGCAGTTACATGGGAATAAGGCTGATACTGGCTGATTATAGTACAGAAATATGACCCATAATCTTTTATACACAGGTGAAGACTATTTAATTTATGATTATATTTAGAGATCCATTTAAAATGCTCATTTAAAAATATTTTTGAAAATCTTTTAAGTAGAAGATCTTGATATACTCATTTTTAGTATGCTTCTGATATTTGCTAAACTGCTAAGGAAGTGAATTATTTTCAATAGTTTTTATTTCTGTGGAGTTCAAGAGAATGCCTAATCTCCATAAATAAAAAGTAAGTAAAGGAAATGTATCAGAGAGTTGGCAAACAGCTTCATCATGCTTCTGAAGAAATTTCTGGATTTCCTGGTTATCATGCCTCATATCTGAAGTGTTGCCTTCTTCATTTTCCTTTTGAAGAAGCTGCTCCAGAACCCAGAAGAGGGAGAAAATATTTTCATAGCGTGTCACATCGTAACTGGCTTGCTCCTACAAATAAACAACAAACTTCTTTAAATAACATTGGTTATAGCTCAGCACAGAAAAAAGCCAACTAAAGAGATTAAATTTTCAGATGACAATAAATGCAGTTGACCCTTGAATAATCCAGGATTTAGGGGATTCTCACCCCTTATACAGCTGAAAATGCATATGTAACTTGTGACTCCCCCAAAACTTAAGTTGTCCCTTGGTATTCAAGAAGATTGGACTCAGGACTCTGAGTGGGTACAAAATCTGCAAGTGCTCAAGTCCCCTGTGTAAAATGGTGTAAATTAATACATAGTGTCCGCTCTCTGCACCAGCAAACTTCCAGCCATAGATAGGAAACAGTACAGGCATTTAATGAAAAACACTGTGTATAAGTGACACACACACAGTTCAAACACATGCTGTTCAAGGGTCAACTATATTTGACTTAACACCTACTGTCTTCCTGTTCCTTTGGGATGGGAGACGGGAGAGAACAAAGGAGAACATTTCTTTTTTTCAAAAACTTTCCAATCTTGAATTACTTCTTCCTCTTGATGGTTTACAAAGCTCCAGGTTTTTTCTCTGCATTATTGCTACAATTCATTACTCAGCTGATTCTGAGAATACTTGGCATAGAGTCTTATACATATCAAGACCTGTGTGTAATTTCAGCATTTCATCAAAGAATCCCAATTAATGATACTGCTGCTGATGATAAGAGAAGGTTTTTGGGAAAAGGATTTTAGGAGCATGTTTCACTATACAACTCAGTCTTGGAGCAGTTAGAGTTATGTATGATCTGCAAGCGACCAGACGTGATCGCATCCTGAGTCCACACAAGTCAGGAAGTAATAGGGTTAAACTGTGGAATCAGATACACGGTTATAAGGAAAATGTATCTTGTAGAAGTTGTTATTTGGTCAAGATGGCTGAAAGGGAAGATGAGTCAAAGGATGGTCAATGAAAAGCATAACATGAGGGAATACAGGAATCAGTGTAAAGACATAAACTGACTTTATCATTTGCTTTTTAAGAAACGTTGAAAACATTCACCAAATCCATCCACTGTGATAATACATGAACAAAAATATTCACTCACTCATTCACTTATTTATTTATACTGACCAGAGGACATGTTTATTGATTTTAGAGAGAGGGGAAGGGAAGGAGACAGAGAAGGAGAGAAACATCAGTTGGTTGCCTCTTGTATGTGCCCCGACTGGGAATCAAACCCGAGACGTTTCAGTTTATGGGGTGACATTCCAACCAACGGAGCCGTCCCAGCCAGGGGGAGGAACCTTCTTGTAGAGCCAGAGGAGTGTATTCAATAAGGCAGTCCAATAGACAGAGTCAAATATATGCAAATACCTAATACTTTTTTCAACTTTAATAAAAATACAAAAACAGGAAACTAGATCAGTCTCATTTATGAGTATATACATTTCCAAGTTTATGAATATAGACACAGGAGTCCAAACAATTATACTTGATCCAACAATATAATCAAATAGAGGTTTATTTAAGTGATTAAATAATAAGAATTCTATCAATATAATCCAACATATCAACAAATTTAAGTTGAAAAACTATATGAATATGTCAATAGGTGCTGAAAGATTTTTTTTCAGTTAGGGTTTACATTTGATATTATCTTGCATTAGTTTCAGGTGTGCAGCGTAATGGTTAGACAGTCCTGTACAGTGTTCCGCCTATTATTATTTCCAGTACCCAATCGGCACCATACACAGTTATTACAATATTATTGACTGTAATCCCTAAGTTGCATTTTACATCCCCATGACAATTCTGTAACTACCAATTTGTACTTCTTAATCCCTTCAGCTTTTTCACCCAGATCCCCAACCCCCACCCTTCTGGCAACCATCGGTCTGTTCTCTGTGTCTGTAAGTCTCTGTTTTATTTATTTATATTGTTCTTTAGATTCCACGTATAAGTGAAACCATATGATATTTGTCTTTCTCTGACTTACTTTCTTAGCATATACCCTGTAAGTCCATCCATGCTGTTACAAATGTTTTGTTCATTTATATAGCCAACTAATATTCCATTGTATATATGTACCCCCTCTTTTTTATCCACTTGTTTATTGATGGGCACTTTGGTAGCTTAGGGATATATGTATTCCTTGGGATTAATGTTTTGAGTTTGTTCGGATATATACCCAGAAGTGGGATTGCTAGGTCATAAGGCAGTTGGTTCCATTTTTAATTTTTTTGAGAAACCTCCATACTGTTTTCCACAGTGGCTGCACCAGTCTGCATTCCCACCCAGAATGCACAAGGGTTCCCCTTTCTGCACATCCTCGCCAGCACCTGTTGTTTGTTTTATTGATGATGGCCATTCTGACAAGTGTGAGATGGTGTATTATTGTGGTTTTGATTTGTGAATTTGAGCATCTTTTCATATGTCTATAGGTCATTTGCATGTCCTTTTTGGAGAGCCAGGTCCTTTGTATACTTTTTAAAATTGGATTGTTTGGTTCTATTTTGGTGTTAAGTCGTATGAGTTTTTTATAAATTTTGGATATTACTCCCTTATTAGATATATCACTGGCAAATATGTCCTCCCATTCAGTGGGTTGTCTTTTCATTTTGTTGATGGTTTCTTTTGCTGTGCAAAAACTTTTTAGTTTGATGTAGTCCCACTTGTTGATTTTTCCTTTTGTTGCCTTTGCTTCTGGTGCAAATTCAAAAAATAATTGCTAAGATAAATGTCAAAGAGCTTATTGTCTATCTCTTCTTCTAGTTTTATGATTTTTGGGTCTTACATTCAAGACTTCAATCCATTATGAGTTAATTTTTGTCTGTGGTGTAAAATAGTGGTCCAGTGTCATTCTTTGCCATGTTACTGTCCAGTTTTCCCAATACCTCTTATTGAAGAGACTCTTCCCCATTGAATATTCTTGGCTCCTCTGTCATAAACTAGTTGATCATACATGAGTGCGTTGATTTCTGGAGGCCCTGTTTGGTTACACTGATCTATGGGTCCATTTTAATGACGATAACATGCTATTTTGATTACTGTAGCTTTGTAATATAGCTTGAAATGAAAAAGCATGATGCCTCTGGCTTTGTTTTTTCTCAAGGTTGCTTTGATTATTCAGGGTCTTTTATGGTTCCATATAAATTTGAATATTGTTCTATTTGATACTTTCTTTAAAAATGCTTATAATAACAACTACTTCAATTGCACTGTACCTCACACTCCCACTAATTGGACTACATATTATTAGATGATTACACCTAATATCTATATGCTCATCCCCTTGATCTGGAATGGACTCATATCACCAACCTCTCAGTACCAGGACCCTGATCAGTATCCAGTGCCCATCAAGAGGTGCCATGTATCCATCATGCATGTCTGGATTCCACATATCTAATTCCGCATATCTAATATTTTTATAGATATAAATTATTTACCTCATATTCTGGTCCATTATATATTTGTTTTATTATCTGTTTAGACTGTAAACATACAGAGAAAAGCTGTGTTCCTGTCTCTCTAGTTTCTGTAATTCCTAGAAGAATATCTTAATTGTTTTTGGTAAATGTCAATATACACTTTTTGTTTGAATTTAATGGGAATTGTAGTAATTTAAAAGGTACAATGCTACTCTAGACATACGCAGTAGTACCTTCTTATTCACAAATTTCTTTCCCACAGTTTCACTTATATATATATATGGTTTTATACAATCCATAGTATCAGGCATTACTGGGGGCCTTGAACCATCTCTCTCACAGATAAGGGGTGAACTACTATATTGGTTATGACCTGAAGGATTGTCAGTGGCATTTTCCAATGAAAAAACTTTTCAACACTTTTTTATTCCAAACTAAAAAAATTCACAGTGTTTAACCTAATCATGTGAGCAATATTTACATATTTTTAAAAAGATTTATTTATTTATTTATTTATTTATTTATTTATAGGAAGGGAGAAAGAGAGAAAGAAATATCAATGCGTGGTTGCCTCTCATGTGGCATCTGGCCCGCAACCCAGGCATGTGCCCTGACTGGGAATGGAACTGGTGACACTTTGGTTCGCAGCCCGCACTCAATCCACTGAGCTACGCCAGCCAGGGCCTTATTTACATATTTTTAAAACCTGTTCAGTAATGACCATGAGTAGTCCAAATTCTTGTTTGAGTTAATAGATAATTCTTCTTGGAACTATTACTATACACATATATATTTAGACATTAACAGAAATTAGATAGTACTTAATGCAAATTCTATAGCTAAAAGGTAAATTTACTTCATTTACTTTGAAGCTCTAACTACAATAGGGGACAGTCCTTTATCATGACAATAGTAGGCAAAATGGTGGAAATGATTTTAGGCTTCACTTCTACTGATACTAGCTATATATTCTACTACAATATTTATCCTATTGGGTCCTTGAAGTACATTATTAGCATTTTGTGAACCAAATGATTACTCTGTTTTGAAGATATTTAGATTAATTTTTAGTTAACCATGGTTTCCATGTATAACATTTTTAAGAATGGTTAATAATTGCCAAGTGTGCTTGTCAGAGTAGGGAGAAGTTCTCCTCCCTGATAAGGGCCATCGCATTCCAGGCAATTTCAGGGCAAGTGTGTACAGCAGGCTGAGTGTGTCTTGGTACTTTTCCATGTGCTTTCAGAATCTCACTCTGGACGTTTTAGCTCTGCTTCCAGATGGCCTGGCGTCCCCACTGCAGTGTCCCATTTCTCCAAGTTGTTTTGGACTTTGCTTTTTTACTTTTATCAGAATTTATCTGTCTTGGGTTCCACCTCTGTCCTAAATGCCTATTCTCCTAATAAGTAATTGGATAAACTCTTTTGTTCCAAGATATTAACAGATCATAGACTATTAATTTTAAAGTAACTCCTCTCTTTAGGGACAGCATGCACTTAGCTCACATGCCTGTGCAGCCCTCCCTTTCAACGTGACTGAAGTGCATATCTGTGGGGGAGGTCTTTCCTGTAGTTACTAAGTATCCTCACACGGGCAGCTGTTGCTGGGCTTAATCATATGCTCAGACACTTTCAGAATTAGCTTAATAAAAATGAAAATAAATGATATTAAGATGATAGCTGATAAATACATTTCTATATTTTGGTGTGATTTTTACCTTCTCAGTGTCACATTGTCAGAAAGTACAAAACACAAGTGGAACATACCCACCTGGAAATACCCAGGTGTTTTGCATTAACACCCTGTGGGAGAGGCTGAATGAGCCTCAGCACAGAAGCCATGTGGCTGCGTGTATCCAATACACTGCTGTGGGTTTATCTTACTAGCTAGGTCTTTTGAAATTGAAGGAGCCTTGAGAGGAAGCTTCTATAGTCCCATGACTATTTCTTATAACCTAATCCATTTTGTGTAACAGGGACCTTAAGAAGAGGAAATACTTTCCTAGTAAAAAAATCACCAGCTATTTTTGTGGAACATTTTTGGAATTAAAACATTTTTTATTTTTATTTTTCTATTCCTAAGCTGGGCTTCAGAAATTCAAAGTGCACAAATATTTTTTAATGGTGAAAAAATTAGTACTTCTTTACCTGCTACTAAATTTCACTTTAAAACTTTGATTCTGAAGTTAAGGCTATAGACATATAATGCCAGTTTCCTAATTATTATTTTAGTTGGAATTCAGTCAAGGTTAACTAGATATTTTTGTAAAGTGTTATTATCCTTAAAGCAGACACTGCTACTTGCTTCCCTCATATCCATTTTTCCCTCCTTTTTCATCTACTAACCCCAGTTTTGTTCAGGATAATAATGGAGCAACTAAAAATGTACATTTTCCAGTTTCCCTTTAGGCTAAGCCTGGTCAAAGAGATGTAAATATAAGCAACAGGGTGGGTTTCTGGGAAAGCTCTTTGAGAGCAGGCAAAATCTGGTGGAATGCACATTTTGCCTTCCCTCTTCATCATTTTTCCTGCTTGGAGATACAGACAAAGTGCCTGGAAGTAGAAGAGCCATCTTGTGAGCATGGGGATGAAGGCCACCCATGGACCGACAGAAAGGGCCCGATTCTGGAAGGCACGGTGCAGCTCCATATACCCACACTTGGAGGCTGTACTTGCCCACACTGTGTTGGGGGTTCCCTTCCTCCACTTTAGTCATTTAAAACTGGAAACTTGAGGCTTCACCTAGGCTGGAAGGGAACTCTTTAAGGTTCCTTAGCACTGGACAGGTGCTGCCCTGCAGTCTGTGCCATGCAGAGGAGAGCGAAGATAAAGGGACAGAAACAGTCAGGTTCCTGGCTGGCATACAACATAACACAAGGGGCTGCACAGTAGAGGTGTGGCTTGCAGTTTGGATGTTTGTATTTAATGCTAAAAAAGTATGAGGATGACAGTTCATTAAATTCAACAGTTTGATCATTTATTTGTGCTAGCCCAGGGCATGCGGGGGTGAAGTCTGACACTTTCAGAAATAAGCATGCTGCTACAGGAGGGGTGAAAACACAGCACGACATTTTTTGTATTTCTGCAAACTCAAGAGGCGAAGGAAAACTGGATCACTGCAGGGCAGAAAATCAAGTCAAAGAGTATGGGAATGTAACCTAATGTTAACTTCAGCGATCAGGAAATATACCTTTGGCCCAGGTTTTACTAGGAGCAACAAGTAGTATCAACCAAAATTAACAGTCTTGAAAAGAATGAATTCAACACAATACTTTAAAGGAAAAGGTCCACTGTCACCATAATAATTAAATGAGAAAAGTACCCCTGAGTTTTAATAACTACTAGAGGCAAAGAAGGCAGTAAATTTCAGTCAAGGAGATGAGAAGGATGAAGTGCACTCTCTGTCAGCAGTTTGTTCTGCAGCCTGAAGGTTCTGAAGCCCAGGAGAAAGCACTTAAGGAGCTGACAAGTAATCAGGTGCTTAGCTAGGGTCCCAGCACAACGCTGCTGCACACGGTCATGCCAGCACCAGTGCTTGCGAACAGAGCAGGAGAGCCATATGCACATTACAGCTAACGTAGTGTGTTATATATGTGCATGTCTAAAAATATATAAATCATATATGTGAATATTCCTATAATAACATATTTAGTATTATAGATACCTATAATACATATTTATATCCTATTACGTAGTTATATAGTATAGATATCTATATTATATAACACAGTGTATAATTATAATTATATAATGTATAATTATAGATACATTACAGATTAATGTATCATAATTATACATTGTATATTATATATGCATGTGTAATTATATAATATATATGTATATGCATATAAATATATAAAATCAGTGAACTTATGTTTGCAAATGAAGCACAAATTCACTTAAGACTATGTTTCCTACAAAGATTGTTACTATATCCTTTTCCTCCCTCTGCAACCTGGGTGTCAGACCCATACTGAGGAAGTATAAGGCAAAAGGCTGATCTGAACAGAGGGTGGTTAATTAGGGGAGATTTCCTAGAGATGAACTGTGAGCCACTGCTCAAAGACAGTGAGGGGTATAGATTGATGAATCGTCTTTTGATCAAAGTGCCAGGCAAAGAAGAATAAAAAGGACTCAATGGGTATTAATCTATTTTGCTGTATAAGGCAAATAGATTGCCTTATAACTGTGCCATTGCACAGTTATCTGCCTTAAATGTTGGATCCTGGAGACTAGTTCTGAGGGGTTTGTATCTAATTCGTGGGGTAACTTAGGTGAAAAGTTCTGAACTCTTGAAACTACTAATATTTGAGATCTTGATATTTTGCCTTGTGTCCTATAGCAAATAGTTCAAGTATGCAAGATTTTTACATAAAAATATTCATGAGAGGAATATATATAACCATGGATTTTAAAAATCTGTAATAAGTCTTGTTTAAAAATGATGATTTTTCTCATTAACCAGTTTTACCTACTTTTTTCAAATTTGTTTTTTAAGCCTGAACTTATATAATAAGGTAATAGCAAAATGAACAGACTGAGGGAAAAAAGGGGGCTATAGCAGAAGAGGAGTTTGGACAAGAATCACTGAGAGTAAGAGGATGATTCGTATGTTTGACAAAAACAAACACCAAATCTTCAGCAAGAACAGATGTGTCAGAGGCTCTTGCTGGTTGAGATCTTTGAGAAAAGGGAATCTTACTGAGCAAGGTTTTTTGTTAAGGCAGGCCATCAATCGAACTGGTATTCTTGGCTTATTAAATTCAGCTGGCCATTTACTAGTTATGTGACCTGGGCAAGTTATTTGAACTTCACTAAATCTCAGTTTCCTCATCTAAAACTTGTAAGTAATAACAGTAACTCCTCTATTGGACTGTTGAGATGATCACATTAAATCATATATTTAAAATGTAGCACAGGAGCATAGATTTTTCAATAAGTATTATCTATTATCATCATAATCATCACTGTTATGTTTTTACATCATAATCATCACTGTTATCATCATAATCATCACTGTTACGTTTTTACCCGAAGTGAAAAAGATCCCCTATCTATAAGCTACTTTGCATGTAGATGAAGGCTACTGGTATTATTCAAGCACTATACTGTCATCAATGATCTGACACATCTCAAGCTGTATTAAGAACCTGAGGTGGCATCTTTATCTGCTTTCCTCTACCAAGAAAATCTTTCACACACAGTAGTAATCTAGAAGAGAATTCCTTTTAGCATTAAAGAGTGGTACTGACGGACCTAAATGCAAGGTGATTATTTTAAAGCCTTTCTGATATTAGAAGGCCCTGCAGGATATGAACATCTGCAAAACGGTCCACTCAGCCCAATCCCCACCTCCAACCCCCTATGAAGACATGGTATTTAAAGAGCTAGCTTGATTCTCTTCTTAATGTTATATTCTCTAATTATCTGACTAGTGAGAGATGTATCAACTTATTCAAGCTCTATTTTAGTGTTCAGATGGCAAAAAATAGTTTTGATTCCTAAATAACATGACCTTTTGGTGACTAACTCAGTAATATCATAGATTAAATCCTAAGACTTTAAAATTTTGTTTGCACACTTCTCTGGATATTCTATTATTTGACTCCTACTGACCACTTTTTGGGTGGTCAGAACAGCAGTTTGGTGGGTATAATGATAAATGGATTCCACATTGATTTTAATTCTCGTTTCTTTATATAAAGAATAGATAGTCCCTAATACATGGAAATAGCATTTCTCTGTCCTAACAGATCTCTTGAGCCAACTTTAAATAGCTTTACACTAGCAACCCCAGTTGCTTTCTCAGGATCTGTATTCTCAATTATGGGGCCATCAATCCCACTCAGTAACTTTTTCACTACTTTACAGTACAATATTAAACTTGGCCTAAAGCTGGAAATCTCTTTAAAGTAGTTTTAACAAAGCAATGCAAATAAGTCTATTAAGTAAAAAAACCCAAAAAACAAAACAGGGCTCAGAGACTGGAATAAAAGCGGCTAGGTTCTTTAAGGACTAATTCTGCTAAGAGTAATGAGCACTTTAAAACTGTTTCTGCCTGCCTTGCCCTCCTCTCTCTCGCTTTGTCCTATTACAAACATTTATTGAGTACCCTCATGTGCCATACCCTATGGTTAAGTGCTAGAGATACAGAGATGAAAAGGACGGTATCTCTGCCTATGTGAGAACTCCAAGCATGCATCTAGGAGGACAAAGAAGTAAACAGGTTACAACAATGCAGAATGCATGCACTAAGAGCTGTGAAGGGACTCTATTGAGTCATATGGTGAGAGAAGACCCCAAAGGGCAGGAAATGAGTTTGGTTGTGAATGATGATCCTGCAGGTTCACTTGCTGCTAGATGGTATGGCAGGATGTTTGGAGAGATGACTAGAAAGTTATTGTCAACATAGGTAAAATACCTCTTGGCTACTACCACAGGGGGCTCTGTCTCTGGTCAGTGGATAGGCATTGAAGCAAGGGAGAGGCAGAGTGCTTAAAGGGGGAGCAGGGAAGGTTATTACCAACCTCTGCAACAATTCACTGCAGAATCCTTCTGCCTTCTCTAAGGCAGTGGAAACAAACTGGATGACAGGTGTGTGCAGTCAGCAGCCAAATCATGTTAAGTGTTAACAAAATCTTAGAGTGTGATTGGTTCCATGAGGTCTGTAGTCACTTAAATGTTTGATACTCATCTTTCTGAAAGAGGGTGCAGATAACAAGAGGAAGCACGAAATCATATTCTTGAGAAAAAGAAATCAAAGCTGATGAAATATCTGAAATATACTGGAAACAGAGATCCAGATGGCCAGTACTGATGAAAAACAAATGTTTAAATAGCCAGTGGGGGTAAAATCAACAAGAAACTTTCTTCGTTAGGACTCTAAATAAAAGATTATCCAAGGCAGCGTGAAAACCTGCCCAACCAGGCAGAAGGCAAGAGCTAGGTTTTTTGGAGTAGTATCAGTGGCTGCCCAGCCAGGCAAAAGCTAGAAGGTAAAGCAATTTCCTAGAGGCTGCTTAGCTAAGCTTTGATACATTTGCCTTAAGTAAGCAAGAAATGTATATATTTAAGCAAGAAATGTATATATTTATTAAGAGTACTGGATCCAAAGCCTAAAATTAGTGACAACAAAGGAATGGGCTAAAAAGTGACCAGATCCTCTCCAATATTGTTTGGAAGCTGAAAGCAAATTTGATTGACCTCAGACAACCTAATCATCTACCAAAGGCCAAATGAACAAGGCTGGGTCCACAGAAACTAAAACCCAACACTTCTGTCTCCTTTCCTTTCTGTTTTCAATGTGTATCACTGCTACTTCAATGGAACAGTCTATTAGAGTTTGCTATCAAAAGCTGAGTAAAACTGCATAGCACACAGTGAAGTTTAGAAACAGAAAATAAAACTTATTATCAACATTTTATCTTGTTATTGAAATGGAGACTGGGTCTAGAGCAACGTGAATTATACATTTCTTGTTTTTTTAAAAAATCAATTGACCACCATCTCTCCTTTTTTTAAAAATCATATTTTTGAGATATACTTGACATACAGTCAAATTTGCCCTTCTATAAGTGTTTAGGTTTATGAATTTGATAAATTACTTGTAGGAAGAGAAAAGTGTTACAGAAATAATCTTTTTTATTTTTTAAAATATTTATTTATTTTTAGAGAGTGGGGAAGGGAAGGAGAGAGACACAATGTGTGGCTGCCTCTTGCACGCCCCCTACTGGGGACTTGGCCTGCAACACAGGCATGTGTTCTGATTGGGAATCAAACCTGCGACCCTCTGGTTTGCTGGCTGGCACTCAATCCACTGAGCACCACCAGGCAGGGAAATAATCCTTTTTTTTTTTTAAAATCAATCCTCACCTGAGGATATGTTTATTGATTTTTTTTACAGTGGAAGGGAGGAAGAGAGGGAAGGAGGGGGAGGGAGGGAGGGAGGTAAGAGGCGGGGGAGAGATGTGAGAGAGAAACATAGATAGATCCACTGCCTCCCATACACCCCCTGATGAGGGAGATTGAACCCACAACTTAGGTATGTGCCCTGACTAAGGATCAAAATTGCAAACATTTTGGTGTACAGGATGATGCTCCAACTAAGCCAACCAACCAGAAGATGATCATATGATGTTTATCCTTCATTTTATTAATCTAGTGTATCACACTGATTGATTTGCAGCTGTTGAATTAATGTTCGTAAATCCTACTTGATCGTGGTGTATAATCCCTTTTAATGCATTTTTTGAATTTGGTTTGCTAATATTTTGTTGAGGATTTTTGCATCTATATTCATCAGGGATATATCTAAGAAAGTCACAAACTGTAAAATAAATTTTTATAAGATTACTCTCACATTTCACACTTTGACGACTTCCATAATACTATTTAATTAAATGCCCCTTGCTGTTTAAAACCCCTTTACTTCACCTGGATGTCTCTTTTCCAGCTCAGACCTTTTCAGCAAGAACTGAAAATGAGATAGGCAGTCTGGAAGGAAAATATTTATAACTAACAAAGGTGTTAGGAATGGAGAGTCATAAAGAGCAGGTATGTATATGAGGGGGACCCCTCAAAACAAAATTATCTTCTAGAGGGCAGGTTTCCCCTGCTAGGTGAGTGTTCTAGGATCCCATTTGTATTAGTATATGAATTGGCATTGTTGTGAGAGGCTGTGTTTGGGTTCAGTGGATTTTTTTTGGAAGACTTTCACTGCATCTGCCCATTTCATGATGGGTGATTTGCTAGCAGACCTGCCCACACTGAGCACTGAGTGTTCAGCAATTTTTGACCAAAACCAGCAGGACCCTAGGCCCCACCCTCCCTATTCACCTAAACTTTCCCCAGATGACTTTATTTTTTGTTTCCCTGGATGACTAATGTTCTCAAAGGGGAACATTTTGCCCATATGGGAGAGGCAAAACAAAACAAACAAACAACAAGCACTAAAAGGCATCAAAATTCACAAGTTCAAAAACTCTTGTGAGTAGAAAAAATGTCTCAATAGGTGTATTACATCAAATGGAGAGTACTTTGAAGGTGACTAAAGTTTAAAGATGTAAGAATACACAATTTTTAATTAATAAATTCCATTTTTTGGGTCCCCCCTCATATATTCAAATAGATATATTTATTTTTCTCATTAAAACCAAAATAGTCAACTAAATAGTCAATTAAAATATCCAGTGAGTCAGAAAGAACTCCTCAGAAAAACTTTAACATCTATTTGCAACAATTTTACATAAAATAAAATGTAAAAAAAAAATAGTGCATTTTGCTTAGTGTCATTTGCTAAACACTAAAGCTGGGAGGTTCTCCCAAAAGAAAATGTTTTCTGATTGGAGGAGATGGAAAAAAGTGCACACTATAATTTAGCACTTAGAGACTCGTAATTCACATTGAAATTTTGAGGTTTCATTAAATTAGCAAGTTTAATATGTAATTTGAGCATAGTATGTTTTTTATTTATTTATGGAGAATTAGTATTCTAAAGAACACACTGTTGATGTTAATAAATGATAATAAATGGCCAACACAGGCATAAAGGACAGTAATGGAGTCATAGTTGGAAAAAAAAACCTAGCTATTTTCAAAGGAGAAAAAAATAGTGTGGGTTACTACTTATCTGGTATCAATAAATGTATTTATTCCAAATAAATAATATATCATTACTGTGGGCTGCATATTTCATTTTAATGGAAAACTTCATCTAAAATCTACTTGATTTCCTATATGTAGAATGTAATGTTTTCTGATCCAGAGGTAAATGGCCATTTCACCGAGGTGAACAGCAAGTAAAGAGGGTTTTCTCAACCTTTAAGTGAGAAAAGTATACTATTTACAACCTGATAGTTGTACAATCAAAGATTTAATTATGCATGTTCTAAAAGTTCTAAATTTGGCCTTTTGCACTGTCAGAGAGAGTACCTAAAAACTGGATTTAAAGAGGGTATAAAACAGATGACTGATTTGTAATTTGGTTGAATTTGAGTCTTGTGATCTGGCATTTTAACTGTGGTTAAAGCACATGTTTTTTTTCTATATATAATACCAAAGAATTCAAAAGTACACATTTCATTTCATCATTTTATAATTCTAAATGTTTGACTCAAGTGTAGAGACTAAAAAATGGGCAGATAATATTCAAACTTTAAAAATGTCCCTAGTATGTGAATATTAAACACTTTGTTTAGTATATTTAAGTATTTACTATGAGGAAATAATATATGCATATGCATATTTTAAATATAAAAATGGTTTTGTTTTTTGGGGGGGGTTAATTTGTTTTTTTTAGGTTACTCATGTTTAGGGAGATATATTAGCTTTGTTATGCCAAAGGAATACTCAGTCTCCTTAAGAATTCTAGTCATGGTATCACTGAATAAATTTGGTTTCTGATAGTTTTAAAAAGGTTAGCAATTTTAGAAATACTGAGCTCATTTACCACACAATCCTTATGAGATCTGCACCTTGAGTAAGTGATGGTGTGCTGCTTAACGTATATGTTCTCACACAGAAGCCTGAAATATAAGCTAAATTTTAGGAAGTCCAGAACTATACCCTTATAGTAGGTTAAACCATATGAAAATTTCTGAATTTGAGTTTTGACCTACAAACACAGAAATTTCATATGGCTCAATGTAATATTGTATGTATCTTTATACCATAAATAAAATTTACTTTTTATGCTCCATTTGATTAAAAACAAAATGAAATAGAACAAATGAAACAACAGAACTTTGAACAAATATGGTCATTTGCAATGAAAAATCTGGTATAAAATAAAGTGGCTATTTATTATTTAGCTATCTAAGGGTCAATGGTTAATTGCATGAAACTAACACTTAAAAAGACTGCTACTTAGTTTTCACCATGTCTCTTAACAAGATTTGTAGTATGTTTATTTTTTCTGAAGACTTAGAAGCTCATCTTCTATTAATTGTGCATTTTAGCTAAATATCCATTTCAAATCATATATAATATTCCTCAGGGAAAGTGATGACTTATGATGGTTTATTTCCTATGACGGTTTATTTATTGTCGAATGATTCCAGTATGGAATATTGACAAGCAGTAGTATTCAATTTATTAATTCATTTTTGTCAGCTAAAAGTCATTAGGCTTTAATGCAGGGGGTTACCTTCATTCATTCTAGATTTCTGTGTGTGTGCATGTGTGATGCAAATAGCAAAACACATGCAAAAGCCCGTGACAGTCAGCTCTGCCCTGCCACAGCAGTAGCAGGGTTTGAAACTGGTCACTACAAAGAAAGTACTTGATGCATTTTCTTGCTTATTTGCTATATTAAATTTTACTTATTAAAATAAGGTTGCTATTAAATACTCTTATTCCATTTACTTCCCTCAGGTTGAACATATTATGACTTTATCACCTCTATTTTAAGGTCAATAGTAATGCAATTTTCAGAAAATTCACATCAGGGATTATCTTTGCCAAGCAATCTTTTTGTTCTCACTTAAATCAAGTTATTTTATTTTGTCTCAATGAGAATAAAAGATTTCTGAGAGGACAGAGAATCATTCTCACATCTTCCAGTGCCTTTTTCAGTGCTCCTTACCCAGGAAGTTTTCTAAAAAAAAGGTGGCTGACTACTCGGTTTCTGGAGTAGAGCATTTTTACCCTTTCCAAAACAAAACAGGAGAACAGACTTGAGTCAATAGAACAGACTACTTCCATCAGTCACAGACACTGGTATTTTCAAAACACCCATTTTTCAAACGATCAGAACTGACATTTCTGATAGTCAATATTTAAGCTGGTTATTCCAGTTTAAACTATCAGCCATCCAGTTGGATGTGTATGTGAGCTATAAAGGTCAGCAAACATAAGTGTGTGAGAAAAATCTTCCTTTGTCAGTCGCCATCACCTGGGTGACACTTAGGGAAAATTTCTCTTCCTTCTGAAGACAGGCATTTCGACTGTCCAAAGATCATCTTCTGAAGTACTTGACCATGGAAATTGGAACAATGCTATTTGTTAACGGGCTCACACCAACATAACTTGGAAGGAGAATACAAGGCTTAGAAGGAAAGATAACGATAATATTTTCCTGTTTGTAGGGTGATTACATTTTACTTGATAACATTTGAAATTTTCACTCTGCATTTTCCTCTTTTATATTCCTTCTTTCCTTCCCCTTCCTCCATTTCCCACGTTTTCTATTTTTCTCAGTCCCTGAGACATTTTGCCATTGCAGTTGTTATGGTATTTTGTTCATATTTTCTACATCATGATGGTTTATATTTCTAACAGCTTTAACTGATCAGTAAACAGATGTTTTGGCAGCAACATTGTGGGTTTCCTATTAATGAACATTCTGTGAGGAGAGGTGACATTTAAGGGAAGGCACAGGAAACTGTTTTCTCAGTACCAACTGTGGTTGAGGCACGGTGCTAGGCCCTGGACATATGACTTCTCATTCAGAGCGCAATGGGTTGGGGTTGGGTGGGAGTACTATCACTATTTCACAAAGAACAGTGAAGCTGGGCTGCATCGTGATGGAGCTGTGATTCTCTCCACATCTCTGTGGCTCGAAGCCAGTGTTCTTTCTCATTCTAAATTTCAGTATCTTGTGGTGTGACCTTGGAGAAGTCAGTTATGTATTGATTTATATCAGTACATGCCAGAAGGAGGATTTTAAGTAAATAAGTCTAGTCTCTCTGGATTATAGTTTGTCAAAATGAGAATTTTAATTTAGCAATCCCTTGAATACTATGGTTTGGTAACTTCCAAATTGGCTAGAGCTTCCTCAAAATGCCCAGATTAAGTGGTATATGCACCTCGCACGCTATATGATATGCAGTTTACCACTAAATATGTATTTCAATGCAACTCTCAATTCTTTGCACATTGTTAAAATATTAACTTCTGCTGCTACAGAAGTGTACTAGGAAGTTTATGTAGCACAAAGTAATATGGAAGAATATTAATTCAGTGCTTGTTATTAAAGACAGATATCCCTTTCCAAAATTCTGAATTTCTGATGTTTTGATGCATGACAAATTACTGCTAGTAGCTAAAACTACTCTCTGTCCAGTTCACACACATTTTTCAATGCTTGTTTTCACAAAAGGAGATACTTATAGTATGCCTTAAAGGATCTTACATCTTTTAAAGTCATGTCAAGTATAGCAAAAAGCTGAAGCCATTGTTAAAGTAGCCTTTGATCACAAGTAGTTCTTTTACACTTACCACAGTCATTTATTCATGGAATTATTCATTCACATATTTCCTGCCTACTACAATATGCCACACAAAATGCTGGGTCTTTATGTACTAGTGAACCAAAAAGGTGTAAGATATGCCTGGTAGGAGTTTACAGTCTAGTAAAGGAAATAGGTAATAAACAAGAAATATCCCCCGCCACCCTGTCCCCTACCACACACACAGAGTGATGAGTGCCATGAGGAAAACAAATGGAATTTGGACCAGAGGGGCCACCTTTGTGAAGAGAAGAGGCCAACGCTCCAGGCAGAGAGAATAACATGAATTGGGGTGGATGACTGGGTCCTTGTATACACTTGGTCCAGCTGAACCCTCACCCTTTAGCTATTACCCTTCAGCTTTTGAAGTAAACAAACTGAAAATAGGCAAGACCTTCTACCTTCCTGCCATCTTCAGGGCTCACAAAAGACAATTTTTGCCTCCCTGTATAAACATTTCTCCTGAGAATAACTGCTTATGTCATGTTGTGACATGTCTATCTAAATCTATAAAATTCAGTTGAATTTAAAATGAGTATATTCTACAGCATAATTTTATTTTCTCAAGTACTATTTTTAAATGGACTTTTGGTTCTTTCTTTTCATTTTTTTAATAGGGAAAAAAACATCCAGTCCTGGGATTGGCTATAAGGTATGTAAATCCTGCAAACCACCTCCAGCTGTAAAATTCTATGATGATCAGAAAACAAGGTAAGTCTCTGTGTGAATGTTAAGGAGTCCAACTCATGATGCTAAATATACAAATTATCAAAATACTCACAGGGAATGTATTATCATTACTGCAGAACTCCTCTTTAAACATAATTTATAGGCATTTGCCAAAAAATGCTAAATTAACTGATGAAATCTCCCTCAACTTCAACCTACAGTTTGGAACCTAATCTGAAACAATTGTACTACAGTAATTACTTTAAATGAAAAAAGTAGTTTAAATAATTATCAGAAAACAGTATGATGAATCATTACTTATACAATTCAAGACATATTTTAAAAACTACACTTCTGATATAAAATAACTTTTAATAATGCAACTACCTGATGAAAACCAGCATTTCACAGCTTTACTCAGAGTATAATTACATTTTGGCTAGTTCTGTAACATTGACGTTTATGAACAGTTTGAATGGCATGTAATTATCTGTTTTCTCCTAATACTGTGCCTGAACCTCTCTGTTAAATTCCTAACAAACTCATTCCAGAATTAAACAAAGTCAAATTAAAGCTATAGCCATTTAACTTTACAGTCTGGACATATCACTGTATGCAGTAAAGTGACATTTAGCAGTATTGTGTAACTCAATCTAAACTTAATTGGTGGTTCTTTTGCTTGTTCTCCTTGGCATTGAGAATGTGGATTTAACAGTCATCATTAAAATGTTTGCATTTGAAGGGAACTAGTTTACCCACGTCCTGTGTGCCTCTCCTCATCCCATCTATCCTGCTCCCTGAGATCAGGCACAGTCTTGTCCTCGCTCCACTTCCCCTCCAGTGGATGATGGGATTGCCCTGATAGAAGCCTCCCATAAAGCAGTGCCACACTTGTGCCCAGCCGGTACTCTAAATTCCTGACAAGGTAGATCATCTAGGACAGGGGCACTGGTCTGTGGCCTGTTATGAACCAGGCAGTCGGCACCTGAGCTCCACCTCCAGTCCTGTCCCCACCCCCTTCTGTGGAAAAACTGCCTTCCAAGAAACTTGTACCTGGTGCCTAAAAGGTTGGGGACCGCTGATCTAGGAGTGGCGGAGATCTGGCAGGCACTCCATTCATGCCCATACCTCCCAGTTCAACATGTACTTCAGTGTGCCTACTACCCATCCAGTCAGCCATACATGTATTCATCAATATTTCTTCCAAGCACTCTGCAGGCTCAAGACCTCTGTGCTTGCTGCCCCCTCTCCCTGATTCTCTCTTCACCAAATATTAAGAGTCCATTCCATTCATCCAGGCTAGTATTCAAATGTCATTGTCTGCAGAGAGGTCCACCCTGACCACCCTACCTAATGACATGGTTCCACAACATTCTATCTCCTTACTGCAACTTATTTTTCTTCACAGCACTTACTGAAATCATTTATATGAATCTTTTTTCTCTAGCTTCCTCTAGAGAAGGAAGTACTTTGTTTTGCTCACTGCAACATCCGCACCATGTAAACTAGCCTCTGGCATAGAGCTGACATTCAGTATACTAATGCTGAAGGAGTGAGGCACTTTTTGAAGGACCTCCTCTGCATAGGGCACTGGCTGGGCTAAGCAGAATATGCATCCAAGAGGAAGTCACATACCAATAGCAAGAGAGCCAAGACCCTCAGAAAGAACTGGGGCTGCATGAAGCACAGATGCTGTTCTTCCAATTACCAATTCCTTCTTTTCCACCCCAGTGGCTGTGCCATGCTTGTTGTGGGCACTGCTGGTTGGGATCTCAAGGATGATCACAGGATCAGGGGCAAATGTGAATATTTACTTTATACATAGACTAGATAACTTATCCAATCTTACATTCATTCTCTGAGAAGTTTTGCTCAATAGTTTTGTCTATCTTCTGATTAGGGGAAATAGCTTTAGAGGTGCATTCTTATCTTCCTTTCTTTCTCATTGCCCTCACATCTATACTTTTTCCACTCTCAAACACAGAAACTGTATAACTTCTTTTGGAGAAACAAGGTGGGGTCGAGAGGACAGTTTATTGGACAATGGTCTAGACTGTTCTGTTTTTAAGAACTTGTCTGTTTAATGTTTGCAATGTAAAAAAAACAAGGTATGTATTTTTTTTGGCATGGCAGGTTTATTTATGTGTATATTACTGTTGGTGTATAATGGTCCAAGATTTTCCTTTTGTTTTAAGCATTTGTATTAATGACCTGTTCACAGAGGCCCTGCAGTCTGTCAAAAGCATGTAAAATCAGGTCTAAACATAGATTACTGCTAGGAAAAGCAGGTCAAAATAATGAATGTTCTGTATTCTGAATTTTTGTATCTAATCTAAAGCTTAAATCAGCATATTTACTTGCATAATTAATGAAGTCAGTATAAGGTTTGCAAGCAGAAAAGTGCTACTTCTCAATAATACTCATTGACCGCTTACCTTTCTTGCTGGTGGCATTTCTCTTTTCCCTTTTAATTTTCCCCTGCCCATGTATAAAGGCTTCTCAAACTCGCCACAAAATATGCACTAGAGTAGTGTTTCTCAATGTGTTTGGTTAAAAGATACTTTATGACAAGAAAATAAAAATATTTCATGGCCATTAGTTCGGTGATATTCATAGTAAAGGCTCGAAAAAATTCTGTAGCAAATACACATGAATAAACTTATTTAAACAAATGTTTCCTATGCCTTTATTTTGAATGCTGTTTTTGTTTTTGCTTTGACAGAACAACAAGATCTAGTGAGATAATGACCTGGTTATTGATTTGGGAAATGCTTGTTTCAGAGCCTTTTGCTTCATGATCTTTATGCCACTGACTCCCTCCTTTCCTTCTCCCAGGTTTCTGCATTTGCCAGGACATTACCCACCACTCAGAGCCCACTTCAATCATTCTCATGGGATTATCTTGTGTTCCTCTCTCCATCTTCCCTGCCCTTCCTTTTAAGAATTATTGTTACTCCATCTACTATATACTAGACTCTGTGCTTCGTCTCAGGATATAAGACCAGCACATTGATCAGCTACTGTTGAGGAGTTTTAGGGATGTTCCCCCACATCTAACCCAAGCTAAGGCGATAACTAGGCAGAAACAGGAAGAATTAGTAAAGTAATCCAGATAACAGGGGATATAAGCTTGTGGTGTGTGTGTAGAGGAGTAATTGGGGGAGGGTTATTTGATATACATGCCACATTATAGGCAAAAAAAATCACATTACCTATAGGAATCTGTGGATTTCACTGCACTCTAGGGCACAGGGAGAGGGGACAAGGTAGGCCATGAAGGAGAATGCTGGAGAGGTAGGAATTAGTGTGGTCAAGGAGGGGTTTGCATATTAGGCACGTCGAATTTATCCTCTAAGCCAGAGGTTCTCAGGCTGAATTGTGCATTTGTGTTACCTGGAGTTTACTAAAAATGCCTATTCATGTCCCTGGCATCATTTCAGATTTAACTTGTCTGGAGTCTGGAGTAGGACCTGCTTTTTTTGTTTTTGTTTTTAAACTTCACAGATGATTAAGTATGCAGCCCGGGTTGAAACAACTGTTGGATGACTTGGAAATTTTGGAAGCTATTGAAAGATTTTTAAAAGTATGAAACATATTCAGGTTTATATTTTAGAAATATTATACATTAAAGGAAAACAAAAGGTGTCTAGGATAACACAGTACTGCCTAACTCTGAGAAATGCCTGGCACTTTTGAACTATAAGAAACATTTGGTGAAAGAGTAAGTAGGAGCCCAACAAAACATTTGTGACAGACACTGAAGCCTTGGTTCCAAGGCTGGCCGGGGGAGGAGAGGCAGTGCAATAGGGACAGAGCTCCCTGATAAGGAGAGAAAGCAGGAGAGTATCTCCAATCGACCTCCTCTGTCAAAACCTTTCTCTATGGGCAGTTTGGGAGAGGTTGGGGCATAAGTTTGGAATCAGACAGACCTAGGTTCTAATTCCCATTTGACATTATAACAGTTTATTTACTCTTGGGCAAGTTATTTATTCTTTTTAAGCCTCACCTTTAATATTTACAAATGGCAATATTGATAAGATAAATGAGGTAATGCTTAAGAATAATTTCTCCTTGGGCATAGGCTCAGTTTTTCTTTTTTGAAATCAAACACTTTGGGATATCAGTATGTCAAAACAAAAATGTGTATATAGTTCATAACTACCACCATACTGCACTTCTGTATGAATGGTGAATGAGGAATATGCTCATCAATCAGCATGATAAAGAGGGACTGTGGAAGGCATGGAGAGGTCAGACCAGTAGATGATGTGGCAGGCTGTTAGACTGAGTACCTATCGGGGGGTATCCAACCCATGGCCCATTGGTGCATGCAGCCCAGGATGGCTAAGACTATGTGGCCCAACATAAAATCGTAAATTTACTTAAAGCCTTTGTTTTGCTCATCAGTTTTCATTACTGTTTGTGTATTTAATGTGTGGCCCAAGAAAACTCTTCTTCCAGTGTGGCCCAGAGACACCAAAAGGTTGGGCACCCCCGCTAGAGAATATATTATAAAATTTTATGTTTCTTTTAATAATTATAAGATATCAATCTTATAAAAATATATTTTCAATTGTCTATCAAATATTACAAAAGCTGATCATATGTTATTACAACTAAGTATATCAAGTATACACAAAAAGAAATAAGTAAGCCTCATTATCTAATCAGAATGCAATAGAAATAGTGACTAATAATAAAAATAGAAACAATAACCAAAACAATATTGGTTAAGATTAGCTATATAGTACAAACACTGTTTAGCCTTTATTTGTTAATTTAATGGTGCCAACCAGCCCCTGAAATACTTATTATTATTGTCTGTATATTACAGATGAAGGTTGCATGATTACAAATGCAGCCACTCAAAAAAACAAATAAATGAAGACTGAAAAAGCACATGCAACAAAATCAATGAAGAATATTAAAATTTATGACAATTTTAAGAAAATTTTTAATGTACAGAAATTAAAAAATCTACTACTTAACTGATTGCTTCAGAAAAATAATTGACCCAAGTTGACCTAAGAAGTAGTTAAAATCCAGTAACTGTGAAAAAAGTGGAAGGTACTATTTAAAACCAAAACCTTTTAATTAAACAACCCAACTTAGGCAGGTTCCCCCTACCCCCCAGGTCCTGGCTTTTAGCTGATATTAATTTTTTATTTATACTTGACATACAGTATTTTATTAGTTTCAGGTGTACAACATAGTGATTCAACATTTATGTATTTTACAAAGTGACACCACAGCAGCTCTAGTAACCGTCTGTCATCATACATGGTGAATGTGATACTGACTAATCACATATGCTGTACACTACATACCTGTGACTTATTTTGTAACTGGGAGTTTTTACTTCTTAATCCTCTTCCCTTTTTCCTCCAGTCCACAGCCCCCTTCCCCCAAGGAAATAATCATTTTGTTCTCTGTATCTATGGGTTCG
Source organism: Tonatia bakeri (assembly GCA_004024845.1). Taxonomy (NCBI): domain Eukaryota; kingdom Metazoa; phylum Chordata; class Mammalia; order Chiroptera; family Phyllostomidae; genus Tonatia; species Tonatia bakeri. The sequence continues at coordinate 80,287 of PVIA01000288.1, read as the reverse complement.
ATTCTGTTTCATTTTGTTTGATCATTTGTTCTGGTTTTTAGATTCTACATATAAGTGAAATCATGTAGTATTTATCTTTCATGATCCTGCATATTTCTCTGGAAGAAAAACACTCTCTACACCTGTCCATGTGGTTGTAAATGGCTAAGATTTTACTCTTTCCTTATGGCTGAGTAATATTCCATTGTGAGTATATGTATCACGTCTTCACCTATTCATCTAGCTATGGACATTATGTTGTTTCCTTGTTTTGGCTATTGTAAACAATGCTGCAATGAATATAGGGGCACATATATCTTTCTGAATTAGTGCTTTTGTTTTCTTCATATAAATACAAAAAAAGTGGGAATGCTGGGTTATATGGTAGTTCTATTTCTATTTTTTTTGAAAAATCCGTATCCTGTTTTCTATAGTGGCCACACTACTTTACAGTCCCACCAACAGTGCACAAAAGTTCCCTTATCTCCGTATCCTTAAAAACACTTGTTTTTTTAATTCTCATTTTGACAATAGCTATTCTGACATGTGAAGTGATATCTCTTTGTGGTTTTGATTTTCATTTGCCTGATAAGTGATGAGCATCTTTTCATCTTTGTTTTGACATCCGTGTGTCTTCTTTGGAGAAATGTCTATTCAGATCATCTGCCCATTTTTAATTATATTGTTTGTTGATTTTTTTGATATTCAGTTCAAAATATTATCCACTTATCAGATATATCATTAGCAAGTATTTTATCCTATTCAGTAGGTTGTCTTTTCACTTTTTGATAGTTTCCTTTGCTGTGCATAAACTTACAGTTTGATGTAGTTCTATTTGCTTATTTTTGCTTTTTCTGCCTAACTCAGGAGACATAGGCAAAAAATATAGGTAAGATCAGCATCAAAGTTTGCTGCCTATGTTCTCCTCTAGGAGTTTTTTCAGGTCTAACATTTAACTATATAATCCATTTTGAGTTCATTTTTGTATATAGTGTAAAAAGGTCTAGTTTTTCTTCATTTTCTTTTTTAAATTAAATTTTTTTGGCATACATGGGTCAAGTTTTCCCAACATCATTTATTGAAAAGACTTTTTCCCCATCATGTAGGTTTATTTTTAGTCCCCTGTTCTGTTCCATTGATCTATGTGTTGGTTTTTGTTCCAGTAACATACTATTTTGATTAGTAAAGTTTTATAGTATAGTTTAAATTCCGGGACTTGGATACCTCCAATTTTGTCCTTTAATCTCAAGATTGCTTTGGCTATTCAGGATCTCTTGTGGTTCCATAGAAAGTTTAGGATTCTTTGTACCAGTTAGTTAATAATGGCACTGGTATTTTGATAGGGCTTACACTGAATCTGCAGATTGCTTTGAGTAGTATGGGCATTTTAGCAGTATTATTCCAATCCATGAACACAATACATCCTTCCATTTATTTGTGTCTTCTTTAATTTCTTACATCAGTGTTTTATAATTTTCATGTTTTAGGTGTTTTTCCTACTTGGTCAAATTTATTTCTAGGTACTTTATTATTTTTGATGCAATTTGTAAATGAGACTATTTTCTTAATTTCTCTTTCTGATAGTTCATTATTGGTGTATACACATAATGAACTAGTATAGTTACGCATTATAAACTAGTAATACAACACATTTATGAGTATTAATTTTGTATCCTGTAACTTTACTGAATTCATTTATCAAGTCTCAGGTCTAATAGTGTTTTGCTGGAATCTTTTTGTGATTTCTGTATATATTTTGTCATTGGTAAAAATGTGACAGTTTTACTTCTTTCCTTCCAATATAAATACCTTTTATTTATTTTTCTTGTTTGATTGCCCTGACTAGGAATTACAATACTATGTTGAATAAGAGTGTTGAGAGTAGGAATTCTTGTCTCATTCCTGATCTTAGAAAAGCTTTCAGCTTTTTGCCATTCAGTATGATGCTATCTGTGGGCTTGTCATTCATGGCCTTTATTATGTTGAAGTATGTTCCTTTTATACTCACTTTGTTAAGAGTTTTTATCAAAATGGATGTTGACTTTTGTCAAGTGCTTTTCTGCATATATAGACATGAGAAATGACTTTTATCCTTTGTTTTCTTATGTAGTATATCATGTTAATTAATTTCCGGATGTTGAACCATCTTCCATTCCAGGAATAATTCCCACGTGATCATGGTACATGATCATTTTAATGTATTGCTGAAGTGTGTTTGCTAATATTCTGTTGATGATTATTGCATGATTGTTCATCTGAAATACTGGTCTGTAATTTTCTTTTTCTTTTTTGTAGTATCTTTATCTGGCTTTAGTATCAGGGTAATTCAGGCCATGTAGAGTGCATTTAGAAGCTCTTCCTCCTTTTTAATGTTTTGGAATAGTCTGAGGATAGGTATTAATATTTCTTTGAATGTTTGGTAGAATTCACCTATGAAGTTGTCTGGTCCTGATGACTCCTGTAAGGAGTTTTTGATTACTCAAACAATTTTGTTACTAGTAATCTGTCTGCTCTGATTTTCTGTTTCTTCCTGATTCAGTCATTGAAAATTATATATTTCTATGTTTCTGGGAATTTATTTTTTCTGTGTTTTCCAGTTTACTGACATATAATTGTTCATACTATTCTTTTGTAATTATTTGTATTTCTCTGCTATCAGCTCTCACTTCTCTTTAATTTCTGATTTTATTTATTTGGGCCATATATCTTTTTTTTTTCTTTATTAGTTTGGCTACAGGTTTATCAATTTTGCTTATCTTTTCAAAGAACCAATTCTTATTTATTGATCTTTGCATTTTTTTTTTTAGATTCTATTTTATTTATTTCTGCTCTGGTACGTATCATTTCCTTCCTTCTATTCATGGTCCCTTTAGAAAAAAAACAAAACTCTTGTTCTTTTTGGTGTAAGGTAAGATTGTTAAGATTTTTCTTATTTCTTGAGGTAGGCTTATATATCACTATGAATTTCTCTCTTAGAACTGCTTTTGCTGTCTCTCATAGTCTTTGGACCATTGTATTTCTATTTTCATTTGTCTCAAGATATCTTTTGATTTCCTCCTTGACTGCTTCATTAACCCATTGATTACTTAGTAGCATATTTAGCTTCTATCTTGTTTATTTTCTGGTTTTCTTCTTGTTACTGACTTCTAGTTTCATATATTGTGATTGAAGAAGATGCTTGATATGACTGTAGTCATCTTAAGTTACTGAGACTTTTTTTGTGATCTAACATGTGTTCTGTCCTTGAAAATGTTCCATGTGCACTTGAAAAGGATGTTGTATTTTTTCACTGGGGGTGGGAATGTCTATAAATATCTATTAATTCTATCCAGTCTAAATCCATTCCACTTAAACTGTATTCTTTGATAAAATTTACAGGCAGTTCTCTTCTGATAGACAGGAAGAAAGTCACTATTATAAACTAAAAATAACTTGAGATGGAAATGTTATTAGAGAATCAAAAAGAAATAACCATGCCATAGACCAAATCCTACAAGCTAGCCCCAAATACTACTTCTTTCTGAGGTCTCAATTAGACCTCATATTAATTTAGTTACACCTCTTTTCAAAGATTCTCATATTTGGTAAACATGTCTTCGTAACATAAATCCTTTAAAGGCCTTCTTAAATATCTTTTAAAATAGCATTGATGTTTTTGAACACTGTAGTTAGTTAATAAAGGTTCACAGAAATCTGATCTAGTAAGATCATGAAGTACTATAATGAAATGAATAAGAAAAAAATCCCAATTACTATATAAATATATAATTTACTGCTTTAAAACATGCTAAACAAGTTACATCAACTGTTAATACATGATCATTTTTGACATTATAGTTATTTTTCAAATAATATTACTAAATTGCTGATTTAAAATGATCTAGTCAATTACATATGCCTTTGACTACTAGTAAGCATAGTCATTTGGGGAAAATTTTTGTGTGTTATAAAAATTCAGGTGCATTTATTAGGTGACATGCTTTTAATATGCTGTGGTAGTAAAAAAAAAGAAGGTCTGAATCTTTATTCAAAAACATGTCAATGGAAACCAAGGTCATCACTTCTTATCCAAGGACATTTATTTACAGTCAATGTACTAAAGATTCCTAAACAAATTTCTTTCTATTAAACAATTAAAGTAACTTTATAATTTTTCTTTCTATTAAATAATTACAGTAACTTTAAAATTTTAGATAGAAACATTCATGAACTATATGACAAGTAGAGATTATACTTGAAAGTCATTTTTATAATTTTAGACATTTAAAAATGTAAAAATATGGCATTATTATATTGTGCAAATTGCTAAAAAGTGCATATACAAAGCCTAATGTTTCTATGCAACTTACTGAGTCATAACTTTGATGCAGACTATATCTGATCAGCAATGTCTTGAATGTTACTCTGCACAGAGTGTTCCCTCAATAAATATGGTTAAGAACATGGTTAAATCAGAAGGAATTTTGCATTTCAAAAATGAACAAATGTATTCAGCAACTGTTGGGTTTTAAAATTATTTTTGAAAGTAATTTCATTTGGCAACATTTCATGGAGAAAAAAAAAGACTGAGCCTACAAACCTGTTAAAAAGAAACTCAAGGCAATTCAGATTAACATATTTTGCAGCTGGCAGGAACCTTCTGGAAAATGTGGTAAAAGTGGCCCCAAAATAACAAGGTAAAATGGGCCACAAGGACAGATTTAACCAGGTAACCCATGTGGAGGGCTGATTCCATCACAGCCCACATACTTGTGGCTTTGCTTTAAGGGGGTGGGGGATGGGTGACAAACTGTGGCATGGAACCTTTGAAACTGCACTTCTAGAGAGTCATCAGGAATACCTTTAAATTAATGCCTTTGTAATTGAGAATCTGTATCAAAGCAACAGAAATCATTCTTACATGAGGAAGTCAGTGTCCCAGTCTTTTGGACAATGCTCTTTCTCCAATCAATTCAACAATACAACCTCCTACTCCTTCAAACTATTTGCTGACTAGAAACCAAAATTAAAATATATTTTAAAAAAAGATCATCCTCTGAAGGTCTTTTGAGAAGTCATTAATCACTAAAATGAGAAATTTTGTGTTAAAAATGGTATCACTCAATGAAATATAACTTTCTAGGGTACCGATATTCAGAATTGTCACAACATAATCTGAAATTTCTGCTCATAAACATTTTTATGAAAGATTTCTTAATGACATACTCCAGCAAATAAAAAATGGACTTGAAGAAGAAAAATATGTGGATATAAAAATGGGATACACACACATACACACACTCTCAGACATTACAACCAATTAATCAAACCAAAATTGTAGTGATTGAGGAAGCCAACACAATGCAATGTTTAGTTCAAATAATTATTAATAGACAATATGGGAATTACTAAATATGGTACTTACTATAGAACTAAAATCTCATGTGGGCACAAAGGGGGGTGATACACATGTGTTCAGGATAGAAGCAGATGGACAGGATGAACGTGCTTAGGTCTTTTTCTTGTTTGGGGGAATACTGATCAGCTCTAGGCACTGACTCAAAAGTTATACATTACAATAGCATATGTAATAGGATGTATATAACTTCCAACTAATAGAAAGAAAAACACCCTCTAACAATTATCAAAGAAACAGGAAAGGGAAAACAAAATAAACAGAAATTATAATGATAAACAGAAAAAATAAAGAGATGGGAGGAGTAAGTACCTAAAGGTAAGATACAGGACAACACATCACTGATCCCCTTATTTAACTTGAGCTCCTTGTAGATCCTCAACTGCTTTCTCCATAAGACTTATCGAAATTTGCAATTACTCTATTCTTTTTTTCAGGGTCCCCCTAGTGCCCTGTTTCACTAGGATGTAAGCACCACAAAGAAAGGGATTATCACTTTTTTATTCATTTATATATATATATATATTAATGTGTATATATATTATGTGTACATATCACAATGTGTATATATATATATATAGTGATTTGCACAGTGAAAGCAGCTATATGCTGTTTTTACTCAAGACAAATGTAATATAAAACAAAAAAATGTACAAAATGAACTGTAGAAACACAGATGCAATAAGCAAATGGTAATACACATCAATCAAGCACAGACACAGGAAAAACAGAAGTCAAGATGGATAGTTCTGAATAAGGTAGAAAGGTTTATTTCATATTAAGAAAAGTTATAAATCTACCACAAACAATATTGGTCATTTATCAACATGGCTGCAAAAAAACCCCCCAAAAAACAAAACAAAAACCCTGTCAAAAACAGGAGAATCAATGTGTCTATAATTATATTAAAATAATTTACCATTTCAAAGATGATAGATGCAGAAGGCAAAAATACATAACCATTATTTTTTAGATTATATATACTGAAGCTCACATTATTTCCTTCCCTAATCTTTTAACAGAACTTAATTTCTATCCTGATACAGAAAATTCATGAGACATCCATACATAAGGACTCAGGCCATGCTTTGAAGCTAATTCTTCTGGAAGAGACTGAACTTGAGTATTTTCACAAAGAGTAAGAATTTTTCAGACTTTGATATGTTGTAGAATTTTAATATAGTTTTCAAAGCACCCTGATGTGCATTGTCTCATATGCCTTTCACAACCCTTGAAGCTTATTGCTCAAGGTTGCTTATTTTAACAATGGCAAAAACAAGAGTGTTCTACTAGCTAGCTCTGCAATGTCAGGGTTTTGTGACTTTAGGAAAAAAAGCCATTTGATATCTCTGAATCTCAGCTTTATACACACACACACACACACACACACACACACTAAATATTGTATAATGAAATATGTGGACATTTAGAAAATTTATATAACTCAGTGATCCAGCATTTTTCAAAGAGTTAATGTATGAGTAAAAGATCCAGTCCAAGTGGAAGCCAGACAATGGATTTTAAGATGACAGAAAAGGAGGAAAAGTTCATTGTATGGTTTCAAATCAGTGGACACAAAGAACAAACACATCTGGTGTTTCTCATCTTCAAAATGCATTAATAATAACTGTTAGAAATGCAAGTACCAACACAGTTTTTGACTCCTTGACCACAGTGAGTGGGTCTTTTCCTGCTTTGAGAATCTCAAACATCTAATTTAGAACACTGCATATGGAAGGCACTAAAAATAGTTGTTGATTTTACTTACTGTTAAATTCTAAGACACATAAGTCAGATCTAAACCTTTCTCTAAACTGAAATTATTCATATTAGTTTGGTTTCAAAAAGTAGAAAGTACTCTGCCAGGTTTTTCTGAATCAAAATATATCTTAAAAGCTTTCATCCTATGTTTTTTAGCATATTTTAAGTAATAGCTGTCATCAGGATGATTATAGTACCATGTACAGAAAGATAAAAGATTTAAATAAGGTCTGACTTATGCATTTTTATTTTCAAAGCTTTTTTTTTAAACACTTCCCATATCCCATCAATTTCTGAAGTTTTCTGACATGGCAACCGAGGCTCACTTTTCTAACAAAGGGATATTTTAATTATTACAGCAAAGCAACCACGTTCAGAAGGCATTTTTATTTGTACAGAAAAGAAACAAAACAGTGTAATGGTCAAGTTAAAGGAGAGAACTTGATTAAAACTCTAAGAATGGAATTTTATTACATATTTGTGTCCTTAATTTGCCCCTCCTATGTATAGAATTTAGATATTCAATGATTTTTTAAAAATATCCTAGATCCACTTACAAGTAAGCAAGTTAAGTTATAGTTGAATTGGAATGTATGTCTAGGCCATTAAAGGAATAACCAGATATGTCGTAGTAGTAGTAGTAGTAGTAGTAGTAGTAATAATAATAATAATTCACTGTTTCTGAAGTTATCATTGTTTTCTTCTTTCTCAAACCCCTATTTTCAACTTCTATAGGTGCTTTTCAATAAATGTTTTAAAAGGCTAAATGAAATAGAATATATAGTCTAGTTATCTCCTTAGAGGTTTAACCATTTTGTATATATTTAAGATGAAAATGAAAAAAAATAACATTACTTTTTACCGAATTCTGCCACTGCTTTCACATTTTAATATTAGATGTGCTCATCGAAAAAGGGTTTAAAATTCACCAGCCACATGAGATGAATGTTTATGGCAACAGTGCCTCAAATGTTAATGTAATATTGTAAAATAGCAATTCCACCAAAAAAAGTGTCATATTCTTAGGAATAAACATGCACTGGCTGAGAATCACAGAGGTTTTCCTGTACTGTTGAGAATCACATGAAAATCACTGTGGCATGCTGAGCACCACTAAATCCCTAGTCTACTGTACTTATGCACTACAGCTCTATCTATAATCACCAAGACTGTGTCAAGGAGAGGCCTTGCTTCATAAATTTTCTTTGAGTTCTCATTTTTCCTTATTTGCATTCTTTGATCATCAAGCACTTCCAAGGAAATATATAAAAAGTAGACTCATACCTATATAAAAATCCATAAGCCATAGGTTACGATTAAAGTTGTAACTTCCAAGGAGAACATTAGCACAAATACTGAATGTGATTTTTACCAGAGTGAGCAGGAATGCAGCTCTGCCCTCATCAATGTACTCTTCTCAGCACCCAGGCACTGAAATGTTTCCCTAAGTCCTACAGTTACTCCTGGCCCACTTAAATCCTTTCTTTTCTGTGAGGTTGTCAGGGGAGTGCCCAGCCACCTTATTTCCCTTAAATCCTTTTGGACTTTCTCTCTCCATTAAAATACTAATATTCTCTATATATGAATCTAAATCTATAAAATAATACAAAAAATTTGTTTTTACAGCAAATACTTTATGTACATAGTCATTCGAAATACTGATGATGACCAACTTAGGTTTGTACACTGCAGCAAGCATTACTCTTCACAATTAAACTGTGAATGCCCCGTGTGCCTTGGCCTGCGGGATGTTCAGCACCATGCTTGCCTCACAGGAAGAGCTGTATGTATGTTAGATTAATGATGATGGAGAACAGCACAGTTTGAAAGTAGCTACAGTTCACATTCAAAATAACATGATTAATAAATGTGAACAGAAGTACTATAGCATTCTAATTGGTAGTGTGAATCATAATTATAGATGAAACTACTTGCTGACTCTGTGACCTCTTTGAAACCTGGCTGTGCACTTAAATGTGGCAACTGCCAAATTTCCTTGAGAGAGGTGTTTAGATGGTGGCGTTCTGGTTGGGAAAGGGGAGGCACAATATGAAAGACCTGAGTATGTTTCATCACAACCACAAAGCTCACCTTCCCAGAGATTCTGGTGGTTGAGCCTGTTGCCCACAATAGGGGTCTTAACACTATATCTTCAACCCACCCTTTCTTCCTACTTTTAATCCAAAGTATTTTCATTCTTTCATGGATTTATCCAGATGCTATGTGCCCAGCACTTTTGTAGGCACTGATCAAAATGTCAGGCACCTATTAAGCCCTTTCCTCCTGCTTTACATGCTGTGTCATGTTGAATGATTCCTGTGCCCCTTGGGTGAACCGTGGAAGGCTCCCGACAAACAATCTCTTGGCCTAGGCAATAGCAATGGACCTCACACTTACTCTGTAACCAACAGCCAGAAGTTCCCAGTTCTAAAGTCTGAAACACTGTACTTCCACATGCACTACAGCTTTGCTTCTTTGTGTTTCTTTCAGTCCCTGGACTTGTCACTTGACATCCCTAGGCCATCTAGAACACCTTTATCACTGTACTTTTTAATCGCTTTTGTTTTTTTCTCCCAGGTTTATTTTGACATAACTGACATGTAACTTTGTATTAAAGTGTTTAGCATAATGATTTCATATGCATCTTATATTGTGAAATGATTACAATTAGTTTATTTAACAAAATCCATCACCACACACAGTTACAAAGGCTTTATCTTATGATAAAAACTTTTAAGGTCTACTCTCTTTAGCAACTTTCAAATATTACCATGCAGTATCATTAACTATAGTCACCACCCCCTAAATTACACCCTTCAGAATTTATCTTATAACTGGAGGTTTGTATATTTTGCCCTCCTTCAGCCATTTCCCCCACTTCTGGAAGCTACCAATCTGTCTCTGTTTCTGTGAGTTCAGTTTTTTAGATTCTTCATATAAGTGATATCATATGGTATTTGTCTTTCTCTGTATGACTTATTTCACATAGTATAATGCCCTCAAGGTCCAACCATGTCACAAGTGGCAGTATATCATTTCCTATTTATGGCAAAATAGCATTCCACTGTATATGTGTTTGCATGTATGTATGCATCACATTTTCTTTATCCATTCACCCACAGATGGCCACTTAGGTTGTTTCCATCTCCTGGCTATTGTGAATAATGCTTCAATAAACATAGGAATGCAAATATCTCTTTGAATTCCTGATTTTATTTCTTTTGGATATACGAGGTCTGTCCAGAAGGTATGCAGCCATGTACTATGAAAAATAGAGAGGCTTACTGAAGAAGATACAAGATACAAGAAACACTGTACTTAGGAAAATAATGCCTCAGTCCCCTTCAAAGTAGGCACCTTGGTACCTCACATAGTTCTCCCAATCGCCATCAGCTTCCCCATCATATTTCCCTGAATTTCATCAATGGTCTGAAATTTCTTCTTTTTCAAGAGTGATTTTAGTTTTGGGAAGAACCAGAGGTTGCAGGGTGCCACACCTGGGCTGCAAGGGTCTGGGTCACCTGGGTGATTTGATGTTTTTCCAAAAACCTCTTCACAAGACATGGTGCATGAGTGAATGCATTGTTGTGATAAAACTGCCAATCACCAGTTGCCCATAGCTGTGGCCTTCTGAATCATCTGAATAGTTTTCATAGAGGAATGTTCAAGCTTAATGCAAAATTTGATGCACATTTATTGCAGATTTGTTGCTCTACTTACACAGTCATTTTGAATGCAATGGCCACACAGCACACATGCTCACTCAATGGTGTCTACTGCCCCCACTGACTAGCACAGTGAAATCACTGTTCATGCAAGCACATTCCAGTCCACTCTCCTTGGCTGCCAGGTTACATCAATATGGCACAAACTATTCTTGTTATATTAAAAATGACTGGAGTTTCTCCAGACAGGCCTCTTATACCCAGAATTAGAATGGCTGAATCATATAGTAGTTCTATTTTTAAGTTTTTGAGGAACTTCCATAGTAGCCGCCCCAATTTACATTCCTATCACCAGTACACAAAAGTTCCATTTTATTCATATCCTTGCCAAACCCTGTTATCTCTTGCTTTTTAATGACAGACATTCTAAGAGGTTTCAGAAGGTATCTCTCAGCATGTGTTTGATTTCCCTTTCCCTTATTATAGGTGACGTTGAGCACTTTTTCATGTACACATTAGCCATTTGTATGTCTTTGAAAAAAAGTCTCTGTAGTTTCTTTCCCCGTTTTTTAATTAGATTTGTTTTTTTGCAGTTGAATTGTATGAGTTCTTTATCTCTTTTAAATATTAGCCTTTTATCATATATATGATTTGTAAATATTCTATTCCATTCCACAGGTTTCCTTCTCATTTTGTTGATGGTATTCCTTTGCTGTGCAAAAAGCTTTTTAGTTTGATGTAGTCCCACTTGTTTATTTTTGCTTTGGTTTTCTTTGCTTTTGGTGTCAATCCATTTCTTTCTATATCCTTCAATAAGTACTTTTTAAAGTACCAAATATGTACCATGTGTATCTCCAGATTTTCAGGAAAGTATAGTCACACATTAGCCTTTTTCCTTGAAATCATACTTTTTAGGCATTCAAAGGATTTCTGCATAAAGTAGATGTAGTGAGGAGATGTAGATTCCAATGTTATTTTCTTTAATTTTCTTCTTTTTAATTGTGAGTGAATCATAGCTTAGAAAACAAGTGGTGTGTGATTCAGGGTCAGTGAGAGCTGAGGATTATGGTTTGCTTCATTTTTATTTAAAGTAAAAAAATCCTCACTTAATACACACATTTTTTTTCATAGGCAAGTTAGAAAAATAGAACAATGGATACAATATTTTTACTAAATTTGGTACAAAGAAAAACACACATAAAATAATACTGGATTATAATTATCTCCAATAAACTGTGTTCATATCTATCATACAAAGAGAACAGCAGGAAGGACAGGGGTGGTCTTTGCCCATGGAGATTAGAGAATACTACACACAAGGCACTGGATTTTAATTGCATCTGAAAATTGTTCAGAAAAAAATATGATTTTACTTGGCACAGGAAACAAAATAAAAACAATTAGGAAAAGATATATTATGAAAATATTTATATAATTTTCTTATGATACTGAAGTGACTGACTCTGATGATTTCTTTCAGTACTGACAGAACTTATCATGACAGCCAATAAAACTGTAGCAATACATTCTAATGCTTATGAAAAAGAAGTAATCATATTTAATTGACATTTTATTGCTAGCATAGCCAAATACAGAGGAAAGAACTGGCTTAATTTTCTGTACTTCCTGAAAACTTCTCTTGAATTAATTGTAGTCTAAAGCAAAGGACTGCTGTGGCAGCATCTGCACACCTGGTCCCTCCACAGCTGTTTGCCCCTGTGTGTGCAGTGACTTCGCATACTGGTTCTTTTATTTAAGCCCATTTTTCATCAACTCACCAAAATAAATAAGGAAATGTTCTCTCCTTCCTATGGCTAGTAGAAGAGTACAGAACCCTTTAATGTGATACGGATTCTTCTTTAAAATTCCCCAAGATTCCTCCAGTTCCTCACTAAAGGATCTATGAAGGCAAAAGAAACTAAACAAGAGGCTGATTGAGCTGAACAGAGAAACATAATTCATAATCCGTACCCCCGACCCCCAATTCTCCTGCATTAGCCAAACAGAGTGGGGGATCCAGAAGCATGGATGCCGTGTATAGGAGGAGAGGTAGCAAAAACTCTGGATTGTTAATGCTCAGCACTCTAGTGTTACTATGTTCTACAAACTCATCACAGCACACTGGCCAAGAATACAGGATTTCGGTCCGGGTCACTAGAAAAGCACTGAACAGAAGTACTATAATCTGCTTTCCAGCAGAGGAGTGAAATGGGTTTTTTACTGTTACCTAAGTGCATAATGACCAGGGACAGGGGTAACCGACTTTGGCATTTTGGGGGAAATCCCTGTCAGATCCATTGATAATTTTCTCATTAGAAGATCAGGAAAAAGGAAAAGCCAATTAAACAAACAAAAATATAGAACCCATGAAAACAAGAGAGATGACATAGAAAAGAAATAGTATGCTAAATAGAGGAGGAAACGACTTACTAAACAAACACAGTAAGTAGACAGAAGATGCTTAAACAGGTTCAGTGACATTAAAGGATACATATCCATTATAAAAAGGTGAAAGTCAATAAAAGATAAAAATACAACATAATGAATTATAAAAAGCAAACACACAATGAAGTAAAAGTGGAGTGTGGTGAAATGAGGAAAATTTATAAGACAATTAAAATTTCAAAAGGAAAACTGAAATCCACATTGAAGATAATAAACTAGAGAAGCAATAGTATAGAAAAATGAATAAATAATAAAGGAAGAACCTGAGAAGTTCACTTGACATGTAATGGGGTAAGGTCAAAAAGAAGGATCATCTTTGGGAGTGAGAAATAATAAGACTGAACAAAAGGAGATGATCCATTTGACAGTGCTGAAGCTGTCCCATCAGGAGATTTTGCCAGTTCTTGCTGGCTAGCATCTTGAGTTTTACTGGGCTACTTCTACACAGGATAGAAGACAAAGGCTGTTACCTACAAAAGGTGGGATTTTGGAACTGAGGCACCCACATAAGGATGAGTCTATCAAAAGTCTCCAACAGTAGGTGAACCAGGGAACAAAACAAAACTCAAAGAGCGAGAGTATGAATACTTTCCTGCTTCACTTGGTTCCCAGTGGATAGGAAAAATGGAAGAAGACTTTTTGAAAATTTGGAACCATAAACCTACCTTCACAATTTAGAGATTAAGTTCACATATACTTTAAAATTTATATAGACTGTCTTATTCCTTGTAGATTAAGTAGTTATACGGTCTAAAGCCATTTGTACTGATGCTTTTTCCAGGAGGCTAGGGCAAATGATCTTGGACTCCCTTTCATTTTCTATTATCAATATAATATAAATACATATTATACTAAGCCCATGTAATGTGAATATATTATAAAATATAAAATCATTGCCTTTAACTTCTTTCTTCAACATGTGACAGGGACTGGGGGATGTTTATAACATCAGGCATGGCCACTGTTATAAACATAACAATAAATATACTCTGATATATTCAACATAATTTCAATTTGGGAATCAAAAACATATTTCAAATTACTGATTATTGACATACATACTTATTTAATGTTTTGTATTCACTTCATAATTGTTTAACATAAGATTTCAATTTGCAATGCAAACCTCTGAATAAGCAGAAATTTAAAGAGCTTAGAAATCTTAATCAGTTTTATACAGAAAGAAGTCATCTGTATTTTCAAGAGAGAGGAAATTAACCCCAATTCACCAAGCATTGATGGAAGGCTTCAGTTATGTTTTGAAGGCTTTGAAAGACATTTTACTGTGACATTTCAGTGTGGACAGAGAGCCTTTGTTTGCAGGTATAAAAATATTCAGGAGCTCCAAATCTAAACTTTAGAACATGTTTTATCATAATGAATTCTACCCTCAAAGAATTATTAATATCATGATTCTAAAAGCTATACATGACTTGTGTCAAGAGAAAGACAAACACAAATTCATGAGCCACTCACACAAGCATCAGTAATGTTGCCATGCTTCATGTGGGATCTACTTCGTATAACCCTTGAGACACTTTCCAAACTAAAGTGGTACAATGGCCCAAAGTGGAGTGATCATGGTGCACTCTGGAGAGTATCCATAAAACGCTTGTTGGATTGGCTGCCACTCTAAGTCTGATTCAACCGCCTAGGAATTAAAATGAACAAGCAAATAAAGAAACATAACCACTATACAACAACTGCATTTGATTTTAGAATTATGCTCAGAAGAGATTTTCCAAAGCTACTAAACTAGTTAAGCTGGAACACAACCCAGGGCTTCCACCTGGCACTGTGTTCTCTTTCCACCCATTTTACCAGTTCTGTCCCATCCCTGCCTTCATCCATGAGCAAATCATGAGTAAATGAATGATTGTTTAATGTCAGCTAATCATTAAAAAAATAAATTCATTTTTATATTTTGAATTGCATTGTCATAGCTTCCTCTGATATAGCATCTGAAATTAGAACATGGGAACCACTGTAACAGAAGTATAATACGTAGAAATGTGTGGCCTTTAGTGCTAATTCATCCTAGTTTTTATCTTTGATACACTGATTATGCCCCCTAGATAGAGACTGAAAGGGTTATTTTGAACCACTTGTTCTTTAATAGATTTTTATTTATCTTCATCTGAGGACTTTTTCTTCACTGCTTTTTTTTTTTTTTTTAAATTGAGAGAGGAAGAGAGAAAGGAAGGGAAAGAAATGTCTGTGAGAGAGGAACACTGATTAATTTCCTCCCATACGTGCCTGGACTGGGGGTGGAACTGGTAACCTTTTGGTTATGAGTTGACACTACAACCTAAGCCAGTAAGCTGCAGTGGCCAGGGCCACTTGTTCTTTAATGAATTTTAAAAAGAACAGTCTGCCTACATTTTTAGGGCTTTTTCCTTGGTTGGTTTTTCTGAACAGGCCTATGGCTTTGAAGTGAAACAGAAAAAGAGTAGTTAAAATTACTAAACATTCAATGAGAATTATATGATAATAGAGAAAATTTTGCAAAATAAGGAGTCTTTGATTTAAATAAATTTTCCTGTTACACAAAAATAAAACAAAACATTCAGTCATTGATCCAGTGTTAACTTCTCAGCAAAATCATCTAAATGGAAGCTTTACTCCTCAGAAATACTATGATGGCGATTTATTTTAAATAGTCATCACATGGCATTCAACCACAAAGCATTTATTTGAAATAAGTCCAGGTTTCTAAAAAGCTAAGTAATTCTTTTTTTAAATCATCTTATCACCTCAAAAACTTAAGTGAAACAGCCTCAGAAACAGGGAAAAAAACCCTCATGACACGTAAAGTCTAGGAGAATCAGAATTTATGTTTGTTCCCCCACTCCCATCCTCATTCCTCTCCTGCTTTTTCTCACTTCTTGCCAGGGAAAGTAGGTTTCTCTAAGAGTTTTCACCATTCATGCTGCCGGTGCATAGGTACATGACCTTGATCACTACTGAAGGGACTGGAGAGAAAACAAAAACAAACATCGCAAGGGTTCCTGCCATACCCTCCAGCTCAGAAATGCTGCATTCCCAGTCCAGTTGCCAGAGAGCTATGCTTCTGTCCAAGCTTTTGCTGCTCTCAGGCCCTGTATAGCTCCTCAAATGGCACTGCCACTGATCAGATCCCAGAGATGAAAGAGGGAAAAAATGGGAAACATATTCCATTTGGCGTTTTTGTTTAAATTTTGTCCTAAAAAATTCACATGCTATTTTTTTAAAACTTCAGAGTCCGCATTTTTGTATTTTTTCCCATGTTTTTAGTTTAATCAGCAGGGGGGAGAGAGAGACTACAGTGGCTTATTCTGTCCCATTCAGCATCCTAAGTCAAAGTTTGGGTTTGGAATTTTAAGAATTTAAAATTTTATTATGCAAAAGCAGAATTATAAACAAGCATAATTTATTTCATGCTCTCCAATGACAAATCTTTCAACCATCTCCAGGTGCTCAGTGCCAGTCACTCAAGGACATTGACATCACAGCCAGACTAATTTTGGTATCTCTTCAAAGTGTCTCTTAAATATTTATCCAAGATTTATGCAGAAAGGAGGATGAACATTACAAACTTACATTCCTTGAGTAAAACAAAAATCTTTGTGGTTACCCATACCTGTCTTCCATAGAATATGGTTTAGGAACCATCAATTGTCAAACATAATACCTGGAAAACTGTTCTTGAAAATGGTTCTGATATCATCAATAACAGTAGCAAATAGTCACTGGGCACTTACAATGTAAATTTTGCTAAATGAAAATACAGATTATTTAATGAGACCCACAAAAACTGTAACTGGATAGTGCTATTGTCAATATTTTAAGAGGGGAAAATTTACGCTTAAAAGGGTTATTATTTTATTTAACCCTTAAATATTTATATATTTATTTCTAAAAGCTAAAGACATCTAAAAACATTGTTGGAATAATATCACACCTAACAAAAATAATTCCTCAGTATCATCATACAGTGTACAGCTTTCTCCAACTGTCTCATAATTGATTATATTATCCAGTTTGTAAATCAGGTTACAAATACGATTCATATATAGCAGGAGCTGGCAAACCATTTTTGTAAAGAGCCAGATAGTAAATCTTTGATACTTTTCAGAGCATATGGCCTCTGCTGGAACTACTCGACTCCGTTGTTTTAGTACAGAAACAGCTGTAAACAAAGCATACATGAATAGGCATGGCTGGGCCCCCCCCAAAAAACTCATAAAAGCAGGTGGCAGGCCAGATTTGGCCCAAAGACCACAGCTCATAAATCCCTAACATACACCAACAGATTAATGTCTCTTTAGTCTCTTAAAGTACAGACTTTGCCTTCCCTTCTTTCTCCTTGCTCTTCTCATTATAATGCAATCTACTTGTTGAAGAAAATGAGCTGTTTTTCCTGTACAGTTGTTTTCCTCTACATGAGGATTTTACCAAGTGTACCCTCATCGTTAATTTAACATGTTCCTCTGTTCTGTACTGCCTATACATTTGTAATTCATTCTGGAGCCTTCAGGTTTGATTTGTAGGTAAGACAGACTACTTGAGAGGTCACATGGCATTTTACCCTGACATGTGATTCCAAAGCTCAAGCTCTTAAGCACAGTGATTTAACTTGGAGGCTTTTCTTAAAAAGATCTAGCCTCTATGTGGCAAATGTCCTAGCTAACTTTCACCTTTATTGCCAGTTGAAGTCACGTATTTTCTTATTAAGCAGCAGCTTTAGAAAGACTTTGAACAATGTAGAAATGTTTCCAGGGGTGTCCAGACTTTTGGCGTATTTGGACCACACTGGAATAAGAGGTGTCTTGGGCAGCACATTAAATACACAAACACCAACAAAGAAAATGCCATAAATGTTTTAGATAAATTTATGATTTTGTGTTGGGCAGCATAGCTATCCTGAGTGGCATGAGGCCTGTGGGCCACAGGGATGGACACCCCAGGTAGACCAATCGTGTACATTGGGGAATTTTAAGCCTTGTTCAATCCTTACCTAATATTTCATTATTTGCATCGAGAACACCGATAAAGGATAAGTGTCACTAATCTAAAACAGAGGTCATTATCACGATTTTCTTCTAGGTTCTTGTCAAACAAAAATGACCACTAATCTCTATGTTGTCCATTTGAGCACAGTTTGCTGCAAATTCTGTTCTCCCTGATGGACTGCTGCTAATGAGCCAGGCTTTCTAGATCATACTACTATCAAAATATGTGTACTTTCAGAAAGTAATGCAGTTCCCCTCTCAACTGAAATGGGTCAGCTGTTTCTTGCTCAGAGCAATGATTATTTTTCTCTTTATCTTATTAAAATATTTATGGTATTCTACATTTTGCCCTGATTAAAAAAATTGGTTTACTTTGGAGAAAGTATATACAAACTCATTCCAGATTTAGAATCTTTAATTTGCATGTTCTGTTTTTATAAATGAGTCGATTAGTTTCTCTTTTATTTAGTAAGTTAAAAAGACATCTATAAAGCAAAAATGCTTTCTGATGTGAGCAGCAGAATGTTCTAGTTTTTCTTCTGCTAATATGCTTTCATTCCAATTTAAAAAATCTATTTTTATGTAGAAATTTAATCTACTTTGTAAATACTAGGCTTCTGAAGTATTTAATATAAATATGTGCATAATAGTCTAAAAGCAGATTTCACCTCCTCCTTAGCAGTATTCCAAAGCACTATTCATTTTTAATAGCTTGGCTACTGTACCCAACAACATGCCAATTAGATAAAGGTATGAACTCTTTAAAGGAGAAAAACACTTCTGTAAAATTTCCATTAAAAACTGAGATTTCATTTTAAATTAATATAGTTCTGATATGAAATGAGACTTTTTCTTTTAGAATCTGTTTTATACTTTTAATTCTGAAATATTTTTTCAACATAAAAATATTTCATAATGCAAAAACACATAGCTCTTGGTACAGACAATACAGAGTAGGTTTACAGTTTGTGTGGAAAATAATACAATAATTAATAAACAATAACACAAGAATAAACAGTTTCACATACTCACAACTGTAAACCTACTTTTGCCCCATCCTGTATATTTTCTACATCTATTAATATTTTCTCATATTTACTTCAGATTCTAAATCTTTAAAAGAAATTTTGAAAGCATAGATATAGTGAAAGAGTGCCTCGTGTATGTGTGTGTGTGTGTGTGTGTATGTATGAACAGTTTTGTATATGTAATTTTTAAAACTGTATATTTGAGTATCTTTCCTCCTTGGACACTTCATTCTTCTTTGTAACTCAACATGATGGTTTCAACAGTTATCACTGTTAATACAGGAAGACCTAACATTCATTTTAACTACTACAGAATATTCATTTTTGATATAACAAGTCCAGCAATCTTTTAAAATAGACACTGTTACTTCCAATTTTTGACTGTTACAAAAATGTTAAAATCTACAACCTCATACAGGTTTCCTCTGTACAGAGACAGTAGGCCCGCTGTATCTCAGAGGATATACATTGTTAACTTTACCCAGTGATGAATCCCATTTCCCCCAAAACACTAACAGCTGATATTGATGTCAACTTTTTTTTTAAAGATTTTATTTACTTATTTTTAGAGCAGGAAGGGAGGGAGAAAGAGAGAGAGAGAGAAACATCAATGTGTGGTTGCTGGGGGCCATGGCCTGCAACTCAGGCATGTGCCCTGACGGGGAATCGAACCTGTGATGCTTTGGTTCACAGCCCGCGCTCAATCCACTGAGCTATGCCAGCCAGGGCGATGTCAACCTAACTTTTTAAAAGAAATAGTCAATCTAGCCAGTAAATCATGAAACATCTCACTCTTTTGTAATTTTGCATTTCCCTGGTACTGCTGAGGTTGAGCATCACGTTAGTTTTCCTTTCGTGTTTCCTCTTCTATTAAAGTGCCCTTTTACATCGTTAGTTACTTCTATTGGCTTATTTCTTTTTCTTATCAGTGCATAGTTCATTATATAACCTTAGTATTCATCTTTTATTTGTTATAAGTCACATATTTTTGAGGGAAATACCGTATTTCTTATTTACCATAAACCTATTTACCTAATACCATAAACCTAAATACCATAAGCCTATTTACCATGTCAACAATTGAAATACACCTTCTTAAAGCAATTTTCTTTCTCAGATTACTCAGTCCCATAAATATCTCCTAGCACAGTGATTTTCAACTGAAGTGCTCCAAGTATTTTTAAAACATTCAATACCTGACTATTTAGTCAGGGGCACGGACCTCTTTTCCCTTAGATAGTCAAATTAAAAAATGACAACACCCAACCCAAAAATAACTGTCAGGTGTGAATGAATCAAAATTATCCCTATTTTTTGGTCACACTGGCAAAAAAAATTTTTTTTGGTGTGCCACAGAATTTTAGATGTGTGCCATGAAATGAAAAAGGTTGAAAATTGCTCCCCTAACACAGGGGCCTCAGGAACTTGACAGCAAGTCGGAAGGAAGAAGATAAAGCTGGTGCTACAGACTCGGGTGTGCCCAGGGGAATGAAAAGAAGGCTGATGGCGAGGCCTGTCTCCTCCTCAAGTGGACCTCCTGCTAGTTGCTCTTAGGAGGAAATTTCATCTATTGAATGTTCTTAGTAGAAAGTTGCTAGCTAAAGAATTACTTATATTAAATAGACTCATCTATGAAACACTGCTTCATGGAGATGGTCATATAAGCTGTAAAATTGGGTTTAAAGTGGAGATTTGTAATAACTTAAAGTTCCTTTACTGCAAGAAACACCTCCAAAATCTCACTTGAGGACCTCGTGTATTTTTTGAGGGCAGAGATGTCTCAAAACAAGGAACTTGGGAACCACACAAGATGTCCCACATTTCTTTCTACTTCCTCTGTGCCCTGTGATTGCCTTTCTCTTTGAAAGTATTAGTAAAGCTGGTAATGAGTAAGATCTCTCAGATTCATATGGTTTAATCAACACTTGTGAGTTTGCTCAGTGTCGGCAGCTATTTTGCCAGGGCTGAGCCCTGATGCCCCCACTGAACCTCTCTATTGTCTACCTTGTGCCTTGGTCTGGTCTTTCTCCTATCTGATTTTACTTGACATACCACAGAAACTTTCTATTGATTTTAGCTTCTTCATAAAATGCTATCTTGGCCACCTTCCAACTTACCCCTGCTTCAAGGCAACTGGTTGGTTAATGAGGCCCAGACTGGAGCTAGGACTGGAGTTATGATTCTTTAATATTGACATAAAGATAAATGAATCATTCATGCTTCTTTTTCCATGTTACTTTTCCACATGAACAAAACACTACTTTTGGTAAAATCTGAAAATAAAATACACTAATAAATCAGCTTTCAGCAGTAAAAAAATTTAGCGATGCCTGATCATAAGGCCAGAATCATCTGTGAAAATCATATACCATCCAGGCATCTACAGAAACCTGTAAACTTACTAATAAATTCTTGAAAACAAAACAATTTGCTAAAAACAAGTCTTTTTCTTTTTATAGAGATAGTCACACCCTGTCTTTCCTAGATAAGGAAGCTGCTTAAATCTTATCTAAAAAGAAGAAAGCCACTTAAAGAAGAAATTACAAAATTTTGCAACACTGTCCCAATGGCATAATAATTGAGAAATTAAAAATCAATGTCTTGATTTTGTTTTCAGTTTTCTAACAGCCAGAGAAGGCAGGCGTTTAGAAAATCAATATGCCAGCAGTCTATGAAATCCTGCAAGGGCCACCTTTTCAAAGCTATTTTCATAATAAATAGAAAACCAAGGTGATTTTGTCACAAGATGGTAAATATACAGTAATCGTGAGGAAAAAATTCTGTCACTCCAAAAAGAATGATAGCTACTAAGTCTTATTTTTTTAAATCCTCATCTGAGAATATGTTTGTTGATTTTAGAGAGACAGGAAATAGAGAGAAAGAGAGACAGAGAGAGAGAGAAAGAGAGAGAGAGAGAGACAGAGACAGACATTGATGTGAGAAAGAAACATTGATCAGCTGCCTCCTGTACACGCCCTGACCAGGCACTGGAGCACAAGCTAAGTATGTACCCCTGCTGGGAATCGAACCTGCAACCTTTTGATGTACAGGATGATGCTCCAATCAACTGAGCTGCCCGGCCAGGGCAAAACTCTTCATTTTAAGCAATTGATAAAGAAAAGACTCCAAGCAGGGTAATACAAAATACCTATTTGTCAAGATATTAGTGAAGTTTTATCCTCAGCACTACATAAACAATTTTTCAAGACCCAAGAAAACAGCTTCAAATAAACACAGCTATAGCAAAGGATGACAAGATAATACACATACACTTTCTCAAAAATCTGGTTCACAGATTATATATGAAGGATATACTGAAATCAACAAATATGTTATCTACAATAATTTTGCTTCTACAGATAATAAGTGGGACAATATATATACCAGTTGCAGAAGGCAAATTAAAATACAAAACAGTGTCAGTGAAATACAAAGAACTAAAGTGGTCGTTCAGTAACAGGAAATATGTATAGTTTATCTTCCAGACTCTGGAGTCAGACTTCCTGGGCTCAATAACCTGGTGATGTTTACCGTAACTCTGGGCTGGCTATTTAAACTATCTAACTCTGATCCTAGCACTACTTCACTGTATAGTTGGGAGAATTAAATGACATTACATAAATATTACAATAGTTACCTACTTTTAATAAAAAAGTATATGTAAAACCCTTTTTTACATAAACATATGTGAAATGTTAAGAATAGTATTTAACAGCTATAATATACATTATTTTTATGTTATAATTTCCTATTTTTCCCATCATTTTTTCTTTTAACATATTTATAATAGCTATTTTGGTACTTGCACGCTGATTCCATTAGTTCTGTCATTTCTGGTTCTATTTTCACTAACTGATTTTTTCCTCATGTTTATGAGTTGTACATTCTTACTTCTTCACGTTGTGATTTCTGAATGGCTACTAGACACTGAAGATAGCATATTGTAAAGGTTCCGTGTTATATTGTTCTCGCAGGTAGTCAATATATCTGTGAATCAGCAAAATCCTCTCCAGGCTTGTTTATAAGCTTTGTTAGAATCCATCTAGCATAGACTATATTATCCCAGGACTATAAATCACCTGCTAGGTGTGACCAATACTGCTAAGGTGTGACCTGTTAGGGTCTCCACTGAATGCCCAGTATTAGATAAGCTATTGCCAATATGCCTGGATAGAATTAAGATGGCCTTAAGCACTGTGTGAGCTCTGGCCATTGTTCAGCTCAGAGCTTGTTTGTAGTAGTTCTTTACTAAGTAGTTTTTCTTCACTTGGCCTTGTGAAGTGTCCTTCTGCACACGTGCAGGTTAGTATTCAACAAATACCCAACAAACCTCTATAAATTTCTTGAGCTCTTCCTCTTCACAGTTTTCTTCTCTCCATGATGCTGACATCAGTGCTCTGAGCTCCTATGACTGCCCCTTCAGGTAGAGAAGCTGCTGTGACTTGGCTGGGCTCCACCTGTGCTGGTCCAGAAAGGGCCCCAACCCGAAATTCGAGCCCATCACAGGGCTCATATCGTGTTTCCATATTTCTACAACCACAACTCAGTACTGCCTTTTGTCTTTAATTCTATAACTCATATATGTGTTCAGATTTTTTGCTATTGGGAAGGATACTGTTAACAGTAAATTTTCATGACTTTTAAAATTATTTTTCAGACTTTCTGAGAAATTGTATTAAAATAATTAGACATTTTATATACATTCTCTAATACATCATCTTTATATGCAAATCTGGAATACAAATCACCAATAAGAGTTGAATGTAGTTAATTCAATAAAATCAACTTCTGAAATATCTCCATGAATCAGTTTCAGAAAATGATTTAATTTTATATCAGAGGTCAAAATCC
Organism: Tonatia bakeri; assembly: GCA_004024845.1. Classification (NCBI taxonomy): domain Eukaryota; kingdom Metazoa; phylum Chordata; class Mammalia; order Chiroptera; family Phyllostomidae; genus Tonatia; species Tonatia bakeri. The sequence goes on along the minus strand of PVIA01000288.1, from coordinate 56,172 downwards.
ATACAGCAATAACCTCTATATCCAACAAAAGACTAAATAAATTAAGGAACAGGAATATCATAAAATATTTTTGAGTCCCTAAAAATCACATTTTCTTAATAAGAAAGCAGAATATAAAACAATGTACTATATAATATCAGTATTTTGGGGGAGCAAATAACTCTAAGAGATATAAAATTTGAAGTATGATTTTTATATTTATATTTTTATGTGTATTTTTCTACAAAATCTACATTATATATAATAAGGATATATTATTTATATATCTGACAAAATTTTTAAACCATTTTGGTTGAGATTTATAACCATCTAATATATACATTAAAGTCAAACTTGTCTTATTTTTTGTTTGTATATTTACCTTTCCCATTCCACCTTACTTTTCTGAGTGTCCTTGTTCTGTTTCTGACTGTGATTTCATGACTGCCATATAGTGATAATCCTCAAATTTCAATGTATGATCCTTTCTTTTCTCTCAGGTTTTAGTTTCATACTTCTATCTGTCTACATTTACATTACTTCAATGTTTCCTTCACTTCAAAATATCCAAACTCAACTACTTGGTTTACAAACAAGCACTCCCTCTCAGATACCTAATTCTTTTCAATGATAACATCGTCCCTAGCTCTTAGTTTTGCAATATTAATGTTTCCACTGATTCTCCTCTCTCCTTCACATTAAATCTTTCCTTGAATCCTTTGGATAACACCTCTTATATCCAGTGATTATAGCTGTTTGTGGAAGATTGACTGCAGTGAGTGTCCCAAATAAATGGCCTCCCTGCATTCAGGCCCTTTGCCTTACTCTGACTACATCTCTTACTAGCATGTTACTGAATCTCTGATCCTTTTATGTAAGGGACACCTAGGACTGACTACATCAATAGTAATTCTATCATCCTTTTACAGTGAAAAAGCTGAAAAAACAAAGAAACACATTTTCTATACTTCCTCGCCACTGTTGTTGGTTCAGAAACAAATGCACTCACAAAGACTTTGTAGTTGAAACTGATTCACAGGGTGAGACAGGTACAGGACATCCATTTGGCAGTTTACAATGCAGCCAGACTCTTTTCCGGACCCTCTGTAGCAGCAGCTTCTTGTTTCAGCAGGCAGCTTACAGGCCATTATGGCAGAGGCAGCAATTCCTTCGGTAGCTAAATTCTGCTGCGTGGTTATGGGAGTCATTCATGAAAGCAAGGCCTGGAGTCTCTTCAGCTCTCCCTACAATTCCATAGCTATTTATGCATCATTTTAGACATCAGTTGGCTGAAGTTAACTAATAGTTTCCTTGTCTTTAAACAACAATACTAACATCTTGATGGGCTATTAGAAGAATTGGTAGGGAAAGTTCATGTAAAACATATTAACACATATTACCAGCAGAAAAGTAGTTACTGTTCTTGTATTATCTTAGTGGCATAACAATCAGAAAGCCAGGGTTTGAGTTATATCTTTAGCATATGTTCTTTCTACCACCTTGGTCAAGGTACTTAACTGCTCTAAGGTTTGATGTATCTGTAAACTAGGTAAAATTATAACTGCTTCATGGAGTTTTGTGAAAATTCTCCACACAAATAATCTCATTAGATCAAACTAATTTCTCACATTACTTCCTGTTTTTAAATGCCATGACCTCACCTGTTTCCTCAGAGTTCTTGACATACATTTTTACAAAAACACCTGGTGCCTCTATATTCTGTTATTCTCTCTTTTCATCTCAAAGGCATTTTTCAAGTTATTCCTTTCCCATGAAGTCTTTCAGGGACTTGAAACCTACCTTGATCACTTCCTTGATCTTGGAGTTCCTGCAAACAGCGCCATGTGATTTAACGCTTTATTTTTCCCCCAATTACTATATATGCCTTATTTCTTTCTCAAATTGACTTTTAGGTCCTTGAGATTGGCAGCAATTACTTTAAAAATTATCTAACAGAGTTCTTAAGAGAGTTTATCATTTAGTAGTCACTTGAAAAATTTTCCAACTGGATGATTTACCAAGTTACACAGTGAATTCAATTAGGTTATATAATATCTCTGGAATATGTCATTAAATATAGAGAACTCAGATAAAAGAACTTGGTTAAAAGCTACTTGGAATTACACACTTATGTTTTTATTATTAATTTTCCTCTTTACTAAAACATCCTACCTGCCTCTGATTTCCTTTACTTGTACTTAATTCTACCATAGAAACAACAATAATATTAAACGAGCTAACAAAATGTATATATAATTACAGTGTCAACAGTAAAATATGAGAATGACTGCTGCTTCTCAGACATATTCATCAATAGTGATATAAGACTCGGCACAAATAAAAGGGCTTAGAACCCTGGTTTTCAGCCTCGGGTACACACTGGAATCACCCGGACAGCCTTAACCACAGAGACCTCCAGGTAATATGAATGGTATTTAGCTTGGTAACAAGATATTTAAAAGTTAGCCAGATGGTTCTCACAAGCAATTAGGAAAAAGAACCCTGGTCAGAGGCTGTTCTGCACTCAGCACCTTTTCCTCTTATTGCTTTGCTATAGGCACATGCTGCCTTTGTGGAGATTTCAGGCCACTCACCTACGTATTCAGTTGCTGTCACCAGGGGCACCACTGATACATACACACAAGTACAGATGACAAGATGTTATTACTTTGAAAACTATTTTCTGAACTATCTTTCTATAATTTCAGTAGGCAGTAACAATATTCACATACATTAGAAATAAGGTAATAACTAAAATACCAGATTTGCAAGAAGCATGGAGACAAGAAGGAAAAGCCTATAGCTGTATTAACAATAAAGGAAAGTTACAGTTTCAAGTACCTGATTGATGGCATCCAGATGATCAATGAAGCTATTTACTTCTGACAGAAGCAGAGATATTACAGATTTTCTTAACAAGCTGCAATTTCCCAGGGTTACCAGACTCTGAGAGACATAATGCTGTACCTGAAACTGAGGATAAAAATGAATAGGTTTTTACTTTAAAAAATATTTTTAAATTTATTTTTAGAGAGAGGGGAAAGGAGGGAGAGAGGGAGACATTGATGTGTGGTTGCCTCTCACACACTCCCTCCTGGGGACCTGGCCTGCAACCTAGGCATGCGCCCCGACTGGGAATCGAACTGGCAACCCTTTCATTTGCAGGCCACACTCTGTCCAGTGAGCCACACCAGCAGGGGCAGGTTTTTACTTTTTGTCAAATTAGATTAAAATACAGGGTCTGAGAAAAATAACACCCCTGTTTTTAACAAAATCTTTTATTAAAAAATCATAAGCATGTAATTCTGTAACATAACAATGTCACACTCAAGCACACCACATGATATTTTAGGTGAAATGTTCAAATTAAAACTATAAATTATTACACCCATATTATTACCCTACCAACCACACTCAAGCAGGCATTATTTCTGCTGGACACTATGTATTTAGTGGGCATTTTCTAAGACTTCACTACTGAGCTCCATGCTGTGGGAATACAGAAAGTGTCAGCATAATTCTAGGTCAGTCTCAAGAAAAAGTATGAGATAGATAAGTCATAATAATAAAAATTTATACTGCGATTAATATTTTAAATTGTATGACAAGGCACTAAAATAGAAATTTTAGCTATCAAAAGAGGATGTAATCGTTCAGACGGTAAGACTACATAGAGAATGAATAAAGAGATGACAAACCAAGACTCTTAAGCCTGTAGCCACTAGATATAGATGTGTGTGTGTGTGTGTGTGTGTAAATGTAGCTATACAGATAGATATTAAAAAGGGTGAGAGAGAAAAGTTGGAGATGTCAATGGGGGAGCTATTGATGTGCTATTGCATCCCATCTCCACGCTGGAGAGGGACAGGTGGGAGGGAGGACTTCTCTATTCTCCACAAGTCAAAAGCTAAGTACTTTAGAGTGAGGAGAAAGAAAATGAGAGGCTCTAAATTTTTATCTAGAAGAAGCAAAAGTACTCACCATTAAATAAAATAAAAAGAACAGTGGGAGACAATAAACTATTTCACATATAGTTATTAGGGAAAAAGTCACTATATAACTGTAGCTGGAAATTCTTTAAATATATTCTTTAAAATAGCTGGGAGAAAGGAGGCTTCAAAGAGAATCTCAAACCCAGAAACAGCATCTACCTTATGATTGTTCCATATGAACTTAAAAAGCATATTAAGAAGACATTGATTTTATATATAAAATGTTTAAATGATTAACATACTTAAATGAAACATGTCTCTGGTGAACTTTAGGGAATGTAGATTATTTCTCAAATTGACATATTAATGATGTATTTTAACTTAAAGTTAATCAATGACAATAAGAAAGTTAATGGATTATAGAGTTCAAAAGCAATTTTTATTATAATTCTTAACATGCATAACTAGCTATTAATGTTTTCTTTTGTAGGAAAAAATCTTTTTTAGTTTTTAAAATTGTTGTTCAATTACAGTTGTCCTGATTTTTCCCCTATAACTCTCCCCTACCCTACCCACCCACCTTCCATTTTCAGTTCTCACCCCCCCCCCCATTGTCTTTGTCCATGTGTCCTTTATACATGTTCCTTGACTTGACCCTTCCCCTTCTTTCCTCTGTTATGTCCTTGCCCCCTCCCCTCTGGTCACTGTCAGTTTGTTCTTTATTTCCATGTCTCTGATTCTATTTTGCTCAGTTGCTTTTTGTTCATTAAGTTCCTGATATAGATGAAATCATTTGGTATTTGTCTTTCACCGCTTGGCTTATTTCACTTAGCATAATGCCCTCCAGTTCCATCCATGTTCTCATGAAGAGTGGGGGTTCCTTTTTTCTCTCTGCTGCATAGGATTCCATTGTGTAAATGTACCACAGTTTTTTGATCTACTCATTTACTCATGAGCATTTAGGCTCTCACCAATAGCTGGCTATTGTAAATAGTGCTGTTATGAACATTGGGCTGCATAGTTTCTTTTGAATTCGTGTTTCAGGATTCTTAGGGTATAATCCCTGAAGTGGAATTGCCGGGTCAAAAGGCAGTTCCATTTTTAGTTTTTTGAGGAAATTCCATACTGTTTTCCACAGTGGCTGCATCAGTCTGCATTCCCACCAACAGTGTACTAGGGTATCCTTTTCTCCACAATCTTGCCAGCATTGTTTGTTGATTTGTTTATGATGGTCATTCTGATTGGTGCAAAGTGTATCTCACTGTGGTTTTAATTTGCATCTCTCTGATGGCTAGTTATGTTGAGCATCCTTTCATATATCTCTGGGTCCTCTGTGTGTCCTTGTTGGAGAGGTATCTGTTCAGGTCCTTTGCTGATTTTTAATTGGATTGTTTGTCTTTCTGGAGTGAGTCCTGTGAGTTTTTTAATATATTTTGTAGATCAAATCCTTGTCTGAGGTATCATTGGCAAATATATTTTCTCATACGGTTGGTTCCCTTTTCATTTTGCTGATGTTTTCTTTAGCTAGGCAGGAGCTTTTTAATTTGATATATTCCCATTTGTTTATTTTTTCCTTTATATCCCTTGCTCTAGGGGACATATAGGTAATAGTTTTCTAAATCAACTTACCAACTTAATAATAAAACCATATCCATATATTACTATAGAAATCAGTTATTTACCTTGTTATTTCTTAAATATGTAATTGGCTAAGACTCACACCCTTCACAACTATCTAATACCACTTATTATTTTCTTATTTTTTAAATGTTTGTGTCTGAAAGAAAGAGTACTCTTTATTTAGAGTATTCTAATCTCTAAGGAACCTCTGTTGGGTATTTTGCTAATGCTTTAAATGTTTACTTATCTCAGGTTTCTTTATGGGATAACTTAAAGTGAAGAAAAAGTTCACAGTAACATAAAAGGGACTGTAGTGACTGAGCTGGGTTTGCAAAATCTGAATCCAACCCTGCCTGAGTCAAAACCCAGCTCCATTGCTTATTGACTTACACTAGCAATGTACATAAGCTTTTATGTCTCAGGTTCTGCATTTGTAAAATGGTGACTGCCACAGCACCTACTTCCTAAAATTGCTGTACATGTTAAGACAATAAAACATGGTTAACATAGTGCCAGACACCTAGTTAGTGCTCAATAGGTTTAAAAGTTATTATATCATAGGAGGCTAATATAAAAGCATTCAAGTTTATATAAGGTTAATTCACTGACCCTTGAAAAGTTAAATACTGTAAATGAAATCTCTTTTTCTAGAGGTAGTAGAGTCCTATTAGAGAACATACTGAGAATAAAATTTCATCAGAGAGATTTTCCATAATATAGCTATGAACTTTTGTCTCCCCAGTATGACTGAAGTTCATGTGAGAGCAAAGCTAAGTATATAGTCATTAGGCAATTAAAATTTTGTGAACAACTTTATATAAATGGCCTTTCTTCTTCCTTACATCTTAACTGACACTTGCCTTTCTGTTAATACAGTGGAACTTTTGAGAGAGGGTGATAAGGAGGCCAGGGCTCAAACAGCATTATACTCGAGGCTATTGTGGTAGACACCATGGAAGGACTCATCAAATACCTATGTCATCATTACCTGTTTTAACACATCCTCCTGTATTTCAGGGGCTGGAGAGCTAGAAATAAATCTTCCCAGTTTCTCTGTAATCAGGGTTTTCGATATGATTTGCATTCTGCCAATCAGATCTAGTCATCTGAGACCATGATTTAGAAGAGACACAGAAGAGAAGCAGGGCACAGGGCATGCATTTTGTTGGTGCAGACTGTGGCAGAGGTGGTCTGGTTCTCGCTCATCCTGCAGCTGTTCAAAGGCTTTTGTAAATTCTTAATCTTGTCAGAAGCACCAAGATGTTACCTGCGTGGCCTAGTGGTTTAGGGCAGCTGTTCTTATAAACTCAGCCTTCCCAAAGTGCTTCGATCTACATATTCTTCTAGAAGACTTAGAGAGCTCAGTGTCAGGCTGAAGTCTTGACTTATGCAGGGGTGGAAACTCCTACCACATGCCAAATAAATCTGTCTATTTGACCTGTGCAGAAGAAAGAAGGATTCTGAAGAATATCATGAATTTAATGAGGCAGTGTTTGTAATTACACAGTGCTGCTGTTCCAGATGTAGCCTTTGATACTTGTTAAGCAGATTCTGATTTGGGAGTGTGTTTTTTTTTTCTTTTTTGCTGCCTCAATAAGGATAACATGAAGCAGTTTACATTCACCCAGGAGATAGCAGTATACTTTTCATGTCCTATTTAAGGCTTGTCAACTTGTTTGAACTGAGCCATTATTCAGTCCATAGGATTCCGATCACCAAAGTCTTCTGCAGGACATGATGTTCATGCACTGCACTGAGGATATCATGCTGATATGACAGGTGTTTTGAAGGCTCTGGTAAAATAAATACATTCCAGAAAGAGAATTGAAAAATCCAGATGCCTGATGTACTTGGGGTGTTTCTCGGTCTTTGGATGGTTGAAGAACCCATGAAAGTAAATAAAAGTTGCTTTGGTTTATATTTCCTATCATTAATGAAAATATATAATGCTTGATGGCCCTCTGTGAATATATGAGGTAATAAAAATCCATTTTGTTTACCTCTTGGATGCATATATTGAGTGAATCTTAAGGCCATAAACCCTGAGAAGGGCCCAGAGCAGTGTACTGTATATAGATCTCTAGCTGGTCTAAGTTGAGGAACAAGAAGTTCTGCTACTTGGATCTTATAACTAATAAGATCCAATGTTCTTGGAGCTGATCAGTATACAATATGAAGCCTGTAGCTAACCCTAATAAGAAAATCACAAAGGAGGGCCCTTGGGTTTGGGGAGAAAGTCATACCTTCCTCGACAAGCATCTATTATCCTTTATAGAAAAAATATTTGCTTATGCTATTTATCCTCACTACAGAGTGAGTGACTTCCTTGTTGTAGACCACCAAGAACTACATGCCTAGAGTTGCTCATTTGAATTGGGTATTATTTAAAGTCAAGTATTCACAGCACTACTCCATCATCAAGCAGCTGTACTAGATACAAAATCGGAATCAAGCAGGAACTAAATGTAGAAGTATGTATTGCTTGAGCAATTAGTTCCAACTAGAATACCACACCTTATAAGGCTGAATAACAGGAAATTTAGATTCTAAACCACTGACCAATATACGATGCTTTTTCTCCCCTAGCCAAGAATACATGGGTTCAGGAACTGGGGTATTAAAGTGAAATTGGGAACTCTCAGTATTACATCTAACGATTCAATGGCAAAGCGTTTTTGCTATACTCGTGACACTGGATTTTGTTTTAGAAGCCTAAACAAGTGAAAATGGTTCCTACCAAGGGACCCAACAATGATTTCGTGAACTGGAAGTTGAGATTTCCCCCTGGCTATATGAAATTCTTCATAATACTCTACAAATAGCAAAAAATAAAAATAAAAAAAGTTCCTGTGTTGGCTAGGGCAACTGATCTCGACATTAGGAAAATAGGAGCTTATAATACAATGGTAGCAGGTTCTGGAAGCCAGGGTTTCTCTTGTATTACTGACATGTCCAAGTGGTAGAAGCAAATGGAATGTTGTAGCAACTTCATGAAGTGAGACCACCAGGAGATCAGATCCTTCAGGGTTGAAATTCTGGGTAAATCCAACTAATTGAGGTTCTGGCTAAGGACAAAGTGGGAATGTGATTAGCAGTGGAGAAAGAAAGTCAGTACAAACTGTGTGTGGGGTAGGTATTTGGAAGAGATTTACTTTATAATTTGGTTCACAAGTGATAAAGTTTCAAATTAAAATTATGACAACTAACATAGGCATGATCATCACATGATTATATGAAATATCACACCACATGAAATGATTGAGATTTTGAATCCTTCCTTTTGAGGTTTATTCATTTTTTTCTGCAGAGCACTAGAGCATTGTGTTTTCATTATTATGGTTGCTATTGATATTTTGGGGAAGTTTGAATAGCAAAAAAGGGAGTATATGAATGTTGAGTAAGCTGAGCAGTAATCCATAGCAGATAGACAGGAATATCCATTTGAACATTCTTCAAGCATGCTTCCTGAGCTAAGGAGGCTAAAACTGTAACTCTAAAATTCTCTTTCAGAGTAGACTGTGGATGTAATTTAAATTATCCTAATCAGCTGATCTTTTGTAAGACATGGTCAGAATTACTTGGCAGTACTTAGCAGTGAAAGGCAGTTTTTGAGGCATTCCTTCTGAACGATGATACAGTTTCTAGCAGATGCAGCAGGATTCTGGGACAGTGATGGTGGGACAGTCTTCCTGATTCAGGAGTGTCCTGATGATGCCAGAAGGCCTGCAGTTCTGGAACTGATAGCTTTGGAAATTCCTGTCTCTGCTGCCTCAGTCATGGCAGAAGCAGCAGCAATCCTTATTCTGTGGTATGGTTTACAAAAGGGGATTTTAAGACAGATATTAGAACTGTGTTTAAAGCTAGTCCTGACTGAAAAGATACAAATTACTGGTGGAGAAAGAGAAACTATTAAAAGGAAACAAATAGAGATTAAAGAATATGTGAAATAAAATGCAAGGTAGATGAACTTAGGAGCAGAATGAAGTGACTGAGGAAAGAGTCCATATACTTGAACAGAGGTCAGTAAAATGTATGCATCTGAGGAATGGACAGAATCTCAGGGACATATAAGGCAGTATGCAAAGATCTATTATGAGTGTAACTGGAATCCAGAAAGAGATACAGGGCAGAAGAGACACTAAATGTTTGAAGAAATAATAGTTGAAAATTTCCTAAATTTGGTGAAAGACATAAATGTACAAATTCAAGGATCTCACTGAACCCCAAGCAATAAATATACAATAGTATGAAAAATAAATGCCTGGATATATCTGATCCGAACCCCTGAAAACCAAAGATGGAGAGACAAACTTGAGGTAGCCAGAGAAAAATGACACTTCACATACAGGGAACATAATTCAAATAACTGTTGACTTTTCATCAGAAACTACGGTGGGTAGAAGAGAGGGATTAATATCTCTAAAGTATCGAGATAAAAAGAAATGTCAACCAACATTCTATATCCAGTAAAAATCCTTCAAGAATGAAGGTAAAATAGATATTTTCAAAGAGAAAGTAAAATTAAGAAAATGTGTAAACAACAGACCCACAGTATAAGAAGAGCTAACAGAATGACCTCCTTCCCTCCCATGCTTGGTAGAAGTAACATTAATGGGCAATGAGAATCTTTAGGCAGAAATGAAGGAAACCAAAATAGTAACTATCTGGGTATACAGAAAAGATTATTTTCCCTTTAATTTCTTTAAAATACAGCTTGAAGTTCAAAAAAATTCTTTAAATGACAACCTAAAATAAAAATACAATATTATCTTGTATGTGGACATGATACATATGACAATTATAGCATAAGAAATAGTGGCATGAGCCAATAATCAATTTATTACCTGAGCTCCAAATTCACCCTTCATTATATGATTTGCAATAATGGACAGCATTCTTTTAAACATCCCTCCTTTACATGAGTAACATACTAGATAGAGGATACTGACTGATCACTCCAAGAGACACAGGCTTTTCTGGTGATTCTGGCTGCTGCACAGTGAGGCAGTGGTGTGGATATGAGGACATCTGGCGAGGTTTAGCCACACCTGTCCATCCAGAACATTAGGTCCCTGGAAGACCTTGAAAATTCAGCCTTGTCTGGCAATGACCCTCCTGTGATCCTGTCTTCACAGAAACTAGCAACCTGAAGTCCTCCTGCCCACACCAGCACCTGAACTCCATATATATATGTTTGTATAGGTATGAATGTACATACATACCTATGTATATATACATATATATGCATATATATATCAATGCAGTTCTGTAACCAACACCATTACCTAATTCCAGAACACCCCCCAAAATTCCATAAACAGTTGGAATTCTCCATTCTCCATTCCCTCAGCCCATGACAAGCACTAAATCTATATTCTATCTCTGTGGAATGGCCTTTGTGGACATTTCATATAATAAAATGATACTATATGTGGCATTGTGTCTGACCTCTTTAACTTAGAATGATTACTTCTTCAAAGTTCATTTTATAGACATACCACTTTTGTTTATCCATTCATTAACTGATGACATTTGGGTTGTTCTCATTTTTTTGGCTACTAGAAATAATGCTGCTATGACCATTCATGCACAATTTTGGGGGTAGAAATATCTTTCCAACTCCCTTGGATATGTATCTAGGAATAAAACTGCTCAGTAACATAACTCTGTTTAATTTTCTGAGAAACTGCCAAACTGGTTTCCAAAATTACTAAACCATTTTATATTTTCACCAGTAGTGTACAATGATTCCAATTCTTCCACATCTTCGGTATGTCCTTGTCAACACTTGCTGTTTCTATCTTTTTTTTTAAATTTCTATTTTAGCCATTCTACTGGGTGGAAAGTCATGTCTCACTGTGTTTTGATTTGTGCTTCCCTAAAAACTAATGATTTTGAGTATCTTTCATGTGTTGATTGGCCATTTATATCTTCTTTCAGAAATATCTATTAAAATGCTTTGCTATTTTATAGTTGATTTATTTATCTTTATTGAGTTTTAAGAGTTCTTTAGATAGTCTGCATACAGGCCCCATGTCAGATATATGATTTGTAAATATTTTCTCCCATTTTGTGGGATGATTGCTTGAATTCTTGATAGTATCATTAATAACACAAAAATTTACCTTTTGGGGGGGCACGCTGTTTTTGGTGCCATGTTTAAAAAACAAATGCCTAATTCAGATCACAAATAATTACTCCTGTTTGCTTCTCGGAGTTTACAGTTTTAGCTCTTTAGGAATATGATCTATTTTAAGTTAATTTCGATATGGTGTCTATTTGTATGTGGATATCCAGTTGTTCCAGCACCATTTATTGAAAAACTATTTTTACCCCTCTGAATTGCCCTTGGTGCCCTTGTTGAAATCAACTGAGAATAAATGTGAGGGTTTACCTGATGGGCTCTCAATTCTATTGCATTAATATTAATGCTTATTTTATATCAGTACCACAGTGTCTTGATTATTGTAGATCTGTAGCAAGTTATTTATGAAATGAGGATGTATGAATCTTACAACCTTGTTCTCATTTTTAGGACTGGTTATTCCGGATCCCTTTCATTTCCACGTGAACTTTAGTGTCAGCTTCTGCAAAAATGATGGCTGGTATTTTGAGTGTTTTGACTCTCTAGATGGATTGCGGGCTATTACCATCTTAATAATATTAAACCTTACAATTCATGAACATGGAATATTTTTCTCTAATTTCTTTCAAAAATGTTTTGTAGTTTTCAGCAAAGACATCTTGTACTTCACTTGATAATTTATTCCTAAATATTCTGTATTTTTAATGCTAATATAAATAGAATTACCTTAATTTCATTTAAGAATCAATTACTTTATAATTTTTCTGAGTATATATTATTTTAAATATGTACAGCAATACCCTAGACTGGAAACAACTAAATTATATATATCTTCCTTCTGTAATAAATAAAACAAATAAACAAATTTGAAAATCACATGTAGGAAGTAAAACTAGATTACATATGGCATCTACTTTCATTCCCGTTTTGCTTAAAAAATTTTTTTACTTGAAGCCACTAAAGGCTTGAAACAAAATTTATATTACAATTATCTTCAAAATGGTATTTTTGTATATCATTTTCATGAACATTTGAGATACATGATGGATTCTGTAATTATCTATATGTTCTTCGAGAATTCCATCCCATAAACTATCAGGAAGCTTTCATAATTTAATATAGCTTACCTACCTATCTGCTGCTGCTTTTAACTATTACTACTACTACTACTACTACTACTGTTACTACTACTACCCCCCTCTCTGAGAGGTAACATAATCTAGTTATTAAAAACTCAGACTCTGAAGCCAAACTTCCCATCAGTGTGCTACCTATGTGACCACTGGGGAGTTGCCACACTTCTCTGCCCCTCAGTTTTGTTATCTGTAAAAGGGGGATAAAAATAGCTACTATTTCTTAGGCTTGTTTGAAAACTAAATAAGTTAATACATGTAAGTACTTGCAGTAGCACTTGCCACATAGAAATGCCTAATGAATGTTAGCTATTGTTGACTCCAAGAAAAGAAGATAGCTAAAAGGAAGTACAAACATGTCTTTTTTCCCCATCCTACCTGCAGCTTTATGGAGAGCTTACACCTCCTCTATCCTGTTGGTTTCATACAAATTTTAGAATTTTTCTATTTCTATAAAAAATGTCATTGGAATTTTAATAGGCATTGAATTGAATCTACAGATGGCTTTGGGTAGTATGTTCATTTTAACAATTCTTTTGATCCATGAATATGGTATATTTTTCCATTTATTTGTATCTTTAATGTCTTTTATCAATGTCAGAGTTTTCAGTGTAGAGATCTTTTGCTTGGTTAAATTTATTCCTAAGTAGTTTATTGTTTTGGTGCTATTCTGAATGAGATTATTTTCTTTATCTCATTTTCAGATATTCTGTTGTTACTGTATAGAAATGCAACAGACTTCTGTATGTTGATATTGTGTCCTGTCACCTTACTGAGTTAATTATTTAGGTCTAACAGTGTTTTGGTGGAGTATTCAGGATTTTTTATATATTAGATCATATCATCTACAAAGAGAAAATTTACTTCTTTCTTTTCTGATTTGGATGCCTTTTATTACTTTTTCTTGCCTAACTGCTCTGGCTAGGACTTCTAATACTGTGTTGAGTGGTGAGAGTTGACACTCTTACCTTATTCCCGACTTTAAAGGAAAAGCTTTCAACCTTTCACCACTGAGTATGATGTTCGCTGTGGGGTTGTCATATGGCCTTCATTATACTGAGGTATGTTCCCACTTTATCCAAGATGTTGTGAGTTGTTTTAATGAAAGGGTCTTATGTTGTCAAATGTATTTTCTGTATCTATTGAGATGATAGTATGCTTTTTATCTTTGTTGTTTATATGATCTTTCACATTTACTGATTTGTCTATGGTGACTCATGCTTGTATCCCAGAAATAAACTGGCCTTGATTATGGTGGAGGATCCTTTCAATGTGCTGAATTTGGTTTGATAATATTTTGTTGATAATTTTTACATATATAATTATCAGGTGTATTGGCCTATAGTTCACTTTTTTTGTAGTGCCCTTATCTGACTTTGGTAGCAGGGTAATGCTGACCTCATATAGTAAGTTTAGAGATGTTCCTTCCTCTTCAGTTTTTTGAAACATTTGGGGACAAACTGCCATTAATTCTTATTTAAATATCTGGTAGAAGTCACCATGGAAACCATTACAAAACTACTGTTGAGGAAAACACCCCCAGTTTAGTTCTTGGGAATACCTACAGATGAAATTTAGACAAACATGGGCTAATAATAAAAAGTGACCAAATAAACGTGAATGTAAACCATCATCTCTTAAACAATAATAACAAATATGGATCTCAAAAGCTCAGGCATTAATTAGATAAAAGCAACTGAAACTGAGAAGTAAAAGATTATAAATAAAACTCAGTGAATGACAGAAATAGCAAATTAGTCAGAGGTAAAGTGAAAGGTAGTAAGCTGGAAATAGATATAAATAAATCATTCAGAATGTAGGAAACAGAATGAATGTGTAAACATTAATAGAGGCTAACAATAAGGAGGTATAATATATATTTATAAAGACTTTTTACTGAGACATCTGGAGAAGAAACAATATGGGGAGATATAAGGGAAGAAAGTTTTCCAGGCATAAAACAGTAAAAACTCACAGATAAAGGAAGCATAATAGATGCTCAGAGAAAAGAACAATTAGACTGACACATAAATTCCTCAACAGCAAGAATAAAAGCCATCAACCTTTGGCATATTACAAGTATCTTCAAAATACCTAGAGAAAATATGTATTAATCCATAGTTGTATGCTAGACACAATAATCTATAATTTTGTTCTTCAGAAATTAATACATTTTTAATGAACAAAACAAAAGGTAGTTCAATACTTCTAGAACAGTACTAAATGGACCTATAAAGGCTGAACTGAAAAAATAAGAAAGAAAATGGTCCCAGTAGTCTCCTTTAGTTTGGTACTCTGAAAAGTTCTGCTTCCCTTTTTATGTCCATTTATTTAAAAATTTTTTTAAACCTACATTTATATTTCATTTTAATCTGCATCAAAATAAATATGTCCCAATACTAACATTTGTTGGATGTTAGTAAAACCACAGAGTACATAGCCAAGAAAGATAAAAACCTGGGACCAAATAAATAAGGTTTAAGGCTCTCAGAAAGCACATAATAAAAAGCAAACTTAAATAGTTCATGGAAGAAATAAATGAAGTAAAAAAAAAATAAGAAAAGCCAGAACATATAAAAGTTAGACATTGTGAAAATCACAAGTTCTTCCAGAATAAATGAATCAGAATCAATCATCAAAGCTCAAAGTAAAGAAATCCTCCTAGAATCAACAAAAGATCAGATATAGGAAAGAAAAGAACTTCTACAGGTTTCAAACAAAATTGATACACTGAAACCAATACCAAGAGATATCTAGAAAATAATAAGTTCCAAATAAAAAAGAAAGGCTCTTTTTATTTCCTAGGCACTAACTGGTAGATCTCTTTAATAGAGGAAAGCTACCCCCCAATTCCAGTTCTATAGCACCACCTAAAAGGGGCTCCTTTATCATATAAGTTGACATATTCATTGGGTGAAAAAAGGGCAAAAGGATGGGAACTTTGGATTGAAAGAACTTGGAATGATCACTGGTTAATTAAAATATCCACATCAAACTGAACTAAAGGTAGTTTAAGGAGTTAATTTTTTTTTAATTATTGAAATAATACCATAAAATGATACTAATATCCACTAGGGTCTGGTCAGGTGATGACTTTTCTAAGTTTTGAGCAGTAAAATGAGTGAGACAAAAAAATAAAAAAAGAATCACCTATATAAAAAGTATACAGTAACTAAGTGACTAAAACATTGTGAGAAAAAAAATCTATCAAATATGACCAAATAAAGAGTTAATGGGGGCAGTGAAATATACTTAAAGTGTTAAAACATTATTGAGTAACCAATATTTTAATATTAAGATATTAATAGGTAATTCAGAGAAGTAAGTAGAAATAGTAATTGAACATTTGAAAAAAAATATTCAACACCTCACAAGAACCAAATTAAAATTAAACCAAACAACATATTTACTGTATATTTATATTGAAATTGTATTTTTTAAACAGCTAAATGTCCAACAATGTGGGAATTACTTTGCATCCACTATGTAAGTATCACAGACATTACAGTTACATAACAACAAAATACTAACATCATGACATACAGTAAAAACATACAAAAACACAAATGATTAGTTTTAAAAATAAGAAAACGTTTATGTATATTTACAAAGACCAGGAAGGAAATTTTAAATTCTGGAAAAGAGGATTGTGAAAATTAATTTGACTATATTTTAGAGTTCTATTGATGTTGATATTTCTGTTTAAAAAGCACAAGAAAACATGAATTTAAGAAACCAATTAGACTGATAAACAGGGTGGGGCAAAAGTAGGTTTACAGTTGTTGGTATGGGAGATAATACCGTAAGAATAAGCTCTTGTGTTTCACATACTCACAGCTGTAAACCTATTTTTGCCCCACCCTGTAAATGTAAATCAAATACTATCATAGTTCTAATGAGACACATGATGTTTTACCTTATTAAAAGATATGCAAAATATAGCTCCTATTTTGAAAGGTCTCTGATACTTTCAAGATATGCTCTATAGGAAAATTAGATATAAAATAAACTTTTCAAGAACACCAATCTTAAACATCAGTTTTCAATGACGCTTATGGCAGTAAACATACATATACCAAAACATAATGAAAATCCTGATATATAGGCGATGTGGCAATGTAAATTTTCTAGACTAATAACATAGATGGCAGCGACCATATATAAAATAAAATAAAAAAACAACACTAGGTCTAATTTAATAACACTTTGCAAAAGCTGTGTTCTGTTTGCTCCAATGGCTTTGTTTACAGATCCCGATGAACTAGATCTTACACACTGGCTGAGATTCCTGCAGTCCATCAGCGATGCAGTTCAAGTCAGTATCAAAATAAGGACAGTGAGCAGAACACATGAAGACTCTGCCTGAGTGGGTGTCAGGAAGACTGTGGAATGCTACACTTAAAATGTGGTAAGCCACAGGACATATGAGCTCTCTCTCCCCATGTTACTTAATACCTGGCCCTAAAAGCTGGTCTGCCTACATTATTTTAGCCTATTTTAAGGGAGAAAAAAAGAAAACAAGTAAAAAAAAAAACGTAAAATAGTTTTGGAGAAGAATAAAAATGTTGGGACTAATAAGAGTGAGATTAGAGAAATGAGGACAGGTTTTGGAGCCTATAAAGGCTAAGTTAATTATCTCTTTGTCTGTGGCATGTGGTAAACTTCATTCAAGACGGTACAGATTTTACTAGAAATGAAGACAGCACCTGCAAAGTCTAGAGAAAACCTGACTGGCCATTGTGACAATGAGAACTCAGGTCAGCAGAGCTGTAAATGGAAAGACAACTCCAAAGAGGATTCTGTATCAAGCAGCTAAGGTTACCCTGGGTATAAGAAATGAAATCCTGAGGTCAAAAGCTCAAGGATGCCCATTGCTACTCAGGAAACATTACTATTTCTATCCTCAGAGGGGATAAATCTTTCAAAAACTGTCAAGGTTCTGTCAAGTTTTTGCTTTTTGGGGACTTCTGTGAACCTAACCATACAGCATGACAAATGTTGCCTCTCTATTTTTTCAATACCTCAGTTATACCAAAGACCATTTTTGCATAATAAGGACAGACCTGTACTACAGATAAAATGATGGTAAGAAGGAATATTTAAGAAAGTAAAAACAAACAAGTAAACAACACACATACACACACCCCGACCTCACACCAGTGTCATCCAGCAATGAATGCAGGATGAATCACAGCTACATTCAATGCTGTTGGGTCTTACGAGAGTACAGAATTAAATGTATACTTAAATGGTCAGTTAATCTACAATTAGGGAGACAAAAATACACAGTGGGGAAAAGACAGTCTCTTCAATAAATGGTGTTGAAAAAACTGTACAGCTATATATATATATATATATTTATATACATAAAATTATACTACACTACTTTCTTATACCATATGGAAAAATAAACACAAAATGGATTAGTTAAATGTAAGACCTGAAAACATATAACTACTAGAAGAAAAGAAAAACATAGACAGTAAACTCTATGATAATGACTTTAGCAATATAGTTTTGGATATGTCTCCTCTGGCTAAGACAGCAAAAGCAATAGTGAACCAGTGGAACTACATCAAACTAAAAAGTTTCTGCAAAATGACCTACTGAATGGGAGAACATATTTGCTAATGATATATTTGATAACAGGTTAATATCCAAAATATATAAGGAACTCATACAACTTAACACCAAAACACCCCAAACAATCCAATTTAAAAATGTGCAGAGGACCTGAATAGACATTTCTCCAAAGAAGACATACAGATGACAAACAGACACATGGAAAAATGCTCAACATCACTAATCATCAGGGAAATGCAAATCAAAACCATAATGACATATTACCTCATACCTGTCAGTATGACTGTTATCAAAAACAGAAAACAAGTGTTGACCAGGATGTGCAGAAAAGGGAGCTGTCGTGCACTGTTGTTTGGAATGTAAGTTGGTACAGCCACTACGGAAAACTATGGAGATTCCTCACAAAATTAAATTAGGCCCTGGCCAGGTAACTCAGTTGGTCATTAGAGCATTGTCCCAATACCCCAAGGTTGCAGGGTTCCATTCCCAGTGAAGGCATGTCCAAAACTCAACTGCTGAATGCATTCCTAAGCAGAACAATAAACTGATGATTCTCTCTCTCTCTAAAAAAAAAAAATCAGTAAAAAATTAAAAAGAGAACAACCATATGATCCAGTAATTTCACTCCTAAGTATTTATCATAAGAAAATGAAAATTCTCATTCAAGAAGTATATGCACTTGTTTTTCCCCTGCAACATTTTTATGAGAGCCAAGATTTCAAAGTAACCTAGTTGTCTACTGATAGAAGATTAAGTAGATGTAGTATATGTCTATAACGTAATATTACACAGACATAAAATATGAAATCTTGCTATTCGCCACCACATGAATGGACCTAGAGAGTTATGCTAAGTGAAGTCAGGTGGAGAGATAAATACTGTGTGATTTCATTTATATGTGGATCTAAGAAACAAAGAAAATGAAACAAACAAACTCACAGGGAATACACTGGTGGTTGTTAGATGGGTCAGGAGCTGAAAGGACTGGTATACAAGGGGAAGGGGATTAAGAAATACGAACTTCCAGTTAAAAAATAAGCCGTAAGGATTATGTACAACAGAGGGAACATAGTCAGTAATATCATGATATCTGCGTAGTGACAGATGGTTACTAGCTTTAGTGTGGTGATCACTTTGGAGGGTATGTTAGCATTTAATCACTAGGTGTACACCTGAAACTAATATAATATTGTATGCCAACTTTAATTTTTAAAATTCACAAAAGTGTAATGGCGCCTGAGATTTTAGCTTGAATAACAATGTATTTTCTCTTTATACTCTATACTCTTTAGCCAGGTAATAAGCTAAGTCCTTGATTCTGTGTGAAAAAGAACTATGACATAAATTATAGCCTGAAGTGGCAAGCAGATTTGGTCTTTAAAAAATAAATATGATGGTGATAGCAGATGACAAGAATTTCATCAGGATGAGCTGGGGTTGAACATTTAACAAGCATTCCAAATAGTGGTATTTATAATTACAATAAGTTTATAGACTGAAACATTAGGGAGTAAACTGTTTATATATTTAATTGAGGTTAAGTTAGAGTACTTATATTGGCAGTCCATCTTTGGCTCCTGCTAGATCTGAAGCTTTGACTTAGTCTTCTTAATCAGTATTGGATAGGATGGGATTGGGTATGGGTCACTCAATTCTGAAATAATAAATCTGAAGCTCAGAAATTGCCAATAATAGTTAAATATATTAACACATCAAGGCAAGGTAGTATTTTAGCTTAATTCAGCTATTACTTAGCAAGTAAACTACAATTATGTGCATATAGAAGGGAGAATAACAACCCACATGGGGGGAGGATAAAAAATAAAACTGAAACTGCCTAGATGAAGACAGGAGGATTGCTTACAGAAATTTTAAGAATGAAAGGGATAAGTGATCAGTTGTTATTCTAGAATGAGTGGAAATCAAGGGCAAAATAAACCAAACTTTTATAAATAAGAAAAAGAACCGTTTAGTCTAAAATGTCAGTAAGAAAAGACACAGTAACCCCTTTTTGTCAATAAAAAACATCTTGGTCATAAAATATTACCACCACACTTCTAGTGTTCAACCAAAGTGATATAAAAGATATTATGGAGATGCCTTAAAGGGCTGGGAGCAGTACTATATATAGTGAGGGCACATTCAGAAATTAGTTTTGGCCTCTGATGGACAATAAATCTGCCTCAGCTCAATAGAAATCAGCCCACAGGCCAAAGAAAAATGAAGACCCAGATGACAAACAAAATCAGATCAGGCCCCAGGAGTCCATGCCATCCTCTTGACACAGCCTCCCAGGCCGTCCTCTGCCTGCTGCATTTAAACGCTGTGGAAGCCCCTGTCCCTGACTTTGTCTCTGCTGCATCCTTGATATGTGAAAGAGGCTACGATGTAGGGAAGCCGACATCACTTCTGCTTCCTCTAATCACTATAATTTTTTCCTTTTGTTTTCTCATCTGTAGGACAAGGGATGATATACAGGAACATTAATTAAAAGATAGATAGATTCTTGAAAATAGCTAGATTGTGATCCAACTGTAGAGAAACTCCTATCAAAATATATATGGAATATTTTGAAGTTATCTCATCATCTATGGAAGCTACAAACTTAATCATAAAGCTTTATAAACAAATAACATCAAAACATACTTTATAGAATTCATTATGTTAGGCAGCATTCTAAGTATTCTCTTTAAGATAACTCTCTCAGTCCTCAAAAAATCCTTATGATGTAGGTACACTTCTTCACCCTCTTTAACAAAAGTAAGGCACTGAAGTTTCAGAGGGGTAAAGTGACTTTCACAAGGTCTCACAGTAAATATATGGTCAAACTAGGTCTCAAATCCAAACCATTTCACAATCTAATACAAGAGTCTGTTTTCTTAACTAGATGTCAAATAAACAAATAGACATGTATGCTTAAACAAATTTGTTTTCCAATACTAGAGATGCAGCTATAAACACAGGAATGATGACTCTGATATCTATTTACACGACTTTAATAAATTGTTAAAAGAAAATTAGAGTACAACTGAGCTTTAATTAAATACTCTTGAATATCCAATCATGCAATCAATTTCAATATAAGCAGTTCTGATTTTAAGTAGATTTTTTTCCTTCTCTTCCTGCTCACAGCGAGAGATCTAATCAAGAAGATATATTTAAATGCATTAATTTGGAGACAGATAATGGATTCTTACAATCTGTAATATCCAAATACAAATAAGGATAAATACTGCTGCTTACGTACCAGAAATAAAATTTACTTCATATGTGGACACTTCCTTCTATATTTTGTAACCTACTTAGATATTAGCCTTTGATTATTAAGAATTCAGGGTGTCTATGACATAATTTTCTCTTTAATAGAAATAACACTCTATTAATAGGACCAAGTACTGGAAAGGCCCCCAGTCTGAGTTTTAATTAGTTTTTACATTATAAACATAATAGCTTAGTGTGGTGATTTTCAACCGGTATGCCATAAGAGGCACACTGGTGGTCTGTGAGAAATTTTAAAGCATGCAATACCTGACTATTTAGTCAGGGGCACTGACCTCTTTTCCCTTAGACTGTCAAATTACAAAATGACAACACCACAGTGAGAGCTGTCTGGTAGGAATGAATCAAAATTATACGTATTTTTTTTTTTCAGATTGGCAAAAAACATATTTTTTGGTGTGCTGCAGAATTTTAGTAATTAGTTTGTGTGTGCCAGGAGATGAGAAAGGTTGAAAATCACTGGCCTAGAGGCTTAGTATAAGCTTGAGATTAACAGTGATATTAAAACAAATGCTTGTGAAATGTATTAACTAACTTGCCTTTTCCTTTTATTCTCTTGCATGAGACAGATGCCTTCTTTACCTCCTGGGAAGCTCACATACAGTTTTCTTCTATGCTCTTTCTCTTGAAGATGCTTTCTCTGACAGCAGCTGGCCTGAGATCAGTTTCTAATCATGGTGAACTGGGACAAATTGCTTCCCTAGTACCTTTTTCCCAGAACATTTACCATTCTGAGGCCAGAGCAAGGCTGCCTCAGTCCCCAACAGGTGGCCTGGAAGAAGATTTGGAGGTCCGCTGAAGTGTTAACTACAGATTTTTTCTGCTTGGCAGTAGAAAAAGCTAGACCACCTCCCAGGTATACCTCTCACTCATTACAACTTTCTTGTCAAGTCTCTCCTCACCTGGGAATATTCAGTAGACATTAATGAGATTCCACATCTGATGGTGGGCAACATACACAATAAGCCAGACTTGCTCAGCATGCATCGATTTAGCTCACTTTAACTTACATTTGTTTAGGCATGCCCATCAAGATAGGTGTTACATTTCTAGTGTTGTCACTTGCACATGCTATCAGCACAGATGCAAAAGGAAGCTGAAAATCTCATTATGTCATAAAACTGGAGCTGCCAGACTCAGTGAAGTAAAATAAAGGAAATCCAGTTAATTCAAACTTTAGATAAACAATGAGTAATTTTTAGTATAAGCATGTCCCAAATATTACATTTCACTTGGTAATTCTACATGCAATATGATTATTTGAATTTGGTAAAAGATATTTAAGCTCTCCCTAATATCAACCAATTAGTAGGTCAGCTTGATTTGATGTAAAGACTAGTGAGAATATGTGAAAAGATGGGCTTCTCAGCCTCATTTCACCTCTAACCATCCTCTGACTCTACCCCCTCGCCCCTATGAGCTGCAGTATACTTAGGAAATGGGGAGAATGATCATTTTATATTCTCCCCTTACAGGGGACAGAATATAAGGCCTCAGCCTTAGAATCAACTAAGTGAACAGAAGTGAAATAATTCTAAAAGATAAATATAAGACAACTTCATCCATAAGTCAGTATTAACCTGTATGTTTTTAATGAAGGAAGTTGACATGTTACTTTTTCAAAGAGAAATAAAAATTTATCTGTTTCAAATTCGTGAAACTATCACATTCATTGCTCAAACTACTTCAGTTTGTTTCTACCCAAACCACTCCACTTAACTATTACTGTAAACATCACAAAGGTCTCCTTAAATAAGCTAAGTAAATCCCAAACCTGTATTTTTCATTACTTAACTCTGTTCATTTAGTTCACTATGCTTATTGCAACATGTAATAGTTGTTTTATATTTACCCACCAGCACTTAGTCCACCGGGCACACCACAGATGTTCAGTAAATATGTTGCATGAGCAAATAAAGAAAGGTCACACACCAGTCCTCATCTAGCTTGTCCTCTGTGGTAGACACTATGATAGCCACTCACATCCCTGTTCAATGAAACAAGTGTCCCAGCTGCTAGAAGTGCTCTCAGCAAACAGCATTCAAAGGCCAGTTCCTCCAGATACTGCCTCAGCTGCAGAAGCCACCTCCCCCAAAGTCATGCCCCTTCTTAGGGTGGCCCATATTCCAATGGAAGTCTAATGACCTGGACTTTTGGCCTAACTCAGGACACCTCTAATGGACCATTCTAGCCCCAGAGCTCCCTTTG
This sequence comes from Tonatia bakeri, assembly GCA_004024845.1. Taxonomy (NCBI): domain Eukaryota; kingdom Metazoa; phylum Chordata; class Mammalia; order Chiroptera; family Phyllostomidae; genus Tonatia; species Tonatia bakeri. Next base: position 32,353 of record PVIA01000288.1, on the reverse strand, counting down.
GGGTCAGCCAAGCTTGCTGTTTGAACTACATGCAGGCTCCATTTCTCCTGCTAATCTTCCTTCTGACCCTCCCATGACTCCTGGATAAATATCCCATACATGGCACTTCTTCCCCCAATCTGCTTTTCAAGGAATTCAACCTGGAACATTCTCACAAGACAATTTAATACAGATGAAACTGCCTCTTTGAAGCAACCTCCTCTCAGGTTTTTCATCTGTTGCCAGTCTTCTTTCCTCTTACAAAGACTAAGATGCTAGACAGACACAAAGCCAGTCCTGCTCCTCTTCTTTTTTTTCCAGTACTCTCTTAGTTGATCTCAACCATTCCTATATTTCTTGATGTTAAGAGTTCCCACACTGATCTCTAATCCACACTGCTCTTCTAAATTTCACACTTGTACAACCAACAGTTCAGTTGAGTGGCATTCCCATTTGGTGCCACCATGGAGAAGCAGGGACACCCTTGCTCCTTTCAGTCAATGCTTTGCATGCTGCCTACTGATCTTTTAAAAACATGTATTAAACATATTATTCGTCTGCCTCAGTGACTTTCCATTTTATTTTTGGATAAAAATTTAGATCATTTTTCATAATCTAGAAGTAGGTTAAATACTTTTCATAATAGTGAATATTCACATTTCATATAAAATAATATGTAGTCATAATTATTCATATCAGGAATCTTTTGAGAGTAAAACAGAGTACTATTAACAATCACTCCAGGAAAACGGATAATCAGAACTACCCTTAACAACCGATGATGTACGTTCATTCTAGGTATAAGGTGTCCACTGCACTGTTTCCAAACTCGGCACTTGAAGAACACCTACACATAGTTTTAATGTCCTAATGTTCAAGCCTTTGTGTTGATTTACATCCCAAATGATATAATGGTAAAAAATGCAGCATCTACATTTTGCGTGTCAAACCCACAAAGAGGTCCCATGGAGCCATGATATTCAACTAACCTGGTGCTCCACAGCCTTTGGGGCTTCTTGGCATCACTTCTGGGATGTTTTCAAAATGCATGACTATTGAACCTTTCCAGAACCACAAAATCAGAATATCTGGGGATAGGCCTAGGCCCTTTCCCAGGGTGAGAAAGTTTTGCACTTTCTTTGCTCATTGCACTACTCTTTGATAAGCACTGTTATAGCCACTTTTTAAATTAAGGGGAAACATACACAAATATTGATTTTGTACCCTTTGACTAGTGCTTGGCTTTACTTTAGAATATTTGAGTAAGAATAGAATTTTTTGAGGAGTAAGGATAGGAAAACATGACTGACAAATGCTGATTATTGTTAAGATGGAAGATTCATTACATGGTTGTTCATCCCTACTTTTGCATATGCTTGAAAATTTTGACGATCAAAAGCTTTAAAATGCTGGAAACAAGTCTAAGTGCTCATCAGTAAATGAATAGATCAAAAAACTGTGGTACATTTACACAATAGAATACTATGCAGCAAAAAGAAAGGAGCTCCTACCCTTCACAACAGCATGGATGGAACTGGAGAGCATTATGTTAAGTGAAATAAGCAGGTGGTGAAAGACAAATACCATATGATCTCACCTATAAGTGGAACCTAAACAACAAAACAAATAAGCAAAATATATCCAGAGACATTAAAATAAAGAACAAATTGACACTAACCAGAGGGGAGGGCAGAGTGGGTAACAGAGCAAAGAAGGGGAAGAATCATCAAGAAACAAATATAAAGGACCCCTGGAAAAAGTCAACAGTGTGAGGGGTGGGAGCACTGAGTGTGGGAGGATGGGGTGGGTAGGGCAGGCAAGAGTAAGGTGGGGAAATGAGGACAACTGTAATTGAACAACAATAAAAAAAAATCACATTTATAGGGATGCACCTAATAATATATAACAGGCTTCTGTCTTACCATGCAATGTAGACAAAATTTAAGAGGAAAAAAAAGGCTTAAAAATAAGAGTCAGTAGTAAACTAAACAAATAAATAATAGACTGATCAACTAAAATGACTATGTCCAGCTAATTGTATTAATATTTCTCAAATAACTTCAACTTAGACCTCCTCTTGCCACTATCCTTATTTCAGGACTTTATTATCTCTTACCTGAAATCTGAGTTTACTTTTTAACTCACTCTGATATCTTCTAATGGATATATTCATTCATTCACTCATTCTTCGAAATATCTTTATAAAGCACATCTATTTGCAAGAACTAGGATATGTCAAGAAGCTAGTGTCCTCTCACTGCTGCCAAAGCTAGTTTCATAAGTCATAAATATGAACAGGCCATTCCCCAGGAAAACAAAACAAAACTATCATTCATGACAGGATTGGCACACTTTCTATGTCAGGTAATAAATATTTTAAGCTTTGTGGGCCAAAAGCCTCTGTCGCAACTACCCAATTCTACCATTGTAATGCAAAAGCAGCCACAGACGACTCATAATCAAATGTGCACAGATGTGTTCCAATAAAACCATATTTACAAAAACAGGAGGCAGGCTGGATCTGACCCACCAGCACAGTTGGCCAACCTGATCTAGGTTAACAACCAAATTCTTTAAAACCCTAATCCAAGGTTCTCAACAATCAAGTTCCTTTATAATAGTAATCCAAGGTTCTAAATAAATATGACCCCAAAAGGCTCTTAATAGCTGTATTTCCTGCCACAATACCATGCTCCGGAACCTCCTCCCTATGTATTGTCATAGACTTGATAAACTTTTGGTGGAGCACATATCAATACTCCAATACCCATAACAAATATTACTCTCCACATGAAGCCTTTGCTAGATTTCTATACTTACCCTGAATCTTGGCAGAGTTAACACCTCCCCAAACATATACTGAATACGTATACAATGCTATGAAGTTACTTACCACATATCACACATTCCCTAAGTCCTATATCTCCACCATCACCTGTAATCAAAAGGTCTATCAAGGGCATTTCTGGGTGCTCAAATCTACAAATTAACACAGCACTGTGGACACTGCCACTTCTGCTTCTCAGAGATGAGACTGTATTCCTTTTGGTAAAAGACAACTGAACAGTACAATGGGCCCCCTTCTCTAGGGCGGATATTGTCCAAGACTGGATGTGCTGTGCCACAGAGAGTACCAAACCCGTATATACACTATGTTCTTTTGTATACAGACATATCTATGATAAAGTGTATGAATCAGGCACAGGGAGATTAACAATAAAATAAAGCAGAACAACTACAATATACTGTAACAAAAGTTATGTGGATGTGGTCACTCATTTCAGGGGATTCCTGGTTGAAATCTCCTCTTTGCTCAGTGCTTTCTGGCACACAGTTGGAACACATTCTCTGTTCATGTTTCCCAACCACAAATTTAATGCCTTTTCCTTCTTAACTAAGCACTTATTACACATTGTGACTGTAACTTTTGCCGTCTCAGGTGCAAGAGCAAAACTAGCACAGATTTTCTTTTCTTTCTTCACAATTTCAAGGACAGATGATTCCTTCTTATGGCGCTTAACAACCCCAGCATGTGAATTTTTTTCTTAGTAAATTGAGAACTTCCACCTCTTCACTTAAGGCAAGCACTTCATGGCTTCTCTTTGGCATGTCAGAGTTGCCAGCATCACTGTTCTTTTGCTTTGGGGCCATTATTAAGTAAAATAAGAGTTACTTATACACAAGCACAGTGGTACTGTCACAGTTCATCTGATAAGCAAGATAGCTTTTTTTTAAAAAAAAATCCTTGCCAGAGGATGTTCTTTTCATTGCTTTTAGAGAGAGAGGAAGGGAGAGATAAAAACACTGGTGAAAGAAGCATCAGTTGGCTGCCTCCTGCATGCACCTGGACCAGAGATCTATGTGCCCCTACTGGGGATCAAACCCACAACCTTGGTATGTGCCCTGACTGGGAACCGAACCTGCAATCTGGGAGGACACTCCAATTGAGCCACTTTAGCCAGGGCCTGAGATTGCTGCTAAGTGAGTAATGGGCATGGACCATATACAGCATGGAAATGCTGGACAGAAGGATGATTCATATCTTGGCAGGACAAAGAGACAGGGTGAGATTTATCATGCTACTCTGAACAGTGAACAATAAAACAGAACCAGAGACATGGAAATAAAGAACTGACAGTAACGAGAGTGGAGGGAGTGGGTAATGGGGGAAAGAAGGGGAAGGATCATTAAAGAACATGTAAAAAGGACCTATGGACAAAGACAAGGCGGGGGGGATTGAATATGGGAGGCGGGGGTGGGGAGGGCAGGCGAGAGTACTGGGTGGGGGGATGGAGACAACTGTAACTGAACAACAATAAAAAACAAAAGTTACAAATTATTTACAGAACTGTTTATTTCTGGAATGTTCTCTGAATATTCAGTGTGGGTACTGGTGATATTAAAACATTTTTTTTTCTTAAAATCCAAAGTAAAAAATATGCAGAAATAGGACTTCATGGAAATTAAAAGCATGATTCTTATGCACTTTAAGTACATGCTTTGTTCTAAAGTTATTCCTTTGGTCTTTTTTTTTTTTTTTTGTCAAGACCCCAGTGAGCTTTCTGACCACATCTTCTCCTAAGGTACAGCAACCTAAAACAGATTACATGAAAGTGACAGTGAGAGGTAAGGTTATGCATCCCTTTTAATTTAGGAAGAAACATTTTTAACATACCAACAACAAAAAAAGGAAAAATAATTCTAATTTTAGGGACCTCAAGAGAAAGTGATTTTACAACTTCCTCTGGTAATCTGTTCTAATGCTTAATAAATTTTGCTCTCAGAAAATAATCTTCATTATCCCTTATACTACAGAATAAAATGACTTTTTTCTTGCATATTCTCAAGAGAGATGGAAAGCAGCACACATTATCTCTGTAAGAGACCTGAATATGTTTCAAAACTTAATGAAATTATCCCCAATTTATCTGCCCTCATCCTTTTAGAATGTTTACTTCTTGAAGCAATAATCCTGGTTTCAAACAGCAAAGTGTTTGAAACTTAACTCCAAATATTTATTTTTCTGGTTTAAACCACTGGTATTAAATAACTACTGTCTCTCTTTCCATACATTTTAAAAATAAGAACTATTCATCACATTCGCTACATTGCAATCATTCATCTTGAATATGAAAAACACATGGCAAGCAATGGTGAGAGTTTGCAGAGTACTATTTCATCCATATTTAAGCCACTACAGTTCAATTTAATCAGAAGGCTGAAGGGATGACATGGAGGAAGAAAATTCTTATTTGTGTCTAGGTCCTACTTTTCACTTATCTTTTACTTTTTCAACCTAAATAATTTTTCACTTTAATAGAATAATCTTATCTTTATTATCCAAGATGAAAATATCTTCTATTATTTTATTGTACTTTATTGTATAACACAAAATTTAGAAAAAAACACTGCTTGATAGGATTTCAAAATTTTAAGGTTAAAATGTCATGTCTAATAGTGATGCTGCAAGTACAGATAAAATGTGTGACCAAAAATCAATAGCACATAAAATATATTTAATTGGCATGTTTTATCAAAATTAAGACATCTATTAGCATACATATGAATAAAACTCTATTAAATAAAATTGACAGATGATTATCTTAGAAGACTAGAAAACTATCATGTACAGACCAGTGCCTCTCTAAGTAAATAGATATGCTTCAGAATCACCTGGGAAGCTTTTAAAATTATATTGATACCTGAACCCTATCACCGTGAAATTTTGATTTGTCTTGTTTGGGTCCTGGACAACAATTATGCTTATAAGTTGGCTAAATAATTCTAAAACACAGCAAGGGATATAAAACTCTGATGGAGCTGGGCAACAGAAAACATTATATAAATATGCCAAAAAGGGGGGGGGATAAAGAAGAAAAATGGTTTTGTACTTAGCATGCATTGGAACTGGCATATCCCTCCACTCTTAAGGCAAGTTCAAACTCAAGAAAGAGAAATCTATTTAGACTCAAGAAAAATGGAAGTTTATTAGCAGGAAGGAGTAAATGTGTGGATAAGGAGGGGCAAGTGTGCTGGGAGAACAGGCCCATGAGAAATGAAGTCATCAATGACTAGTTTCTCTGATTCTCTTGGGAAACAAATGATTTATTGTTTCTATTTTTCTATTCACTTCATTCGCATTCCTATGGTCTGGATTCTACCATCTTCCCACAATTCAACATTTAAAAAAAATTAATTTATTGTTCAATTACAGTTGTCTGCATTTTCTCTGCACCTCTCTTCCCCCACCTCAGCCAATCCCACTTCCCTCCCTTGCTTCCACCCTCCCCCTTGGTTTCATCCATGTGTCCTTTATAGTAGTTCCTGAAACAATTTAACATTTTGTTTAATCCTTGGAATATATAACACTAAAGCCCTTGTTTCACCAGCAGGTGACTCAAATTCAATTCTAAATTCTAAGAACAGCTAATCTGTCTGCCCTTGCTTGAATTAACATGTTCCTGATTTTGAGTGTGTACATGCTAAGAGATATGCCCAAACAATTGCTTGGTTCATCAGCATTATTCGTGACAGAACATGGCCAATCTGACCATCTCTTTGCTTTACTTTTTTTCCCTGAAAAAATATAGGGTGGCTTCTTGGTGTTTGGAAGCTTTAAGTAAAAACAGTTAAAAATATCTTTAAGTAAAAACAACATCTAAAATAATGGCTAGAAAATAAGCAGTCATATTATTTAACTATATTTTCAGTATTTATCATATTCTTTCCAGAGTATCACAGGCCACTGCTAGCTATATTGTGAAATATAGCAATAGAACCTACATGGCAATTTGTTCTCTCAAGTCTGCATTAAAAATCCTAATTTATTTTACACTTTTGAAATGATTAGAGGGAGGCTAACAGGGAGGCTCTCTTTCAGGTTGGTTTGTTGGTAAATGCACAGCCGTGATTCTTTGCATGTGGGGCACAGAATTTTTACCATCTTCGTATGTCTTACATCTAGAACACGTAAGGGGTGAATGTTGAGTAATGTTCAGCAACTCGGTATCAGTATTAATATGCCAACTTGATTTCATTAATAATAAGTACATAGAGTCATTCTGAATAAAAGTTAGTGTCAAAACTCTATACTTAGTGAATAATTTTAAATTATGAAAAAGAAAACACAAATTGTACATTTAGAATGGTAAAAAAAATAGAGAGGTTCAGTGAACTTGATTATTCTCTATTAGTTAAAGTAATTCTAGAATAGTTAAGTATATTTTGAAATGGAATTTCTTTTTTAAATATGAGTCATGTCTCCTTATATTAAATTTTGAATGTATCATTAACTATGACAAATCAAAACATTATTAATACTATTAAAATAATAAGTATGTGTATAATCTTAATTCAAAATGAAAATCAAAAGGCATGCATATGGTAAATTAATCACAGACAATTTTTACAAATGGATCTAAAAATTAGTGGGAGGGCTTGGGTCAAATCAGTAAGACTAGGCTGCATTGATTTGAACCTTAAAATAATGACTATTAAAGACTATTTTATAAAAGTCATCACTATCTTAGTATCAGAATGATAATTTTTATTCCAAGTTACTCCATTAAAGCCATACATCATTCAATCCACACTTCCCCAACAGCAGCCATTCTTAATTTTTTTCCCCACAGAGATCTTACATATCACTTCTAGGTTTATCCCTGTATGGTTTTTTTTTTTATTGCTACTATAAGTAGACTTTTTTCCTACCCAATTTTCTAATCGGTAATCAATGGCATACAAGCTTTGAATTTGAATGACTTTATATCTAAGAACCTTGTTAAATTATGTTATTTACAATAATTCATAGGTTCTCTTGGACTTACCACATAGATTATCATATTGGCTACATATATGGGCAGCTTTACCTCTTCTCTTTCAATCCTAATCTTTTCTTGTTTTATTACATTCACTAAAATGCTGTTTAGAAGCAGTAATTCTTGACTTTCCTATACTACTGCTTACTTTAAAATGGTGATGATTATCCAACACCTCTGCCTGTAGCAATGTTAGAGTGTTTATTAGCATAGCTAATACCCACTTGGATCCTCTTAAGGAAGGCACTAATAATTTATTCAACATACATTACTCTGTATATTCTATAATCAAGGTTATTATGCTTACAATTTTATCTTAATGAGGCTTTGTTAATAATTAAGAAATCATGCATGAACTCACCATCTGCTATCACGGTGACAGTAACTGAAAATTTGGTGAATTTATACATTCCTAATAAAAACCTCTTCACTCCATTATTTTATCCCCTTAGTGAATTTTCCCCTACAGTTCCAACTTAAAATTTAACCAAATAATTCCCATGCTATACTTTTAAAAGTATTGTTCTTTCCATTTTTAAACAGAAATAGTGGATACTTAAAAAATTTAGGTATGTTAAGTCAAAGACTGTCAAAAGGCAAAAACAAGATTAAACACTAGCTGTGCCTCAGGATGTTGCTATGCCCTCCTTCAAAATTAAATAAATACACCACGGAGCACACTCTAAAATTCTAGCACTCTGAATCTGATGGGAGCTGTCTGGCTGATTCTGATGTCTAATGAGAACTGGAGATCTCTGAGCAAGCAACAAAGCTGATGACTACAGTAGGCAGGATGACAGCTTCTTGTTCAATTTTACTGCTTTCTATCTGCCTATTTCTTTCTTCACTTTCTCCAGTCCAGATTCTCCAAGCTGCATTTGCTAGATCACTCTTATCCTGGGGCCAAAGGCCTTCTTTATAAAGACAAATAAATAAAAAGTTCTACTCACCTTTCCCACTCCCAAAATATAATGCTAGTGATTTCTCCCACTATCTCAAATTAGCAAAAGTCCAGTGGCATAGACACATACATAATATCTTGCTTTTGCTTGTTCATTCTAGCTAACTCTTTTATAGAATCTCATAGCAGAGTCAGGTGAAAATGAAGGAAGAGATACTGAAATGTGAGAAATTTCTATTCTGTGTCCCACAGTTTTCCTTCTCAATGGTGTTACTCTTCTTGCTAGGCCTTCCCTCATTCCAAAGAGTTTATTGCAAGGATGTAAAATATGATACCTCTGCATACCAACTTAGGTCTCTTATTCCAAGCTATGTTCTGTAGTTGGGAATTCCTTGAGACAAATCCTCACAAGGATTTTAATGATGACTGTGACCTTTATGTCTCATTTCTTTCTCCATAATAAAATAACAGCATCTGCACAAAGCTTCAAAAATTTACAAAGTGCCTCCATAAACATTTTATTGTCCCCCAATCCATTTGCAAATGATAAAACTGCACAGAGGTTACGTGACTTTCCAGTAAGTGCAAAACTCACTTCCCCACTCCAAATCCCTAGTGATTTTCTGTATTCTATACCATCTTAACCAAATGTAAGGGGAGAATTTTAGTGCCAGTATGTTTCAGACAATTTTTAATAAGCCTCTAACCTTGAGTAAGTAATGTGCATTGCAACTGATTTCTTGGAAACTGTGAACAAGTAGCTCATTAGAAAGAGGAAGAAATAGGTTTAATAAGGGTTGCCTAGGAAGGCAACTGAACAGGACCCAGATGGCTGATTATATTTCTTCCTCTATTTACCATGGGTTATAAAAGGAGAAATTATGCAAGTAAATACAGTACTCTGAAAAACCAACCTAGGGTAAGTCAGTTTAATTTGATATTTACATTTTACAGTGCTCAGCATCCAGTCATTTGCTGTTACTTACCAGACAGCAAATTTTAAGAGAATTTCATAATAACCTGTGTGATTGAATTGTTGTTCTGCCAGTTTAATCAACACTCCTGCACCTAAGAATGTACAGTATTTCGTCTGTATTATTTCCTTGGTATTTGATTAATTCACGAACAGTGAAGCCTCATGTTCATTGGATGGAAATGCATCAAGGAGATACATTAATCTATTTTCAAATAGCATTTGTCCACTAACAGAAAATCTCTCCTGGTTGCTGAGTCAGGTCATGTCAACACAATAGTTGCCAAAAACAGCATGTGATGGCCGCTCAGCTCAGTGTCTCCTCAGTAACAGCTTAACCTAGACAACAAACACCACAGTGAGAGATCAGTGCTCATTTTAGCACCTGGAAACTTCAGGATACACACGAAATCCTCTAAAAAAGTCCTTTCCATTAATAAATGGTATGTACATGTATTTTACTTTTAAAAAATACACTGCCCTTCTAGCTCAGTAATTCTCCATAATACTGACAATTATAATTGCCTGTGAAAATTTAAAAAATAGCAGATTCAATTTCAGTGTTTCTGGCATGGGATTTAGGTACCAGTAGTTTTTCTTAAAACAGGTTAAGGACCATATAATTTCTTGTCAGTTAGTAGAAATTATTTGAAGATAAATTCTACAGCGAAGCTCTCTATGACTCTATCCAACTTGATTTCTCTTAATTTAATTACTGAGCTTAGTTTGCTATAAAAAGAAAGTTTAGTACTGTTTTCTAAGGAACTCATTTCCTGGCATAAGACTGACACTAAATAAGTATTAGTAAACTTGTATTTTTAAGTAACTGCATACAAATCTTTGTTTAAATGTAGCATGTATTAGTGTTTAGGGTTTTATTATTTGGTTTTACTCTGAAACAATAAAAAGATTAGACTAGCAATCTTTACTTCCTACCATTTTGTTCAATCTGATGTTCTTAAGAAAAAAATGCTTATCATAAAATATCAGAACTATTCACAAAATGGCTAAAATAAAAGAAACCTTTTACTTTGGACAATAACTGATGTCATGTTTCAGAAAAATTTGCTTCCACAATACAAGGTAAAACTCCCAGTGAAAGAAATTAAGACATTTTTCTAAGCTTATTCTTGTGTCAATTATTTACAAAGCCAAGAATGGAATACATATTATTGTAATATTTACTACATTCACTACTATCTGAAATTATTATATAGCCATGTAGAAAGATCAGTTTCACCATGTTTTTCATAGCTTTCTTAAGACTCATGGAAAATAATGAACATATCTGAAAGATAAAACAAGCTGTTTATCATGAAGGAAGGTGTATTTTAAAATATTTTGCCATTTGCTCCTTATATACCCTTAGGTATATACCTATCATGGAATAAGCATACATTAGAAATAAGGGTGTATATGCTCATTTGTACCCAAATTCATACAACTGAATTCCTTCACTTAGATGAGCCTACATTCGTTGTTTTGTGAATGTTAGGAACTAGGGAGGAGCAAAAGTCCCTATCCTACAGACAGTGATCACTGAAATGTGTAGGAAAGCTCAATTCTTCTACGTCCAAAACATATGCACACCATGGTTTCCCTTGAAACTGCAGAGGGCTAAACGCAGCTGCAACCAACAATACAAGGAGTTGGGGATTTACAATACAAGGAGAGGTAGATTTACAAAGAAATATAATGATCCCTGCCAAATTTCAGGTAAATGCCCTAAGAGATATAAAGTCAATATAAATGGTAGCTTATAATAGTGCTACATGTGCTATAGTTACTCAGCCAAAAAGTACTATAAATTTGAAGTTGCTAGACCTTTAATTAAAAGTATTAAGCAATTGTACATATGTTCAATAAGTTTTTCATTCAAGACTTGTATTTAATCTGTTATTTTATTTGCAATGCATGTTTGGGCAATGGCCATGCTTCCCAGCTATATACAACAACCATTTTGTCTATATATGATAATAAACATGCTAAAACTATGAGATTACAAAAGTGAGACAATCTTCCTATATTCCAGTCTCAGCTGCACACTCCCCTTGCCCCTTGAAGACAGCTTGTGACTTCTTCCATCCTGACCTCTTCCTTTATCAAAACAGAACAAAGTTCACTAGCATTTGGCCCAAGTCTCCATCACAGTGGTGTAAACTCTCCCACATACTTTCATTTTCACATTTTGTGGAGTAAGAATGTTTGCCTCCTATGAAAAGAACTTCAGACAAAAATGAGTAGACTAAAAATTATCAAATTGTGTATTTTAAGTATGTGCGGTTTATTTTATAACAAAGCTGATTTAAACTCCTGAGTAGATGAATAAGATATTTTTCTGAAATGGAGATCCTTCTCCTTATGTGTAAAATCACATGATGTCTTAACCAGATACTAAAGATAATCTACTTTTCATTGTTTTAGGGTACCGATGCCAAAAAAGGGTTCAGGCCCTCTCCTCCTCTGTCATCTTTCTCTTAACCCTAACCCATAGTTTGACTTTTATTCCCCAAGGGAAATCTAAATGCCAGATTCTAGACTGCATTTATAACATCCCCTCACCCCTGCCTCCATTCTGTGTCTTCCCCAGTATCTTGTATCTCCTCAGGGCTGACCCATGACAGATAAGCGATGTATGCACGTAGATCATTCTAAAATCCTCCAGTAACCAGGACAGAGAGAAGGTGAATATTCTTCTCGAAGACTTGCCCAGTTAAGGTATGGGGAAGAAAGAGATGCTCTGAGCTTAAAGGATAGACACCGCACCAGCAGACACATGAAACTGGGCTTCTGGGAGCTGGGGTTATAGGATCCAGCTTTGGGAAGGCAGCTACTGCCTTTCTAAAGAAAGGAGCTTCTTGAGTAGGACTACATGGGTTGGATTCAGGTTCTGCCTAGCTATACTCACGAAAAAGTTATTCCCCTCTTTATGTCTCATTTCTCCATCTATGAAAAAGATTAAAAAAATCTTTCCGGGGTTGTTATAAAGATTAAGTAAAACAATCAATGAAAAGCACTTAAGAATTCAATAAATGTAAGCCTTACTATGGGGAGTTATAATCAAAATTTGTCTTTTAATGCAGTACTTCTCAAACTTTAATGTGTATCTGAATTACCTGGGCACCTTGTAAAAATGCAAAATCAGGTTCTGCAGATCAGGGATGGGGTTTGAGATTCTGCGTTTCTAACAAGCTCCCACATTATGTCACATCACTGGTCCCTGAACCACATTTTGAGTAGTAAGGTTTTAACACATGTAGCAGCAAACATTCATATTCTGTGGGGAAGAGTAGCACACACTATTTGGAAAATCTAACTGCATTGATGTGGATGGATCATAGACATGAAAGAAATAAAGTAAGGGAGGAAAATATCTGATTAGCTCTACAAAAGCAATTCTAAATTATCATGTGATATAATATTAATACATGTATTTTACTTTCAGATTAATTTTACCAGGATTTACCTTATTTTAAGAGTTAATTCTATATATATAAATATTAATCTTCATATGGGAGGCTTATTTGAGCATGTTTGGTGATTCTGGTATGATGAACTTGACATACACTTTTAACAGAAGGAATGTTAACTACTCATGCATTAATCCAATTATTCAATTCAATTAAACTCTATTAGAATTAGAATTATTTCATTCAATTAGGCTACAATATGCTAAGAACTGTACTAGGCCCTTAATTAGTTTTCAGCATGAATGAATTGAAAGGCTGTGATATAGAGAAGAGATAAACAGTAACCAAAACAGTAGGATAATACCTACATAACTTCAAAAGAGAAAACGTAAGAGGGTAAAAGGAAGTACCATGTGCCCACATCTGCCTGTGGCCAGCCCTCCCAGCCAGTCTGCATTCATCCTTACAATAACCTGGTTTTTCTTAAGTTGATCAGAAGGGGTCTCCATTTCTTGCAACCTCCCCGGAATGCCTATTTTTTTCTAGGCAACATCTCTATTAGGTGACTACTGCCTAAAATTCTGACTCCCAGACACTTCTAAATAACTTAAAATAAATATCATGTCAACTTGAAACAGTCACACATGTTTCTTCATTGGGATAAATTAGAATTTATTTGAAAGTGTTAAGAATCCTGTGTGAAAATGAACAACTATGGCTATCTCAATGTCACGTTCTGTAGTCCGTTTTTAATGGTTTCCTAACTAAAGTACAGAACCAAGAAATTAAAGGGTAGAATCCTAAGAGAACAAAAATAGCATTTTAATAGAATTAAGAGATAAAAACCTTGAAAAAGGGCAAAAAATTGACAACATAAAGACAAGTATGGCAAAAATGTCATATCCTTCTATACTCTAGTCATGGAAAAGCAATCAAAAGGTTCATCTGTCTTATGTAAGCTCATGCAAAATTATAATATGACAAAGTATTTCAAAACATATAGTTTTAAATTATTATTTTGAATTATCTATACTATGTTTTCTCAGCACTAACTCAAAATAGCAAGCTGTTTATGTACAAGAAATAATATAACCCCAGCACATGAAGATCTGTCAGTGCTGCTTGGGGTTCAGTGCTAGGTCTTCCTTTCTTTCTGTCCTTGTTGCTTTACATAACCTCCATATGCTGTGGAGGGCTAAATATACCTCCAGAAAAGTTCTCTCCTTTGAGATCCAGATTGATCAAGCCAACTGCTGTGCTTCACATATCCATTTTACAGTCATCTTGCAATCATCATAAAACTCACTATGTCTGAAAGGGCCCTAGCCTCTCACCCCTTCCCCAGCCTCCAATCGCCCTTCAATCTGTAAATCACACCTCTATTCACCTGGTTGTTAATGATCAGAAACCTAGGAATACTAGTGTTGGACGCCTACTTCTTGCTTATCCCCTACGTTGAATCCATAGCTAAATCCTGTAGGATTTTCCCTCTAACATACTTAATTTTTCTAGTTTTTTAATTAAAAAAAATAAGCATATATTATCAGATAGTTTTATATAATTTATCCCAAAGATGGTTGTCCCTAACCCTTCCACCATTATTCCCATTTGAAACACTTTAGTTGAGTCTTTTGGCATTTACGTGCATTATTCTAAATAACCCACCTTTTTTCTTTTCTCATTAACTTTTTTAAAATTAAATTTATTGGGCTGACATTCGTTAATAAACTTATATAGGTTTCCAGTGTGTGTTTCTATGATACATGGTCTGTATATTGTATCGTGTGCCCACCACCCAAAGTTAGATCATCTTCCGTCACCATACGTTTGACCCCCTTTATCCTTTACTACCTTCCCACCCCCTTCCCTCTGGTAACCTGCTGTTGTATCTATGAATTTTGTTTGTTTTTCTTGTTTGTTTGTTGCTTTCAGTTTTATATACCACAAAATGGAACAAAGACCTAAATATAAGACCAGAAACAGTAAATTACATAGAAGAAAAGATAGGTACTAACTTTATGGACTTTGGTCTTAGAGAAGATTTTATGAATTTGACCTCAAAGGTGAGGGAAGTAAAGGCGAACATAAACAAATGGGACTATATCAAACTAAAAAGCTTCTGCACAGCAAAAAAACCCAACAACAAAACAAAAAAGCCATAAATGAATGAATGGGAGAAGATATTTGCAAACACTTTTGATAAATGGTTAATATCCAAAACACACAAAGAACTCACATAACTCCACACCACACAAACAATCCAGTTAAAAATTGGGCAGAGGATCTGAAGAAACACTTCTTCCAAGAACAGAGAAAAATAGTCAACACATATATAAAAAGATGCTCAACTTCAGTGGCCATTAGAGAAATGCAAATCAAAACTACGAGATACCACTTCACACCTGTCAGAATGGCTATCATCAATAAATAAAGTAACAGCAAGTGTTGAAGAGCTTGTGGAGAAAAAGGAACTCTCACTCACAGCTAATGGGAATGTAAACTGCCACAGCCACTATCGAAAACAGTATAGAGGTTTTTCAAAAATTAGGAATAGAGTTACTATATAACCCAGCAACTCCTCTTCTGGGTATCTACCCCCCAAATTTAAAAACATTTATGTGCAAAGATATATGCATTCCTATGTTTACTGCAGCATTATTTAGAGTGTCCAAGACATGGAAACAGCAGAATGTGCTTCAATAGACAATTGAATAAAGAAGGTACAAATGGTATATTCACAATGGGATACTACTCAGCTATGAGAAAAGATGGAATACTGCCTTTTGTAACAACATGGATGGACCCTGAGAATATCATGCTAAGCAAAATAACTCAAATACAAAAAGTTAAATAACATACTTTTAGAAAACGTTGATTTTCTAATATGGAAGCTTAGGATTTGACTTTCTTTGTGCTGAACTACTCTTCTCTCCTCCCACCCACACACACTGTTCATCCATAATTTTGGATACATCATTACATGTTGACATTATTGTAACAACATAAATGCTACATACAGATAAGACATGTAGATTACCATGTAGTTTTCCTTTTCTGCACTTTTCCCTATAATTAATAATATCTTGTTTATTCACTGGCTTAGTATACACTTAAAAAAAAATTCACCCAAAACTCTTCATGGGTTGTCTTAATCTGTTCTCCAAGATGTCTACTGATACCCTTTTATCAATTTCATTTCCATAAAAGTTCTTTCCTGGAATCTTCTGACTTATTCCAATCCACAATGGTTGCTTTCTAGGCCTAGTGTATAGCTGTCATTCTGAAATTGCCTTTCAGCATCATCATCTCTCATTTGTTGTTCCTTAGTTTCTGTATCTTATGTCTTTCTTCTTCGTTTACTAGCTCATTTCGTTGAAGAATATCATTTAGTAGTATCCAGAAAAGTGTGCATGGGAGATGTATTTTGAGACCTAGTATGCCTGAAAATATCTTCATTTACCCTTACACTTGATTGGTAGTTTGATTAGGTATCAAATTCTGAGTTAAAAATAAATTTCCTGGAGAATATTTGAGAAGATTCCACTGTTTCTGTTTTTTCTATTGTTTTGCTTTTGAAAAATCTGAAATATTTATATTCCTGATATTTTGTTTGTGAACTTCACTTATTTTCCCTCTTCTCTGTAAGCATATAGTGTCTTTTCTTTATCCCAGTATTGTTGGCCTTAGTATAGGTCTATTTTCATGCAAGTACAAGCACTTGGTAGGCTTTCTATTTGTAAACACAGGCTTTTCACGTTTAAGGAATTTCTTAAATTGTATCTTTGGTGATTTCCTGTTGTTTTCTCTTATTCCCTCTTTCTGTAACTCCAGTTATTGAAATGCTGAATTCCCAAAAGTGGCTATCTAGTTTAATTTTTTTTACTTTCATATTTTGTTTTCCCTTTCCTCTATTTTCTAGGAGATTTTCTCACCTAAATGCCCAAAGATATATGTGTTTTCACTATCATATTTTTAATTTTTCAAAACATCTTTTTTATTCCCTAAAAATTTTATTTTAAGAAAGCATTGTCTCATGGTTGCAAAACACGCTGTTATCTTTCTGAGAATATGTATATATGTGTATGTGTGTAAATATATATATACATACACATATATGTGTTAAAGACTTTATTTATTTATTTTTAGAGAGAGGGAAAGGGAAGGAGAAAGAGGGTGAGAGAAACAGCCACGTGCAAGAGATGCATCAATTGGTTGCCTCTCACACGTCAACTAGGGACTTGACTCACAACCCAGGAATGTGCCTTGACCAGGAATTGAACCAGCAACCTTTTGGTTTGCAGGGCAGCACTCAATCCACTGAGCCACACCAGCCAGGGCATATGTGTGTGTATATTTATATTTATATTCATTTATGTTTATATTTATATTATTTACATTTATGCATCTCCTGTTATGTGGTCCCATTAAGTTGTTTCCAGGATCTAACTTTCACACTAGATACTTTCCTCAAATATTTGCTAATCCTGCATTGTAAGAGTAAAGGCTGAAAGCTGAGTGAAAGCTGTTGGTTTGTGGGCGTAGCTATTGCTGGTGAAGCCTTTGTGATCTGGCTGCATTGTTGCCTTTAGGGAACCTTTCTTATCAGTACATTCATATTTTTCTCTTGTGATAGTCAATTTCTCTGGGAAAGAATTCCTTTCTGCTAAGTAATAAAGGTCTTGTTCCCAGTGTTCTGGAGCCAAATGTGGGGAGGAAGATGGGAAAGTATCAACCGTACACCTATGTTCACTTAATCCCAGTTTTTAAAATACATGTAGTACCTTCGCCCTCAGCTCTAATTTGTCCAATAAAATACACTTAAAAAATTATTTCCCAAGAACAAATCTCCATTGTTTTCCTGGTTGTGGGAGGGGCATACCTTATGTGAGGTAGTGGAGGAGATCCCGGGCTCTAAGTATTCCCAAAGCATGCTTCTGACCAGTCCTCCTTATTTTACCTTTAAGCATCTGACCTCCATTCCCTCTTCCAGAACTAACTAGTAAAGTTAATTTCTTTCTTTTTTTAAAGTGTAATTGACAAACAATACTACGTTAGTGTCAGTTGTACAACAGAATGATCCTACTTTTATATACATTACTAAATGATCACCACAATAAGTAATTACCATCTTTCACTGCACAAATTTGACATTTGTCTATATCAACTGTATCCCCCTTGTTGTGCATTATATCCCTTTGATTTGTTTGTTTTGTATTTGGAAGTTTGTACATCTGGATTCCCTTCACCGATTGCACCCACTCCCCAACCTCCCTGTCCTCTGACGATCATCACTCTGTTCTCTGTACCTGTGAGTCTGATTTTGTTGTTTCATTTGTTCAGCTTTTTATTTTGTTTTGTTGTTTAATTCAAAATTTATAATATTTTGAATATTTGCTTAGCATTATAGCAAAAGTAGTGGAGAAAACAGGGTATGGTCCCTTTCTCAAGGAGAAGAGTAACAAAAAGAAACATTCATTAGACCCTTACATGATACCAAATACTATGCTAAGCACTTGATTTGCATTTACTCACTGAAAATTCCCAGCAGCCCTATGAGTCATATGATAACAGTCATATTTCTTATTTCCATTCCATATATGTGGAACTTGATGTTAGTTAACTTAAGGTCAACACTAATAAAAAAAGTTTTGGGATTCTAACTTAGGCTATTAATGTCTGTGATAAAAACATATGAAAAGCTAAATAAAATTTTGTTTAAGGCTGAGCCGTTCTAGATAAGCTGAAGTAAGATAGCATATGGCAAATTGAAAAGTGAGTTATGTTGACAATAATAGCAGTAGAAGTTCAGAAGAGGAGCCTATTTCAGGATCAAATTGATAAGAAAGAATTTATTAGAGAAGTGAGATTTGAGCCATGTTTTGAAAAGTGAGTAGGATTTGGATGAAAAGATATTTATTTGAGCAGGATGTGCCAATCAGTCTCAATGATTCCCCAAATGTTATTTATTGGGTTGGCCAAAAAATTTGTTTAGTTATTTCCACATGATGGCTGTAGTAGTGCTCTGTTATCTCTAACTTCATTCGAAACAACTGCGTTAGATTACATTGTGACAGCTGTCATATCAGCATGCATTTTAAAAAACTTATCTAAATTAGTGAATTTTTCTGCAGCCACTTTAATACTGAAAATGGAAGAAGATACACAACACTTCTGACATAGTATGTTTCATTATTTCAATAATAACTGAAAACAAAACTGAAATGCAAAAAAAAAAAAAAGATTTGTGCAGTATATAGAGAAGGTTATGTGACTGGTCAAACGTGTCAAAAGTGGTTTGCGAAGTTTCTTGGTACTACTGACATTTTGGCTAAACAATCCTTTGCTGTGGGCTGTCTTAAGCATTGGAAGATGTTTAGCAGCACCCCTGGTCTCTACCTACTAGAAGCCATTAGCGGGAGAGAGGCAACATACTCAAAATATCCAAATCAATAAAGTTTTTGGTGAAAATGAAAAATGTGTCTTATATTATTGAAAAAAACTAAACAGACTTTTTGGCCAACCCAATAACTTTGGGGATCAGAGCATCCTTTCAGGATCACATAAAACTATGAACACTTCCCTAAGTGAAAGAGCACATACTCCTACACGTAAAAATGTACATGTAAATTTAAATTGTACACCTAAAGATCTTTGGCCTATAGAAGGAACTCGAGTATTACAAAACATACACAAACCTTCATTACCCGGCCCTTGTTCATCATGTTAGATTAGTTTCTTGCTAAGCTCCACTCCTTCCCAACCAAGTCCCCCAGGCCGTGGCAGTTGCAGGGCTCTCCATGCTTCCTCCTGCCTCATGGCCTCTGCTGAAGCAGTCTGCACACCCTCCCCTAAACCCTCCCACACATCATCTGCCAGGTGGCCAGCTTAACCTTATCCATCTTTCCAGGTTAGTTCAAAGTACTAGAAAGCCTCAAATAGGAAAAACAGTGATCAACTTAGATACGAAGTTAAGACCAGAAGAAAACAGAGGTAAAACAATGATAAAAGAAAATATAAATATTTTATATGTTATTATACAGGGTCCGATATAAGTAACACCCCTATTTATTACAAAATCATAAGCATGTTATTTATATAACAATAAAACACTCAAGCACAACACATGACATTGTAGGTGAAATGTTCAAATTAAAACTACAAAGTATTAAACCCATATTATTACCCTACCAACCACACTCAAGCAGGTGTTTCTTCTGCCAGACTCTATAAATGAAATAAGAACAGGGAGCTACATAAAGGAACAATCAGGAGATCAAGAACTCAAAAACTAAAAATATTTCAGCAGAAATAAAAACTTTAATAGAATGGCTAGAAGAAGATATTAAGGAAATCTGACAGGGAAAACAAGAACAAACAGCACAATAAAAAAGACAAGCAATTTAGAAGATGTGGTCTAGAACAAGGGAACTGGGAAGAGAGAAGGCTGAAATACATGAGAAAAACTAATCAAAAACTTTTCAGAACTGAAGGATGAAATCCCAGATTCAAAGACTCACTATGACTCAAGAAAAGGAATTTTAAAAGCCCCACATTGAGTTGCGACTTCCTGTAGTTACACAGCAACAGGAACAACAGAGATCCCACATGCTCTGGGGGTGCATGAGGATAGACTAGATAAACTCAAGGAATTTATATCAGTATTACACTGGAATTCTCATTAGCAACAACGGAATCCAGAAGTTAGTAGAAAAATACTTTAAATAATATGGAAAAATTATTTCCCAACTGGAAATCTATCTTAATCCATAAGCAAAATTTAAAGTTGGAATAAAATATTTAAAGCAAACAAACATTTCAAAATTTCACATCCAAGGAATCCATTTTAAGTCAGCTTATAAAGAATGTTCATCACCTCAGTCAAGTTGTAAACCAAGAAAAGAAATACATGAGATCCAGGGACTATCACATGTAGTACGAGAAAGCAGGGTGGTGATTAAAAAAAATCTCTGGAGTGAAGCTGATTGGCAGACACAGGGAGAGCAATGTCTAGATTAGAACAGGAGGATTGAGGGTTCCAGAAGGTGTGCCTTAAAAAAAAAAAAAAAAAGAGGTGGAACTAATAAATGAATTAATTCGTTAGGCCATACTGAAAGGATGCTTGCAACTGTGTCAAAGAATCTGAAAGAAGAATCAATTATAGGAACATTGAAAAATAAGCAAATGAAAAAATATTAATTTTAAGCAGCTATCTTTAGAAAAAGGAAGTGAAACTGTATGACATGTCTCAGTGCTAAAAGTTTATATTTATAATAATATAAATATATTTTTACCAAAACATTATGGTAAAAACTGGAGAGTAGGTGGAGGAGGACAGCTATGTACAACATAAATTTTATCTTCCATAATTCAAGTGAACAGATTAAAAAAAAAAGCTGAGAAATAGCAGTGTAAACTTTTTATTTAAAAACACATGTGTAAACGGTGGCAGAACAGAAATAAAGATCTAGCCATGATGATCTCTAAGGGGTGATATGAAGCAGGGCTAAGCCTTTGTTATTATAAGTATGAAATATTAGTTGACTTTTAAAAGTATATTCAGTGGTTTCCACTTCCAGGAGGTGGACTGACTTATCTCTGTTCCTCTCACTAAGTACAACTTAAAACTCTGGGCACTATATCTAAACAAACCTAAGAAAACTGACAGGCAGGCTGGCTATGGGCTTTAAGACCAAAAGAAGGACAAAGAAGTGAGTTTCCTATTTTCTTCCTGCCTCATATTTGGAACTAAAAAAACCCCCATCAACTCAACATGACGGCAGACATCAAAAACAACAACAAAAACAATAACAAAAAACCCAAAACAATTATGAAAGTCCACTCTCTCTACACAAAGGACATTAAAAAGGCAGCCTAGTAACATGTAAAGTTTTTAAAGAATTCCCTCCTTAATATAGCCAGATACCACAGCAAAAAAAAAACAAAAACAAAACAAAACAAAAAAAAACCTGTGGCCTACTCCACCCACACAAGCAAAGGCCAGGTGGGGAGCCTAGACCTGGTCAGGGTGGACCCTTACTAGGTTATAAGGGTCCCAAAGCCACCACTAGGGACCGTGTTGAGCACTGAGTATATAAACTGAGTAAGGCATGATATGTGGCCACAAAGATTACAGATTTCAATGGGGAAAAAACAAAAACAAGTCAAGTCAATAGTTATTGTACAGTGTGATATGTACTATGATTAATTTATGTGAGGGATAGTTAATTATCAAAAAGGAAGCAAGACAGAAGCAGAATAGGAGGAAAGGTTTCTTTGAGGAGCTAATTCTAGAGCTTAATTTGTAAGGATAGGTGAGGTAGCCAGATGGAAGAAGGGTATTCCAGGCCAAGGGACTGACAGGTACTAAGACACAGAGGGGAAAAACAGAATAAAAAGTACTTGGAAAACTGCAAATAAGTCTGTCTGACTGGAACAAAGTGTGCTTTGGATGGCATGGAGAAAGGTGATGCCCAAAAGACTGGACCGGGTCCAAGCAGAGAAGAGCCTTAGTGACTATGGTGAGGAATGTGTACTTTCTTATAAATCCCTGAGGAGCCACTGGAGGATTTTTAGCATTTTTTAAAGATCACCGTGACAACGGTGAAATAGGTGGATTAGAGGAGGATCAGATGAGTCAGGAATCTGACAGTAGGCAAATGCAGGAATCCAGACAGGAAGAGACAGCATTTAGACCAAAACTGTAGGGGACAGGGGAGTTATATAAACAATGCCTGCATATACCCCATAATCTAGTGCAGTTTTACAAATCTGCGATTGTGAGGAGAGAAAATGAAGAGCAAAAGCATAGCCATACTCGACTTAATGCTGGTTGCTGGTGTTGACAGTGCTGCTAACTAGCTTCATGGCCTTGGGCAAATCCCTGATTTTCTCACTTTTCTCATCTGCTAAAATGGAAATAAGAATGACAATCATGCCCATCTCACAGAGTTACTGTATAAATAGATAAGATAATGGACGTGAAAACACAATAAAATGATAAAGTCAGTGTACTATTTCCTGTTGTTGCTATATCACACTACCACAGACTTAGTGGATTCAAACACCAAAAATCTATTCAGTTACAACTGTAGAGGTCCGAAGTCTGAAGTGGGTCTCACTGGGCCAAAATGGAAGTGCTGGCAAGCCTGTGTTCCTTGTGAAGGCTCTAGAGAAGAACCCATTCCCTTGCCTTTTCCAACCTACATTTCTTGGCTTGTGGCCCTTCCTCCATCTTTAAAGCCAGCAGAATAGCATCTTCAAACATCTCTCTCGTTTTGCCACTAATGCTCCTGCTTCACTGTTTACTTACAAGAACTCTGTGTGAGTACTGAGCCCAAGTGGGTAACTCAGGATAATCTCCTTATCCCAAGGTCAGCTAACTAGCAACCTTAACTCCCCACCCTACCCCTCATTCATGTAACATAACATATTCATAAATTTCAGGGATGAGGATGTGGATATCATTATGACCCTTATTCTCTTTATCCTACATACAAAAGGTCCTAATTTAACATCTACTTGGCAGTCAGTTGTTTTTTTAAATTTCACAATATGTCCAAGAATTATTTTAGTTTAAACAGTAAGATATCTGAAGATAATGTTTTCTGAGTAACTCACTAATATGCCTGTAAGATTTAGCAATATATGCTAAACACTTAAAAGTTAAATGTTAACTACAGATTTTTTTCTAACTTAATATACTCATTCCCGTTTCTTCAAAACCAGTGAAAAAATTTAAGACAAAGATACGGTTGCAAAATCTAAATAGAATCATAAGCATTCTGTTGTTAAACTTCTATGACAGTATCCTGGCCTGTAAAGAAATAGGAGACAGACACTGGCCAGTGTGCCTATTTGGTTGGAACATCATCTAGTAAACTGAAAAACTGTGGGTTTGATTCCCAATCAGGGAGCATGCCTGCGTTGTGAGTTTGCTCCCTGGCTGGGGTGTGTGCCATAGGCAACTGATCAATGTTTCTCTTTCACGCTGATGTTTCTCTCCCTTTCTTTCTTCCCTACGTCCTCTTTAAAAACAATGAAAAAATGTTCTCAGGTGAGGATTAAAAAACAAAAGAAAAATAAATAAATAGGTGGCAGTACAATGTTAGGAGTAGCTTATGCCTTTTCTAGTCACAGAAATTAACATGTTTTGGGTGTAGAATTACAGGAAAGGTCAAGCAGTCAATCAAATAGATACCTCAAAGGTCAACATTTCTGGCCCAAGGCAAGTACACGGGCAGGTGAGGCAGGTACTACACTGAGCCTGCCAGCAGAGGACAGCTCAAAGAAATCCAGACTCCTCTCCAGGTGCCTTATAGTAAGCCTAGTGTAGACCTTTGTAAGCCTCTTGTTTCAAGATATCTTCTATATCTCTCAATTATGTCATTGTACATTATACCTTCTAGTCCACCTAATGGTTATCCTAAAAGTATAATACAGATGCCCTCCCCTTTCCACAGAGAATTTGTCCAAGTCCCCCAGTGAATGCCTGAATCCGTGAATAGTACTGAACTCTCCATAAACTATGTTTCTTCCTATACATACATAATAAAGTTTAATTTATAAATTAAGCACAGTAAAAGGCTAACAACAATAAAACAGAACGATTATTACAATATGCCATAATAAACATTCTGTAAATGTGGCTTCCCTCCTCCTCGCACTGTACTGTACTCATGCTTCTTTGTGTGATGATGTGAGATGATGCAATGCCTATGTCATGAGATGAAGTGAGGACAATGATGTAGGCACACTGATGGTGTGTTAGACTACTATAGGAAGTACCTGGACACAACACTGCAATCCCAGGACAGTGGGTCTGATAACCCAGATGGCTACTAAGTGACTAATAGGCAGGTAGGCTATACAGTGTGAATACACTGGACAAAGGAATGATTCAAGTCCTGGATAGGGTAAGATTTCATCACACTACTCAAAACAGTGTCCCATTTAAAATTTGTGATCTGTTTATTTGTCAAATTTTCCCCTTAATATTTTTAGACAATGGCTGACTGCAGATAACTGATACCATGGAAAGCAAAAATGTGGATAAGGGGGAACTTCTGTACAGATATAAGTCTAAGATAACAATTCCTAAAAAATTTGTTATTAAATAAAGTTTCCAAAATAACGCAAAATTAACAGGATTTATACAAATCTGAAAATTCAAAAATCATATATTTTTCCCTAAACTTACTAATAATTACAACAAAGTAAATATCAGGGAATTACTTAAAACAATTTCCAGAGTATTTTATTTCAACCTTCCTATCTCTTGAATCCTTACAGCCCCAGACATAACTGATATTCATAATGGTGACCTCAACATTTCAAAAGATACCAAGTTTTCATTGTTCATTAAAGAAACACTAAGTGAGGTCAGAATAATTTTACAACTAAATGTATTAAGAACATGTGGTTGAAAATTTATATTTTGTTTAAAGCCTGGCTATTTGTGAATTACAAATATGTGAAACCTGGCAGAATATTAAAGTATTCACTCACACCTTTTCTTATCACATTGCACAAATATAAGTTCACTTTAATGAAATCAACAGCAGGGCTCAAGTTTTTAAGTGGTATAATTTAATTAAACACTTCTAATCTATGGAAACAGGTTTTTCCAAAGAAGCATACTCTTTCTAAACTATGCTATTTTATTTTAATCAATCAAGACTAGAATCAATAAAAATGCAGTAACAGGAGCTATCCTGTATTCTATGTCAGTATATGTTATTTCTTGAAAATTCACTTATTACATAAGGAAAGGCAAAAAGCAGAAAAGCATTTATAAAGAGCAATCATTACTCAATTTTTCTAATAAAGAAGCTTTATGAACATATCTGGGAGATGACGGGGATGGTCATAATAATGGCAAAGGTGACAACAATGACAGAAGTTTGAATAACTTAGTCTAAGATGCTTTTCCTGGAGAGGAACAAAAATCCAAAAAGAATGTTATTAAAACTTATTTATGAGTCATCACCCTAACTGTAAGTCCAGTGTGATATTTTATAATTCTCCCTCTAAATGCAAAAATCACCTCTCCAAGAAAACAGCAAAGCCATTCATTTATTTATTCTCCCACTGCTGACCAACTATTCAACAATAGCTTGCACCATGACAAATGTTATTGACCTACACTTCAGAACCCTCTGTCCCATCAGATGCTTCTTCTATACACCTCTTTACTTCCACACAATTCCTAAGGCTACTCTTGTGTAGTCTCATCCTTAAGTAAAAGACTAGGCTGAAAACATATGTGCATAATCTGATAACTGATAAGCAAAATAAATGTGAGCATCTGAAAGGTTCTAAGTCACATAAAACCTTTTAAAAATAGTTTTAAAAGAAGAAAGCAAAATGAAATTAAGGAATGTTAAATATCTGAGATATTTATTTATGGTTAAGAAACAGATGACATATATCAAACAGTACTATGGAAATCTAACTGACTGTATCAGGTAGAAAAAAAAATTGTTTCCCAGAGAGAAAATTCAATGTCTTTCACAGATGCCAAAAGGTTAATCATAAAGTTTTCTGTAATACTGATCAAATCATACCTTAAGAGAGAAAAGAAGAACAGATGTATGTGCAACAAATTAGGTTATTAATTCAAATTCTGTCAGGGATTTGAAAATTCAAGTAAAGCTGACACTGTACAAAAACCCTGAATATTAGATAATGGCACTAAGGATAAACACTTGACAATGATATGTCAAAAGAAACACAGGCCAACAACACTTGTCCTACAGTGAAACACCCTTAGTAAGTTAGACAGACCTTTCAATTTCCTCTGTGATATTTTTGGTAGTCAATTCAAAAGGAATAAAATGGCCGTGGCCAGTGTAGCTCAGTTGGTTGGAGCGTTGTCCCATAACTAAAGGGTTTCGGGTTTGATCCCTGGTCAGGACACATATAGGAGGCAGCCAAATGATGCTTCTCTCTCATATCAATGTCTCTCTCTCTCTGTCTCTCCCTGCCTCCCTCCCTCTCTCTCTAAATGCAATGAAAACATGTCCTCCTTGGGTCAGGACTAAAACATTATTAAAAAAGGATTAAAATGTAAAGGTATTTGGAGTTTCCCAAACAAAGGAGCAGCTAGTGAGGAAAACAGAAAGTAATACAAAAAAGATTCCATTATGTCTCAAGAGCTAAACAACAAAACAGCCACAGGCCACCTCAATGTCACTTGTGAAAAAAGAATCCCTTGGTCAACCTGTCTAAGCAATGTTAAATAAATAAGAAAAAACTATAATAAAGCCATATATTATGTGTTCCCTAGCCAATTTATTCAATTAACTCAGATCTGCAGAGGGTCCGTAGGGTATCATGCCACCTACTTAAGAAATTCTAAAAGGAAAGAAGAATATTCTTTGACTTCCAGGCATCTGCTAGTGAATTTCAGAAAAAAGAAAAAAAAACAATACCATACAGAAAATTCATCATGAGGAATTTATCATTCATAGAAGTTATAGATTGGGAAACCATCAAGGTTACTGTTTTTTGTTTTTTTTTAATAATGAAATTTTTTTTGAGCAATAGGAAGTAAATGTAGGAAGAACAAAACAAAAGAGAAGAATCCAGGGATGTAGACGAAGAACAGAGATGGTAACTCAAAGTAAAAAGACACACACCTAAAGCCCAGGCATCCATGTAGAGAACAATGCTGTAGCAATCAGAGGCCACAGGTGGGGACATGACAGCTGCAAAAGGCCCAACTAAATACTCTGAGCCATAGGCTAAAGGACAGCAATTGGCATAATCCAATGGGAATGTCCACCAAAATTACAGATATTATTTCATAAATAGAAGAGATTTATTACTTACCCGATTTATATGGTTGTTCCTTAAAATAATCTGTAGTAGGGTTTTCTCAAATTCTTCCAACTTCTTGGAACACTTTTTAAGAATATGATTAGATAAGTAACAGTCACTGATCAATCTAGCTAAAGTGTCAACAGCTTCTGTCCAAAAGCTTGAAAAAGGAAATTTGGGTTCACGGTAAAAAGTGATCAGGCCATCTAGCAACTGAAAAACAGAATCAGATACTGTTGAAGAGTTGTTTTCAAAGTGGCTTAAGTCTGTTTTGAGACTCCCTGATTCTGTCCAGCTCTTCAGCTCAAGCAGACGATGCAAGAATTGCATGTGAGAAGACAAAGGATTTTCCGAAGTCATACAATGTTTCTTCCCAATGGGCAATGATGAAAAGGGTGTGGGGGTATAGCTCTCCACAAAATCCTGTGATATCTCTGAAGGTTCAGTCCTCTGCTCATTTGATAAATCACACCCAGAATCTTCTTCCAGCACAGTTAATGTATTTTCAGAAGTTCCTGGTTCCTGAGCCTGTAACTGGGAAGATGAGTCTCCTGAAATAGAAAAAAATACAAGTGTAATATTTCTGGAGCTAAAATATTTTCATATAAAAACTAGACATTGACTTTTCTAACTCAAAATGCTAAATGAAGCACATAGATATGTATTAAACATTTTAAAACAGTAGTATAAAAACTGAATAGATGAAAAACTGAAAGTAATTGCTTAGTCTTACGGTAGACAGGTCTTCATCTTTACTGGTAGAAAACAAAGGTGACTCACCCATATCGCTCTCTCTCATTCAACCAGGTGCCATGCTTGAAAGATACCGAGGGGAAACCACAAAACCTGAAGGAGGCTGCTATCTAGTACAGATTCCAACAAAGGAATAAGTGCCTCTTGAAAGAGATTTACTATGAAAATAGGAGGACCCTGGTTAGCTTAGTGCATTCTGGAAGAGGTGATGGTGGGAATAACATAAAACATAAGCAGAAATTCAAAGTTAAAAGTCAGGGGAATCAAGGAAAACAGAGAATTTCACATATCAAAGGGGTAAAAGCACAAAAGCACAGGTTTAAGAAGAAAAAGAAGAGCATTGTGTATATAAGGACCCACAGTAATTTTACATCCCTTTTACAAAGAAAAATAAGGCAAGAAATTAAGATGGAGAAGTATGTAGAGGAAAAGTCATAAAAGATCTTAAAAGATGTATTAAGTTCCCCAGTTTATAGGTAGAGTGCAGAGTGAGTGTAATTTAAATTTGAATAATGTAAGATCACTTTGGAAAAATTATACACACCCACACATGTACTTATATACAAAAGTAAACAATTTATATGTGTATGTATGTGTACTTATTTATAATAATATCTATCTATAGATCCTTGACACCATATCTATAATCGCTAGAATCTTCTCATTGCCAGAGAAATACTGCAGTTAAAGCTTTACCTAGTTATTTCAGGTTTTTCTTTGACAGAGGTGCCATCAGAAACATAAATAAGGTTGTTTATGAAAAGATTATCAGTAAAATATATACACAAAATTGAAAAATTCTCATTTTTAAAAATTAAATTTTTTTATTGTTGTTCAAGTACAGTTGTCTCCATTCCCCACCCCCCACCACCACCACTACCCCACCCCATTCCCACCCTTGATCCTACCTCGCTTTGGTTTTGTCCATGTGTCCTTTATACATGTTCCTGAAAACCCTTCTCCCCTTTCCCTCCATTCCCCCCTCCCACCTCCCCTCTGGTTACTGTCAGTTTGTTCTTAATTTCAATGTCTCCGGTTATATTTTGCTTGCTTTTTTTTTTTATTAGATTCCACTTATAGGTGAAATCATATGGTATTTGTCTTTCAGTACCTGGCTTATTTCACTTAGCATAATGCTCTCCAGGTTCACCCATGCTGTTGCAAAGGGTAGGAGTTCCTTCTTTCTTTCTGCTGCATAGTATTCCATTGTGTAAATGTACCATAGTTTTTTGATTCACTCATTTACTGATGGGCACTTAGGAATTTTTTATTGAACATTCACACATGCAAATATCTATGATACCAAATTTGAGAAATATTCCTGTCAGCAATAGAAGCAGGAAAGAGGCACAGAACAGCATAACACAGGAAAGTAAAATGGTCTTACTTTCATTTCACAGATGCCTTTACTGGCTATCTGAAGAGCAGACTGGAGGAGGACACAATAAGGCACTGAAAGATCAGTTAGAAGGCACCTGCTAGTGCTAGTATCAGGTGATGAGAGAAATGAACCAAGCAGTAGCAGTGGAAAGGAAAGGTAGGGATTGACCAGGAAAATACAAAACATCAAAATATAATCTTGAAGCCAGATGACTGACAAGATAGATGTAGGTAATGAAGTAAAAAGAGGAATAAATGCCATGGTTCTAACTTAAGTGATTGGGTGTTACCAACTGAAATGGTAAAAATACGGACAAATTAACTAGCTTAGAAGAAATTATGAGAAGTTCAGATTTGGTCATGTAAACTGTGAAGCAACTGGTAGAAACCCAGGCGAAGATATTCATCTGGAAACTGGCCACAGGAGCCTAAGGATGGACAAAGGTTCTAAACTAAAAATACATGTTAGTAGTTATCAGTGTGCAGGGAGTATCTGAAGTAATAAAAATGGTTGTGAACACTTGGGAAGAGGACAAGCAGTGACCAGAACAAGGGATCAAAGAGGGGCACTGAGGAGTATCAATATTTGAGGGCTGAGGGGAGAAAAAAATAATCATCAAGGAGACAGAAAAAAACAATTAAAAAGGTACAAGAAGAATAAAAATGATAGTGTCATGGAAGTTAAGGAAGCAGTTCTGAGGAGAATTACATGCCATAGAGAAGTCCAAGAAAATAAAGAGCTGGAGAAAATATGTTGGAATTACTGATTAGAAAATCACCAGTGACTGTATCCACAGCAGTTTTGGTTGGTCAGGGTGGTGGACAGAGGTCAGATCGCAGTGGACTGAAGGATAATGGGCAGAAAGTAAGGGAACAACGGTAAGACTTCTGAGGACATGGATCAGGAGCGTACAAACTGAAGAGTAACTGAAGGCAATGGGGCGTAACAAATTAGGAGAAACATGAGCAATTATAGACTCAGAAGAGAAAAAACAATAGAGAAGCAAGTGTTGGAAATACAAGAAAAAATAAAAGTGCCAGGTGGGCATGGCCCTAGAGAAGGCAGGAGGCCAAGTCAAGGACCCCAGGGGATGGGTTGTGCTTAGTGATGTGGAAGTACTTTCTTTTCCTCGAAAGCAGAGAGATGATGAGAATGTATAAAGCTAGAAAAAAAATGCCACTGTCATATAGGAAGTTATAGGATATTTCATCTAAAAAGTTATATACACACACACACCCATTTTTTAAAGCTAAAGACGGGGAACACTAACTGAACAGGGCATAAGAATAATGATGAAAGTAGTATTTCCTACCCTCACTACCATATATTTGAAAATCTGTCTAATTTGTTGCTCTTTTGTCTGTCAGCAAAATTAAAAACTGATGAGGCAAAATTAGAGAATTGAGCTTTAATATGGAATTCATTCACTTACCAAGTGCCTACCATAATCACTGCAGGTATGCAAATATATACTTGCTAATTATCACTACACTATCTGTACTTCACGTTTGGGAGTAATGCAGTTAAGTTAAAAAATGTGGTGGTACCCAGAGCAGTGAACTATCAGCAAAGTGCTTAACTGCATGCAGCTATTTCTGTGCTAAAACAGGCAGACAGCCTGTTTTAGGCCAACGGGCAGCTTCTTTTTCCGTGGAAGCAAGGACAAACATTTGAACTGACTTCTCACCACATCCATTTTACTCTTCACAAAAGTAGAGGAGGGCAGTTACTATGGTAATTACTCA
Source organism: Tonatia bakeri (assembly GCA_004024845.1). Taxonomy (NCBI): domain Eukaryota; kingdom Metazoa; phylum Chordata; class Mammalia; order Chiroptera; family Phyllostomidae; genus Tonatia; species Tonatia bakeri. The sequence continues at coordinate 577 of PVIA01000288.1, read as the reverse complement.
GGTAGATTACATTTTTTTAAATTTTATTTTATTTCTCTATTTATTTGCTTTATCTTTTTCTGTCACCACTCATGCTTCCTGTACCCTCTTCCATCTCCACCCCCTCCCCTTGCAACCACCACATTGTTGTCCATGTTCACGCATTCTTTCTTTCTTTTTTTTTTCTTAATTCAAAATGGTGCTCCACTAAGAAAGTGAACACAAGTTTAAATATTTCATTAACCTACTCAATTTTTCATCAATGTAAGCTGAATTTCCTGTTTTTTGTTTTTTTAAGTAATGTTTAATTTTTTTTTATTCTTTATTTTATTGATTATGCTATTACAGTTGGCCCTTTTTCCCCCTTCACTCCTCTCCACCCTGCCCATCCCCTCCCATCCACATTCCCCCCTTTAGTTCATGTCCATGTGTCATAAGTTCTTTAGTGTCTACATGTCCCATACTATTCTTACCCTCCCCCTGTCTATTTTCTACCTACTGTCTATGCTACTTATTCTCTATATCTTTTCCCCCTCCCTCCTCCTCCTACTTCCCTGTTGCTAACCCTCCATTTGATGACTTTTTTTTACTGTTCATA